>CM046878.1:456358668-456958668 GCA_025667525.1 Glebionis coronaria | reverse complement strand
TGTAGCTGTAGCCGCAGTTATTCCAGACATTCCTCCACCCACAAAGTGCAGACAAGCATCTGTAGCTGCGGTTCCAGTATTATCTCCAATACTTGGAATCGATTTTAGCAACTGAAAATCATAAAAACATCACGTAAGTAGTCATACTCTAGCTTACCTTGAAAGCATCATCGTGAAAATTAGAACACGATATTAGATTTAAACTAGATTAAAATAACTTACTTTTTTGTATTGCTCATACGCATAAAAGTTAACTGCCGTATAAGGAAGACGGTGAGCGATTGTAACCAGATTTCCTTTCCAAAAGGCTCTAAAACCCTCTTCCTTAGCAATACGTGTGGCCTCAGTCCATATACAAGGCTTGCTCAACAGGGCCACGTCAGAGTGCATACCTTGCACCTATTCAAACCAAATCGACCACCAATTTAGTATTATAATATTTCAGATCAAATAATCATGAAGGCATAATTAAATATTTATTTAATACAATATAATCAACAGAGATGTCAAGATATGAACAAAAAGAAAACTAGAAAAGCATACAGACCCAATCTAGTAACGCATTTAACCTTAGAAATTGAAGCATTTTATAATATAGCTATCAATAGGAAGACAATGAGAAAGAAAAGATACGACACATCGACCCTTTATTTAATTTTTTTTAAAAAAACTTCTACTATGCAATGCTAACAAGCTTTATACTTGATGACTATAAACTCGACACTATGAAGCTTTAAACTTTTTTACACAAAAAAATACTTTACTGAACACCAAGTGAGGTAAAAGACCGTTTTCCCCTAATTAAGATCAAATCAATCTTTAACATTTTAAGATGTTCTGAAGCATGCCATTCAGGTTCATCGAAAGATCCTTAACATATTTCTAACGAATCCTTTATATATGACAAAAGTGGCACTAATATGTTATCTTCATCAACACCTTGCGATATACATCATATTTTAGAACAAACTAAATTCATAGGACCTCATAGTTTAGAGGTTTCATAAAAAATCGAAATATTTAATACCATGTTATATTATATTTGTAGTCTAACGCTGAATTGGTAAAAGGTTTTGTAAATATATAGATATAAACCAAAAGGGAATGTTATATTAGTGGCTTGATGTTATATATACGGTAAGACAAAGTTCTGTAAACTTGTACATTATGTGCAACTAACCACTCAATATTCTAGTAAGATTTTGTACCATCCTTGATAAATTCCTCTCCTATGCATTATCCTCAATAATTATCACTACCTCCCTCTCCATGTATAACCATTACCCCCAGCTACCCATACTTTTTCGCCAAAAACTAAGCAGAATGTCCTTGCTTGGTGATGCCAACTGGCCCATTCTGCTAGAAAGCCTAAAATCATGTTCACTTTGGCACCTCTAATACACAAGTTTGTTCTTGGCATAAATGCACATGTCCCACTAGGGCTGAGCATGGCAGATCCGAAACCCGACCGGACCGACAAACCAGACCAGATCGATAGACCATCGGTCCAGTCTCGGTTACACGTTTTTGGTTTTTCGGTCTCGGGTCGGTTCCGTCCAAAGCCGACAAAACCCTGCAAGATACCCGGACCGACCGAAACAAACACACCCCCATTTGAAAAACCACCAGGCAAAATATCTTTTAATAAAACGTTTCCTATTCTCCCTTCACCTAATCACTTTTAGTTCATGTATATCGCTAGTGTGACTCTTGTTTGTTTTGCTACTGTACTAGTGTGACATTCTTGTAACCTTCTTGCCAACTGTATGAAACTGGAAGTGAACTTCTTTTGCTACTGTGATTTGAAGTGACTTGTGACATTCTTGTTGCCAAATGCCAAGTGCCAACACACGCACATTTCTTCGCCTTTGTAATTTGTATTGTGACATTGTTGTTCTAGATCTAAGACTTAAATACATACATTACTGTGACATTTGCAGACTTGCAGCCTTAACGAAAGCAATACTGTGAGACTTGCAGACTTCCAGCCTTTAACGAAAGCAATACTGTGACAATCTTCATTGACATTGTTGTTTGAGACTTGAATTATTCAAGTAGTAAACTAAAAATTAGCACTACAATAATGAATAATGTCACATACATGCAAATACGCAATCTATAAAATATTGTGACATTTGCAATCTATGGATTCAAGTCTTGCAATACACATGCAAAATTGCCTTTCGTTATGTGGAGAATAAACATTATTTGCCTTTCTAATAGATTTAAGAATTAAAATATTGTGACATTTGCAATCTACATCAACATTTTTCTAGCTATGTGACCTTATGTAGCCTCCAAATAACATTTTTGCCTTTGCAGATTTAAGTGTTTAACAGGTGTTTTCTACATTTTGGTCCATCAGGTCCAAAACCGAGGACCAGACCGTTAGACCAACCCTACCCGGGTGGCTATCGGTCCTTATAAATTGGTCTTCTCGGTCTTTGGTCCGGTCCGGTCCGGGACCCGACACTCACCCCTATGTCCCACTAGTTAAGGTCAATATTGTACTTATGATATTATCGGACATTAACATCGTATATCCATATCTAGTTCCCCTAACAAAGTGATTCCCCCTGTCATGCACTCATGCCCCCCTCATTTCATCAGAAAGTCCGCATTATCCTCTGCGACAAATTTACAATCTAGTCTTACTTCATTTAAAACTCCTACATTTGGCAAATGAACCATGGCTAAATTTTCCTTAAATTTAGTAAACCTTGGCAAATGAACCAGTATTCTATCAACTATAATAACTAAGGGGGTGTGTGTTTCGGGTTATATGTGGGTAATTGATTTCAGCTTATATAACATAAGCCCCAATTTTCTGGTTTATATTGAGATTTATGGGCTGATAGATATAATAAACTTACATAAGGGAATGGTTGTTTCGGCGAAAAATTTATAAAAAAAGAAAAAGAAAAAGAAAAAGAAAAAGAAAAGAAGAATGACCTGAAACAAAATAGTCAAACGAGCAAGAGGGGCAGTACACGTCTTACTAAAAGCACCAGCAATACCCCCAGCTAACAGCTGCTCAACTGTCCCAATCTCCCCTTGCTGCTGCTGACGTGGCGCCTGTGACACCGTGACAGCCTGCTGTTGTTGTTGGGTTTGTAGAAACTTGACGGCTGTACCACTCTCAACTTGAGCTTCCATTAATTTACTTGTTTATATGAATGAATGAATGAATGAATCATGTATGTGTTTGGAAACCAAACCCCTGAAAAACCCTAGTTATTAGCAGCGTTAGAACAAAGTTAATAGTTGTTGTTGTTGTCCAGCTAAGCTAGTGTTGTACTCTTTTTATGGATTTCATTTCTGGGCCTCTTCTTTTTCTTTTTTTAAGTCTTATTGGATCATTTCATGTTTCGGATTTTGGTTAGGTTTAAGGGTCGGTTCTGAGTTGTTGTTTGATTTATTTTTACTTTTTTTTAGAACTACAATACTTTGATTTAAGGGTCGGTTCTGAGTTGTTGTTTAATTTATTTAGTTTGAGTTGTTTGATTTAATATTTTTTTTTATAAAATAAAAAATCGAATGATAATTCTGTAACTTACTTAGGGCCTTAGTGCCTTAGGCTTTATCTGTTTTGTTTTTTTATTAAGTTTCATAAAATTAAATTGTCTGTTTAAATATATGTTATGTGTTTGTAGGCGAGTATATAACTGTTTATTTTGTGTGTTGAATAAAGTGTCTGATTTAAAGAAAAATACTATTAGGCTTTTTAAATTAAATAAATGAAGAAGTTAGAGGATAAATATGTAAAATGATAATAATAGTAAGCCATGACTTAACATAAAAACCTTAATTCTCTAGCTTAATTTAGAAAGTCACTTATTAATTTTAAGCACAAAACAAAAAAACCATTAAAGACTTAATTAATATACATGTTTCTCAATTAGGACTTTATAAGTATTTATCAAACACTACCTTACATAGTTACATGTAAGTTATACAATGGTAACGATGTATTTCATATAAAATGGTTATATAAATAAAAGAGAGAATTGCAAAAATTGTCTTTGTGGTTTGAAAAATTGCACGTTTGATCCGTTAAGTTTTGAAATTACAAAAATCGTTTGTGTAGCAAACTTTGGGTTACACTTTTGGTTCGTTTATAATATGAAATTATTAAAATACTATTATCCATACGAAAAACTAAAGAATGAACACGAGGATATTTAGTAATTTCAGATCATAAAAGGACCAAACGTGCAATTTGACCAAACCACGTGAACAATCTTTGTAATTTCGAAATTTGACGAACGAAACCTGCAATTTAACCAAACCACAAAGACAATTTTTGTAATTCTTTCTAAATACAATACCTGCAATGGATTTTTGCCCAATCAATTTATAGCTAATATGTATCTAAATAAGTAAGTGTACAATAAAGATCAATCAAATATGAGTATAACGATTGTCAATCGGTGACAGCGAATCACATTCTAAGGGAGTGTTTGGGTTAGCTTATTAAAAATAGATTATTCGTTTTGAAAATTAATAATCAAATAATCGGTTGTTACAAAACGGAGTTTTAAAAAGTATTGTTTGGATTTGATTATTTAATTAAATATAGTAATAATAAAATATAATAGAATTTACTTTGTAAAATGACCAAGGACAATAAACCATAATAGACATTATTAGAAATTAAGGGTAATATATTGTAAATTACAAAGCATTTAATGCTCCACCAGTACTGCGTTTTGCAAAAGTGACTAGCCACTAACTTTTTGAAACTGAAGTCTTCAATCTTCGAAAACGCAAATAATCGATTTTTTATTTCTTTTTGCTAAACACCTTTTTTTTATTATTTCCACTCACAAAACGCAATAAGGAGATAAGCTGGCCCAAAATGCAATTCCAAACACCCCCTAAGCCAACTAACTGAAAAACACCATGGAGAAACATTTACCTTTGACTACATGTCTTTGGCTACCTGCAACGGTTAGTAGGTCGCGACCTTGATTTTTCAGTTTTCTCTCTCCTGCGACCTAGTGCGACCTATTTGCCCTAACAAGGCGACCTAGTGCGACCTAATTCAAAAAAATAAAAAATAATTTAAATCCTTTTTTTTCTCTTTATAAATACCACATTTTCTCACACGATTTTCATACACAACTTTCAGTATTTTCCCACACAACTCTCTGTATTTTCACACACACTTTCAGAAATCAAAAATGACATGCTCTTTCCCACACACCGATGACGGGACTAAGGCTATGATTCAGAAACAAATAAGTCACCAACAACGTCGTTACGATAAGCTTACGACGTTGGCTAATGATTTCGACGTTGCGTACGAAGATAATACGAAGTTGCGCACAACATGTGAGAAATGACATGATCTATCCCCACAGAAACGTTCGACGCGTTTCTAAGTAATCAACCTGATGTCGATTTCAGCGTCCGAAGATCTTTGTTAAGAAAGTCAGAAAAATTGGAGGCTAGAATTGAAAAAAATACTAAATGGCTGAATAACTTGGTTTCTTCATCCCAAACTCATATTGGTTCTTCGTCACAACAACACCGACGCTGAAATGTGTCTACCGATCTACCCTTTCCAATTCCAAACGACTCAAATGGCTTACTTACTGACAATGAGGTGTATCAACTATACCTAGATCAAAAAGTATTGAGACAAACACATGAAGAAGAAGAAAGGGAACGAAGGGAGCTGGAGGCCCAAATTATGGCCAAAGAAAATGAAGAAGAAACAAGGCGTTGGGATTTACCTGGTCAGTTATCGGATTCAGATCCGGGAACTAACTAATCGTATTATGTATTTTTAATTTATCTATCTAGTAGTGTATTTCCTTTCCTATTGTATTCGAATTTCAGTATTTTCATGTTTTAAGTATGGAATAAATGTTTTAATTTTCGAATAAAAATTGTTTACGTTTACGTTTATGGTATATGGTTTAAATTTTAAATTAAAAAAAATTATACCAACACAAACACAAACACTACACAAACACAAACACAAACACAAACACAAACACAAACTCAAACACAAACACAAACACAAACACAAACACAAACACAAAAGAGATCGTGGGTAAGGTCGTTTTGCCTCGACCGTTTGTCCTCGACCGAATCCCCACAACGAAACGAGTCGGTCACGACCGAGTGTCGATCGACACAAATCTCGTCTGTTGCGGGTAGCCTTTCAAATGTAATAACAGTTGCAGACTCCAACCACACACTAAATGTAACTAAATATTCCCAAACATAAACATAAGTTAGGATAACCTAGTTTTAATATTGTGCACGCACGTGGCTTGAAAATGAAGGACAAATTAAATAATTATTTCGTTATTGCTATTTTATGTATATTATATATGTTTTTTTTAAAACATCTAACTTTTATATGTTTGATTATATTGTTGTTTTTCTGTGCATCGTGTAAATTAATATAAACTCACCTCAATTTTTATTTTTTGAATTTTATACTCTTTTTACTTTTGATATTTTTATTCTAAATAGTTATGTAGTATATCTTAATTATTAATCAAGAAACCATTTACATCAACCTTACACGCACACGATTTATAAATTCATGATTTTGTAATATTTAATATTATTTTTTAAAATAATATTAAATTTTTAATACTTAAATGGTTATGATCTTCATAGGCCCACGAGTTTTACATGATTTTTTATTATGTGATAATACTACTCCCTCCCTCTGAAAATAAGTGTTCACGTTTTACTTTTACATGATTTTTTATTATGTGATAATATTAGTAATTGATATTTTGTATGAATATTTGTTGCACAAATGATTTGACTTTATTTAACTGAAATGTTAGTTATCATTTTCTAGAAACACATAACGACCTTGAAAAATATATGTTGTAATAATATGTAGAATCTCGTATATTTATTTTCATCTCAAATCAATGTCTGAGATCTTGCATTTACTTTGATATTTATATTCATGTTAATAATAATTAACGTGTATTGCATTGTTTGACTTTTTAAGTGTTAAAATGAAAATAAACAATAATTTGTGTGTTCATTTGAGTATTTATAATCATGTGATTTTGTTGATTTTTTTTAATATAACATATGTTGTACTTTTAATACAAAGTCTAGAGAGTATAAAGTTTAAAGAGTATTTTGTTTATTTTATAACACTTAAGTCCATCTAATTTATTTAAAATTCAACCACTAATGTATTATCAATCCCCTCATCTTTTTTTAAGGTTTTTATTTTCACAAATTTGACGCATATATCTTTGTGTGCTTTCATTAAATTCTTCCACCAAAATTTTTAATTTTGACTAAATTGAATTTAATTTTAACATTTTTCTACCAATCACATCGCTAGATTTTGCTTATGTGTCAAATTAAGCTAGGTTTAATTGTTTTTTTCTAAAATCTCCATTTTTAGAACAACAGGCAATACCAACATCAGACAATGTTTGCGCAAGGTTGCGGATGGGCACTTTATAGCTGCAGTGAAAGTGTTATGTTCTTCTGGTGTAGCTCCATACTTCGGTGATACTATTAAAGCCTTGGAGGCTAAGCATCCTTACAAGCCACCCCCATCCATGCCGATCAACACATTTTCTGAGTATATTCTTGTAGCAGAGATTGATTGTGTCTTTGGTTGCATTAAATCTTTTCCTAAAGGTACTTCATGCGGGAGAGATGGTTTGAGGGCACAACATATATTAAATGCTATGTGTAGATAGGGTTCTACTATTGCCACCGATCTCTTAATGGTCATCACATCGGTCGTTAATTTATGGCTAGCAGGGAGGTGTCCGCCTATTTTGGCAGAGTTTGTTGCATCTGCTCCTCTCACGCCTCTACTTAAACATGATAACGGGATTTGACCTATTGCAGTGGGCACTATATGGAGACGTTTAGTTTCCAAGATTGATATGAAAGGTGTGGGTAAGGAAATGTCCAAGTACCTTGGTGATTTCCAGTTCAGAGTCAGAGTGTCGTGGTGGCGCTAAGGCTGTTTTACATAGCGCCAATAGGGTGTTGACTGAATACCATAATGATGGGTCTCTTGCAATGCTCATTGTGGACTTCTCAAATGCATTTAACCTTGTGGATAGTGTTGATCCCAAACTTAGATCGATTTAGCTTGTGTAAACGAGATTAAATCAAGTTAAACACGTAGAGAAACTTTGTTCTATATGAAACAATTCAAGTATTATGCAGAATTAATACTTAAATAAGAACACAAAAACAAGATAAACCAAACTTTCACTTTGATTGATAAATCGAAATTGCGTACAATGAAAGTGTAAAACGTATATTAAACTAAAACCTAAAGGCCTCCTTTTATAGATTAAGGAACCTTGTACAAGAGTCTACGTATCAACTATTCTTGGTAAAGATAAACATAGAAAATACATTGTCGAACATATCTTTACTAGAAACATAAAACGTGTAGACTAAGTCTTCTATCAGTGCTTGACTTCTTCTTATCAACGATTGACTTCTTCCTGTCAACGCTTGTCCTGTCAACGCTTGATTTCTTCTTATCAACGTCCAAATTGCTCTTGTCAGCGTCCAAGTGTCTTGACTACATTTCTAACACCCCACCAAATGCTATGCGCAGCGGAACTACAACATTTGGGTGCTAGGCAGTTATCATCGCACACAAGATATATCAAACGACTCCAAAGAGACGTAAAGTTTTAACTTAAATTACGCATTGTTAAAAACATACATGTCTAAGGTTTTCCAAACCCAAATGATACAACACAGAGTTAGCGTTTCGGTCCCCATGAATCTCAACCCCCAAAAGATACAATTTTTCACAACATGACATAAAGTTTAAAATATTCAAGTTAAGAATGGGTGGAAAAACAAGTAGACGCCAAGCCACACACAACTCCCATCCAATGCATGCTTCATGCTACACTTCATCGGTTACCTGAAACACATGCTAAATTGGGTCAACAAATAATGTTGAGTGGAATTCATAGGTTTTACAATCTCATTTTGAATATATGTGTTATAAAAATCATTCACGATCATTTATAGACTTGTCGATCAAACAATCTATTTTCAAGGTTATGACAATTGTGTTTAAGCTCATGACACTAATCCATTAACTCAATCACCCGCGTAATAATTACCGGCGTGATTCAGATGAAACCAGTGCCCCTTCTAAAGGCATCAGTTGCAATTATACCTTATTTCTTATCACAAGTTATCCGTCCGCAGGGGGTACTCAACGCACTAGCCCTCGTCTCGGATAGGGTCGTCAACCCCATAGTACTACCAATTGTATAAGCGGCTATTTTCAATCCACGCTAGGATTAAACAATAGTTAATAGTTCATGAATTTAGGGCCTTTTGCAACTAGGTACTCAACACAATTTCTAAGGCAACATTCGGGTCCAACAATCATTCATGACATATGTTCATTTTGGAAAACTAGCATGCATTTCCCTCGCGGGTAAAACAATTTAAAACAATAGTAAGCGAGGCTATAAATTCACACCTTATATATAAAGTAGTCGACGATTCGAGTGACGATCACTGACGATGATGAGGATGCCCGGGAAAATCAACACCTATCAAACCAATAACGCGTAATGAGTAATCTCATTTATAAACCTTAAGTACTGTATATAATACATACATATTAGTCAATTGTGATAATTAAAACTCACGCCAAAACCAAACAAATAAGTGTTACTCGTTTTATACCATTCGTCCATGTTATTAACGTTATTACTCTTTTCACGTTTTTCGCCGATACTTACCAAAAGTATGGGCTGTTTACTAGACTTAAACCTTTTAATAAAATTTGGGAAAATTCTCAAAAATACCTTAAGTACTGTAGAAAACACATTTTTAATCCCATTAAAAGTTTTCACTTTTACGACCCGTTACTCAACACTTTACTAAACCTACGTTTTTCGGACTAATTTTGCACTTTGACCAAGTCGGACTCATTTGACCCATTTAAAATATACCATTGACCCATTTGACACCTAAGTCTAATAATAGGCTCACATATGCAGGTTTGAGACCAAAAATCAAACTTTAACCATTTACCAAACTATATCTATGGTCCCCGGGATTTGACCTAATACCAAACATAATTTCGGATTATGTAGGTTCTCATCTCCCGGTACACGATTTTCAAAACATCATAACTTTTGACTCGTTAGGAGTCGTAAGCTCTATCTTATACCAAATCGAAGCTAAGAAGACGCTCTACAACTATATCCTAATCCCATGACCTGTTTACAAAATAAATTTTATGAAAACATCCCAAACATTCTGCCTAAAATTACCTATCTCAAAATCAATCCAACACTCGTTTCCAAACCAATTTATCGACACTAGACCTCAACCCAATCACTCCTAATCATGTCTAATCATACTAATCATTCCTTAACCCCCTAATTACCAAATCCATCATAAAACCCAAACACCGAATCAAACATGCGATGGGTTTTACCCACTCAAAAACTTCTAAGAACAAGTAATAAACACATAAACCATGATCAAAACAACAATCACCAAGATCCACCAAACACCCCCTTTGTGCCGTGGGGTGTGGGTGATCAAAACCCCCCAACCAAATTGATTTTGGTTGGTTTGTTGAGTGATTACACATCCACTACACATGAATTAAACATGCATACATCCAATTAACATCAAAAGAATTTTTGAAAAATCCATTGATTCTTGGAAAAAAATTTATGGATGCATGTGGGATTAAAGTACATGAAAACAATGGAAATGATGAAACTAGATGTGGTCTAAACTTACTTTTGATCAAAACAAGCTAGAAAAAAAAAGTGGTGGTGGTGGGTGGTTTTGGCCGTCGGCCTAAAGAGAGAAAAAGAGAGATGGTAAGAAATTTTTTTAGTGTGTTTGTTTAGTGTGTGTTTACTTTCCCATTTTGTAATTTTTGGAGGGACTTGTGGTGTAATAATAGCTTTCTTTTGTCCTTAAGTGAAAACGACCTCAAAAGTTTACGGGAATGACTCACTAGTCATTTTGGAAAATTTTACGGGAGTCGGGGATCATCCCGAACACTCCAAAATACTTTTAGGACAATTTAAATGTACCCGGAAAGCAATAAAACTCACCCGACTCAACTTAACACGAACCGAAAGTAAAATTCTCAAAAAATTATAATATCGATAAAACGACAATAAACATAGAAATTTGGGCATCCATCGGGATCGTAGTCGTCATCGTTCTTCTTAAATCGTCAATCGTCAAAATTATGACCTCAAATATCGGTTTCAACCAAAATGGTAAAATATATAGCAAATAAAATTTATTAAAAATTTCAAAAATAAGCGTAATTTAGGGTAAGGTAAGTGACCTCGGCTCTAGGTATTACATCCACCCCTCCTTAAAGAGAGCGACGTCCCGGCGCTCGCCTCTTCTTATACTCACATTTCGTGCCGCTGAAACAGATGAGGATACCTTTCCTTGAAAAAGTCCTCACGTTCCCAAGTGTATTCCGGTCCACGCCTAGAATTCCATCGAACCTTCACAATGGGAATTCTACTATGCTTCAGCCTCTTGACCTCTCGGTCCATAATTTCCACGGGTTCTTCCACGAAATGAATTTTGTCGTCCAGTTGAATCTCGTCCAAAGGAATCACCAATTCCTTATCCGCCAAACTCTTCTTCAAATTTGATACGTGAAACGTGTCGTGAATAGCACTAAGCTCGTTCGGCAACTCTAACTTATACGCTACCGGTCTAATTCGTTTAACAATCTTAAATGGTCCAATATACCTCGGACTCAACTTTCCTTTCTTCCCAAAACGAATCACACCCTTCCACGGCGAAACCTTAAGCATAACCATAACCATATCTCCGACTTCAAATTCCAACGGTTTTCATCTGTTATCGGCATAACTCTTCTGTCGGCTTCTTGCAGCAAGTAATCGGTTCTTGATTTGCACAATCTTCTCTGTCGTCTCCAAAACCATTTCGGGTCCAGTCAACTGACTTTCCCCTACTTCACTCCATCACACAGGTGATCTACACTTTCTTCCATACAACGCTTCAAATGGTGCAGCCTTGATGCTCGCATGATAACTATTATTATACGAAAACTCCACTAATGGCAAGTGGCATTCCCAACTTCCTCCAAAATCAATCACGCATGCTCGGAGCATGTCCTCCATCGTTTGAATAGTTCGTTCACTCTGGCCATCAGTCTCCGGGTGATAAGCCGTGCTCAAACTCAATTCAGTGCCCATCGCACGTTGAAGTGATTTCCAAAATTCCGAAGTAAACCTACTATCGTGATCCGAAATGATCGATAAAGGTACTCCATGTCTGCAAACGATCTCCTTCACGTACACACTGGCCAGCTTCTCCATACTGTCCGTCTTCTTCATAGGTAAGAAGTGAGCAGATTTCGTCAATCTATCCACTATTACCCAAATCATATTGCATCCACTAGGAGTTCTGGGTAAACCCGTTACGAAATCCATAGCGATTCTCTCCCATTTCCATTCTGGGATCTCTGGTTGTACCAACAGCCCAGACGGCTTCTTATGTTCGGCTTTAACCTTCGCACAAGTCAAACACTTACTGACGTAACGAGCAATATCCGCCTTCATATTCGGCCACCAATAGACTTTCTTCAGGTCATGATACATCTTATCCGATCCAGGATGTATCGAGTACTTCGACTTATGAGACTCGTTCATAACCAAATCTCGTACTCCAGGCTTTCCTTCCTCGGATGGACACAACGGTAACCAAATCCGATTCTCGAAATATCTCAGCCCGTCTGACCTAACCACAAAAAGAGGTTTCAACATTCTTCCCAAGTTCTCATCATCAACATTCTCTTTCATTAATCCCTTCTCTTGAGCCTTCAGTATTGTTTCGGTTAAATCAGCACCCTTAGTCATCACTAAAGCTCTGACTCTCAAAGGTTTCTCTCGATCCTTCCTACTAAATGCATCTGCTACGACATTCGCCTTGCAAGGATGGTAGCGAATCTCACAGTCATAGTCGCTCAGTAATTCTACCCATCGCCTCTATCTCATGTTCAACTCCTTTTGGTCTAAAATGTGTTGCAAACTCTTGTGGTCAGTGAATACAACATACTTCATCCCATACAAGTAATGTATCCACAATTTCAGCGCAAAAACCACAGCTCCTAATTCCAAATCATGCGTCGTGTAGTTTTCTTCATTCTTCCTCAATTGTCTCGACGTGTAAGCAATCACCTTCTCACGCTGCATCAACACAGCTCCATAACCCTTACGAGATGCGTCACAATACACCACAAAGTCTTCGGTTCCTTCTGGTAATGACAATATCGGTGCAGAACATAACTTGTCCTTGAGTGCTTTGAAAGCGAATTCTTCATCATCTCCCCATTCATACACCCTATTCTTCTCTGTAAGCTTTGTCAATGGCTTCGCAATCAACGAAAATCCTTCAATGAATCTCCGATAATACCCAGCCAAACCAAGGAATTGTCGAACTTCAGTCGGCGTTGTCGGTGCCAACCATTCCCTGATTGCTTCGACTTTGGCATGATCCACGCGAACTCCTTTGCTATCAATTACGTGACCAAGGAATTGCACAGACTCTAACCAAAACTCACACTTCGAGAACTTCGCATACAGCTTCTCTTTCTTCAGCAGGTCCAATATCTTTCTCAGGTGCTTCTCATGCTCTTCCTTACTCTTAGAGTAAATAAGAATATCATCGATAAATACAATGACAAACTTATCTAGATACGCTTGCATACTCGATTCATAAGGACCATGAATACTGCAGGCGCGTTTGTTAACCCAAAAGGCATTACTCGAAATTCGAAGTGTCCATACCGCGTACGAAAGGCAGTTATAGGGATATCCTCCTCTCTCTCACGCAGTTGATGATACCCTGACCTCAAGTCGATCTTTGAGTATACACAGGAACCTTGTAACTGATCAAACAAATCGTCAATCCTCGACAATGGATACCGATTCTTAACCGTCAGCTTGTTGAGCTCTCTATAGTCGATACACATCCGAAATGACCCATCTTTCTTCTTCACAAACAACACTGGCGCTCCCCATGGTGATGAGCTCGGTCGAATAAATCCCTTATCCATCAACTCTTTCAGTTGATCCGATAACTCCTTTAACTCTGATGGTGCTAATCGATAGGGTGCACGAGCAACTGGTGCAGCTCCCGGCATCAAATCGATTTGAAATTCGACTTCACGGGTGGGTGGTAAACCCGGCAACTCATATGGAAAAACTTCCTGATATTCGCAAATCACAGGTACTTCTTCTAACTTCGCCTCTAAGTCACCATCACTAGAAACTTGTGCCAAAAACACATCACATCCATCTTCTACATATCTCATCATTTTCAAGCAAGATATCACTTTCAAACGAGAAGTGCATTCATCTCCCTTCACAGTCAAGACTCTATTCCTCAACGGAATCTGAACTAATCTTTCTCCACAGACGATCACGGCACTATGCGCCATCAGCCAATCCATTCCAATGATCACATCGAGCGATCCTAGCTCTATGGGCATTAAGTCGATTTCAAAAGCGTAATTTCCTAACTTCAAGGTACACCCTTTCAGTATAGAATTTGTACTAGCGATCTTCCCATCGGCTAATTCCACGTTATAACTAGTCGTTAACAATACCGGTTCTCTATCGATATGACGACTAAATTTAACATCTACGAAGCTCTTGTCGGAACCAGAATCAAACAATATACTAACATAACAAGCGTCTAGCAGAAACGTACCGGTAACCACGTTAAGGCCTTGTGGTTTATCAGCAGTCCCTACTCGATACACAGCAGCAGCATTATTTCCTCCTTGCATGTTTCCAGCCATCGGGCAATTCCCCTGCTTATGCCCTCTTTCTCCACATCCGAAGCAAACCATCACCTTCGTGGCATTTGCCCCCGTAGCTACCCCTTTAGCTCGGCAATCTGACATTCTAAGACCCGCTTTTCCGCACTTGCCACACGCAGGTGGGCAACTCCTTACATGGTACAAATTACATCGACCACAGTGGGGATTCACCTTCGCTCCTCTAGGGTTAGTGACAGCCCTCATCCCATCATTTCTTCTCTGGTTGAACTGCTGGTTGCGGTTCTGACCTTGGTTGTTACGGTTTCCTCCACGACCTTGACCTTGGGATTGATTACTCTGAGCTGCCTCCCACTTTCTCTTGTTTCCTTCAGCAATGAAGTCCTTCTTATCTTGCAGTTTGACATCCATTAGCGCGTGAGCCATTTGGACTGCTTCATCGAATGACCCAGGCTTAGATGAAGTTGTCTCACCCTTGATATTACTTGACAAACCCTTGATGTACTGCTTCATCTTCTTGTTATCATCAGCAAAGGCATCGGGACACAAAAGGCTCAATTCATTAAACCTCCTTGTATACGCGGTAATATCATTGTTCCTCAAAGTCAAATGCCTTAACTCATCTTCCAGTTGACCCAGTTCCTCTTCGGGACAGAACTTTTTGGTCAAAAGAGCCTTAGTAGCAGTCCAAGTCCTCGCATTTGCTACTGCTAATCCAACAGTGGCTACTTGATTGTTCCACCAACTCAAGGCGTCATCAAGAAAGGTGGCAGCTGCAAACTTGACCTTATTTGCCTCTGAACATCCGCTAATCTCAAAAGTACTTTCTATCTTCTCTAACCACCTTCGGAGTTCTAGGGCTCCGCCAGTTCCACGAAACTGCGTGGGACCACATTTCATAAAACCAGCATAAGTACACTCCCTCGGGGCTTGCTGTCTTCCTACGTTTCCACCTTGATCTGGGTTTCGGTTTGCACGATCCGCTTCGAGTGCATTTGCAATTGCTTCTTGAATCATTGTGTTCACACGGTTAGCTGTTAGCTTTGGAGGCATGGTGAGTTCTCAAGTACACCTCTCTGCAAAGACAGGGAAAATAGAAAAACAATGTAAGTATACACATCAAGATTAAGATGGATTTCTCTTTCAAGACATAATATAAGTACAACGACACATCACTACAAGGTTACCAATATTCATCAATTCACATCACAAAAGAGCAAATTAAAGACATATCACAGATCATGAAAGGTAAACATGGATTGTATTGATAAATCAACCAAAATTGTGACAAGTATTGCCACTACAACCATTCACCATAAAACTTAAGTCATCAAGTTTTTCGTCACAATACCATCATACAAAAGTCTAAAATAGTTCGATTACAACGATCAAAGATAAAGTAAAATACAAGCAACTAGTCATGTGGTGATCCACACGACCTCTTGGATGGCGGTTCATCTTCATCCTCCTCGAGCTCTTCGTCACTGTCTTCCTCGGGCTCTTCGTCCATCTTCCTTTTTCCTTTGTCATTCGGCCCACACTCAGTCGCCTTCTTCGTCCCAGAAGTAGATCCACACTCTACTGCTACCTGATTTCCTACAGTGATACATACACCTTTGGCAGGTGGCTGGACCATAAAATCATTAGCCTCCATTTCCAAGTCATCTACAAATCTCCAATCTGGTGGCAGGGATGCTCTAACTCGATGCTCCCAACTTTGCATCCTAGTCAACCTCGCCTGATCCTCCCTAACTTGCTCAAGACTAGCACTCAGGTTCGCTATCATCGATCTCAGACTGTTGATATCACTCTTGTTTGCTACTCCATCAAATTCAATCCTTGCAGTTCTTTCCAACAACCTCTGGTGTGCCCTCTCATTCTTATCGAACCTTCTGATTACCCTGGTTTCTACCACGTACCGCTCGTACATCAATCTATCCATTCTCCTCAAACGATCCTCGGGATCCCAATAGTTTCTTGGCCTCGGAAAATAGACCTTCGCGATATTCTCATGAATAGATTGCAATCTAGATGCATTGCTGGATTCCGCACCACTCTCATTACTTACTCGAATAAACCCTGGCACCGTCCTCAGGTAGTCCTTACAATTGTCCATCGGGGGACGAACGGGTTGCTGATCATATCGGCCGGTCGGAGGCACTTCATAACCCTTCGAAGAATTTGGAGATTGAAATAATTCAGGTTCGGTCTGACCGACAGCATTCTCGGGAATTCCATCATCCACCGGATCCTCTTCCTCAAAATCCTCACTACCATCGTTACTAATACTGAAGTTGTCCTCATCACTTTCATCACTGTCATTTTCCGGCTCTATCGCTTCTTCTGGAGTGATCCATCCATTGTCATCATTCGAAGGGTTCGGAGGAAACGGTCCCCCTTCGTGTCCTATGACATATTCGTCTCCATTTCTGTTAGGCGGTACCTCGGCCATTCCTGTAATAACAGAGAATTTTGGAGGGTACGTAAGATTACTATTCAATATTTATAAATACATGCATGCAAATGCAATGCAAAGGTGGTATACATGCCCAAAATGCGATAATATGATGCTCATGCATATGTAATACAAGAATTACGGTATCGAGTACTCCACGTACAATTCCAACGTTTACATATAATAGTTCAATATCTACGTAATAAATACCCACATATATACTTCAACTCAAAAGTATACATCAATACCATGAATACAAAAATAAACCTTACCGGAGCCATGCAGGATAGTTGTGTGCTTGGACAGTTTCTTACAACACCAAAAGTTATAGTTTAGGAATTTTCAAAACGACCTAGTTCTCTATAACTCATGGCTCTGATTACCAATCTCTAACACCCCACCAAATGCTATGCGCAGCGGAACTACAACATTTGGGTGCTAGGCAGTTATCATCGCACACAAGATATATCAAACGACTCCAAAGAGACGTAAAGTTTTAACTTAAATTACGCATTGTTAAAAACATACATGTCTACGGTTTTCCAAACCCAAATGATACAACACAGAGTTAGCGTTTCGGTCCCCATGAATCTCAACCCCCAAAAGATACAATTTTTCACAACATGACATAAAGTTTAAAATATTCAAGTTAAGAATGGGTGGAAAAACAAGTAGACGCCAAGCCACACACAACTACCATCCAATGCATGCTCCATGCTACACTTCATCGGTTACCTGAAACACATGCTAAATTGGGTCAACAAATAATGTTGTGTGGAATTCATAGGTTTTACAATCTCATTTTGAACATATGTGTTATAAAAATCATTCACGATCATTTATAGACTTGTCGATCAAACAATCTATTCTCAAGGTTATGACAATTGTGTTTAAGCTCATGACACTAATCCGTTAACTCAATCACCCGCGTAATAATTACCGGCGTGATTCAGATGAAACCAGTGCCCCTTCTAAAGGCATCAGTTGCAATTATACCTTATTTCTTATCACAAGTTATCCGTCCGCAGGGGGTACTCAACGCACTAGCCCTCGTCTCGGATAGGGTCATCAACCCCATAGTACTACCAATTGTATAAGCGGCTATTTTCAATCTACGCTAGGATTAAACAATAGTTAATAGTTCATGAATTTAGGGCCTTTTGCAACTAGGTACTCAACACAATTTCTAAGGCAACATTCGAGTCCAACAATCATTCATGACATATGTTCATTTTGGAAAACAAGCATGCATTTCCCTCGCGGGTAAAACAATTTAAAACAGTAGTAAGCGAGGCTATAAATTCATACCTTATATATAAAGTAGTCGACGATTCGAGTGACGATCACTAACGATGATGAGGATGCCCGGGAAAATCAACACCTATCAAACCAATAACGCGTAATGAGTAATCTCATTTATAAACCTTAAGTACTGTATATAATACATACATATTAGTCAATTGTGATAATTACAACTCACGCCAAAACCAAACAAATAAGTGTTACTCGTTTTATACCATTCGTCCATGTTATTAACGTTATTACTCTTTTCACGTTTTTCGCCGATACTTACCAAAAGTATGGGTTGTTTTACTAGACTTAAACCTTTTAATAAAACTTGGGAAATTCTCAAAAATACCTTAAGTACTGTAGAAAACACATTTTTAATCCCATTAAAAGTTTTCACTTTTACGACCCGTTACTCAACACTTTACTAAACCTACGTTTTTCGGACTGATTTTGCACTTTGACCAAGTCGGACTCATTTGACCCATTTAAAATATACCATTGACCCATTTGACACCTAAGTCTAATAATAGACTCACATATGCAGGTTTGAGACCAAAAATCAACCTTTAACCATTTACCAAACTATATCTATGGTCCTCAGGATTTGACCTAAAACCAAACATAATTTCGGATTATGTAGGTTCTCATCTCCCGGTACACGATTTTCAAAACATCATAACTTTTGACTCGTTAGGAGTCGTAAGCTCTATCTTATATCAAATCGAAGCTAAGAAGACGCTCTACAACTATATCCTAATCCCATTACCTGTTTACAAAATAAATTTTATGAAAACATCCCAAACATTCTGCCTAAAATTACCTATCTCAAAATCAATCTAACACTCGTTTCCAAACCAATTTATCGACACTAGACCTCAACCCAATCACTCCTAATCATGTCTAATCATACTAATCAGTCCTTAACCCCCTAATTACCAAATACATCATAAAACCCAAACACCGAATCAAACATGCAATGGGTTTTACCCACTCAAAAACTTTTAAGAACAAGTAATAAACACATAAACCATGATCAAAACAACAATCACCAAGATCCACCAAACACCCCCTTTGTGCCGTGGGGTGTGGGTGATCAAAACCCCCCAACCAAATTGATTTTGGTTGGTTTGTTGAGTGATTACACATCCACTACACATGAATTAAACATGCATACATCCAATTAACATCAAAACAATTTTTGAAAAATCCAGTGATTCTTGGAAAAAATTTTATGGATGCATGTGGGATTAAAGTACATGAAAACAATGGAAATGATGAAACTAGATGTGGTCTAAACTTACTTTTGATCAAAACAAGCTAGAAAAAAAAAGTGGTGGTGGTGGGTGGTTTTGGCCGTCGGCCTAAAGAGAGAAAAAGAGAGATGGTGAGAAAAAATTTTATTGTGTTTGTTTAGTGTGTGTTTACTTTCCCATTTTGTAATTTTTGGAGGAACTTGTGGTGCAATAATAGCTTTCTTTTGTCCTTAAGTGAAAACGACCTCAAAAGTTTACGGGAATGACTCACTAGTCATTTTGGAAAATTTTACGGGAGTCGGGGATCATCCCGAACACTCCAAAATACTTTTAGGACAATTTAAATGTACCCGGAAAGCAATAAAACTCACCCGACTTAACTTAACACGAACCGAAAGTAAAATTCTCGAAAAAATTAATATCGATAAAACGAAAATAAACATAGAAATTTGGGCATCCATCGGGATCGTAGTCGTCATCGTTCTTCTTAAATCGTCAATCGTCAAAATTATGACCTCAAATATCGGTTTCAACCAAAATGGTAAAATATATAGCAAATAAAATTTATTAAAAATTTAAAAAATAAGCGTAATTTAGGGTAAGGTAAGTGACCTCGGCTCTAGGTATTACAACATTTTATTCCCAACAATCCTCCCCTAAACTTGATATCTACTCTAGTAATCAAATTTCTTAATAAAAACAAAGAACTAGGAGGATTCTTACAAATTGCATTATATTGGAAATAAATATATCTAATTAAATCTTTGGCCACGTCACTTGAGTAGTCAATGTCTAGCTGTGTTGTCATCATTTTCTCCAAAACTTCTTTAGACATAGGATACTCAGCATCCACAAGAAGATACTCAGAAAACTTAGTAGTACTCAAATGATACACACCAGTTGTTGAATATAGATGCCATTGAAGTCCACTGATATCATCAAGATCCTTCCAAACTGGATCTTCTTCATCTGGTGCACACATTCTCTTGAATGTTGACCAAATCTTTATTCCATTTACTGAAGTAGGTGCTTTAGTCTCATACTTGGCCTGCATCAACCTCCAAAGTTCTGCCAAGTCTTCCCTATCCAGGCTTGCAAACAAAGACATAAGAGTAGTAAAAGTATGTACCTCTTTCCCATATCTGCCAATCATCCAGAACCCACTTGCATCTTCTTCATAGCTAACTATAGGGTTTCTAGAATCATGAGGTAATACTTCCACCATATGTGAAACTTCCAAGGATGAGAGCTTAATGCTCCTTCTAATAATAGCTTCACTAGGATTCACTCTATCCATATTTCCTGGGAACTCAAGTGGAACTCCCTTCTTCTTAGGTCTTGGTGCAATTAAAGCCTGTTGAATTTGCATCTCTTCTACAAGCTCTTCCTTTCTTTCATCTGAAAGAAGACTAATAGTATTCATCTCTTGCACTCTTGCCCAAATAGGATAAGCCTTATATTCCAATTCATCAAAGGACAATTCCTGCAACTTCTGAAAAGTCCATCCCCCTTGCTGACATCTAAGCAACATATAATAAAGCTCTCTTCTATCCCTCTTAGATTGTGAGAAAACTTTGATGGCCTTATACTTTAGGATTACCTGACAATACCTTTGAATCCTGAATAGAATCTCCAATCCCCAAATCTGATATGATAAAGACATGTATGGATTCTCCATGATCTTATTCTCCCATGCAAAGTACATCTGGGCAACTTCAGGCATATCATAATCCACCTTCATCTTCAACTCTACAAGTTTTTCCCTTACCAACACATCACCATATTCAAGTCTTTCTGGTTCTTCAATAATCATAACACTTGAATCTGTACTCTCATCATCACTGCTTTTCTTACTCTCAATAGCAGTTTCCTTTATCCTATCATCTTTCTCAAGTTGTGCAGCCAACATGGAATCAAATTTTACTTGAGTTGCATCCTTGGGAACCACTGTTTCTACCATAATCCCTTTACCCTTATCTAATGTATCAATGATGGGTAAAGATGATGATGGTACCTGTGTAGACACTTCCTAGATGATAGCTGATGACTGGAATACATCAACCATACCTGCAGGTCTATCAACGTCCAAAAACTGTGTGTCAACGCCTAACTTACTCCCATCAGCGCTTGGCTTGTCAGCGTCAAAAATCTGCTTGTCAACGCTCACCTTACTCTTGTCAGCGCTTCTTGTGAACTGCTCCATCATCTCAGTAAAAGATAAATTCAAATTTGTAGGGGTAACCAATGAAACATCAAAACCTGGTTGCCTCTTAAAATCTGTTAGAGCTTCATCTATACCTAAATATTCTCCTTCATTTGAGCCTTTATCACTTAAATTAACTGGCTCAGTAGCAGCTTCATCCTCTTTGTAAGAATCCTCCCCTAAAGAAAGGACTATTGTCTGACTCCACCTAGTCTAAGCAGCTTCCAAAATAACAATCCTCTCCCTCAATTACTTGAGTTCAAGGCCTTGGGTAGAGACAGTATGTACAGGTCTGCATTTTGCTTTTGCAAGCTAATACAGACAGCCGTCAATTCCAACTATGTATAGGGTTCCAATCTGCCCGCCTCTAGAATGGGAATTTTACCTCCCAAAGTAGAGTCATGGGGAATGGATGGGGTCTTAATGATGTTAGGACTGGCTTGGCCTGCATCTAAGCTAGTACCAATAGTCCTAGCCCCACCCATGTCACCAACCACACTTGTGGTGGTGGTTCTCTCTGCAACATGGCTAGGACCACCAGAGGAGAACACTCCAATGGTCCTTTGGCGTTTTTCCATCCTAAAGTCTGGGAGTGAGGAAGATGATGTGGATTGGGTTTCAGTTTGGAGCTTAAGGGGTGTTTGGGTTTGTTGTAGAAAGGTATCAATGTTTGGATTTGAAGTGTCAACGCCAACATTTAACGTGTCAGCGTTGAAGGAATCTTGGTCAAGTTCCATATGTTGGGGTGATGGTGATGGTTCAGGTAATGGGTCTGGTTGTGGTTGTGGGTCAGGTTGAGGTTGTGCTGCTGCAATAACAGCAAGCATGGCTTGGGTAAGGGGTAAGTCTCTGTGGGGGGTGAATTCATCTTTCTAAAAATTGCTTTCTTTTGCATATGGATCTTATAAAAATCATCATGATCCCTGGTGCAATACATTTGTTCATCACAAAACCATTTGCAAAAATCTTGGGTAAGCCAGAGTCATCTTGCTACCCTTGTTTTTACAGATGCCATCAAAAATCATTTTAGAAAAAAATATATTTTTACCCTGTAGCAATACACACAATGGCACTACCAATTGATCTGTTAATTTCATTATGTGCAGTACATTTGGGACTCAAACATTGAAGTATGACATGTATTAAGTAATTCCAAGCTGGGGAAAATTCAGGTTTTGAATATTTATTTAAAGATCCTTCTTCAGGGAAATGATAACCCGAAGCTTGAAGTCCTTGTTCTAGCTCACTAATGGGTAGGGTGGTTATACCATCTGCATCATTAAGATGCAAAGCCTGGCGAACCAAGGCTTCAGTAACCACCCATGAACGCCCATGGACTGTAGCAATCAATGTAGTCACATTATTAATCGTTGAGGAAGTGACAGTATTCCAAAACTGCTTAATATGAGTGACAGGGATAAGAGGAGCATGAGAAAGTGCATACCGTATGGGGGATGCATTTAAATATGCCACCATCTGAGTATATTGAGGAAACAGAGCATCATCAGCCTCCAAATAGGCAACCATGTTATGCTGACTTTTGAATCCCAATACCAAATCACTCGAATTAAACTTAGGCGCCATGGATGTAGAAAGCTGTGTGAAAGATTATGAAAGATGAATATATGTGAAATTCTAGTTAGACAAGAATAAGTAGTTACCCTTTTTCAAAATAATGAGCCAGGTAGGCACATGTGATTCGTCAAAAATTAGGCAGTTATTTTCAAAATATAATGATGAAAATCTTGAAAAGAAAATAACTTATCTTGTGAATTAATAAAAAGTTACCAACTCCCAAAATTACGACCCAAATTTTCGTCAAAAATAACAACTGGGTAGGACCCAATGGTTGTCAACGGTCAAAAATAACCTATCAACGCCCAACGACCATATTCTTGTCAACGTTGGAAAAAGCCTTGTCAACGTTAAAACTGGTCCTAACAACGTTTGGAAATAAATCTGTCAACGTCCAAAAATAAAAAATAATAAAAATGAAAAAGGACCTTTACAAAGTGATTTATCCTAGTGAAGATAACTTATAAACTGAAAATTACTATAGGGTGGCAAGCACTGTCCAATCATGCACACTTGCTTAAGCAAGATAGACATAACAGTCCTCAAGTGTCCATTGCTAACCAAAGTTCTTAACAATGAAGTTATTTCATAAATTCCTTTGTAACTTCCCAGGTAAGCCCAATAAAAATCATACCCAAGTCTCCCAACAGACCACATCCAATTCTAGGCCAAAAAGTCTTGGCAGCGTGCATAGTATATCAACTTTGCATGCCACAGTGCCTCATGAGTTAGTAAACTAATTCATACTCACCAGTGGACACAATCTAGAATTGTGATAAGAGTATTATATGAATACCCAAAAAGTCCTAAAGGGTTCCTAAACCTCCCCTTAAACTATGATACATAAGTTGCCATTTAAAATGCATGTAATAAAAATTTATGTCAAGATAGGAATATAAATATTTCAACTATCATCCATAAACTGAAAACATGCTCCAACAATGCTCCAAGAATCCATAAGCAACTCTGTATCCCATTGTACAATGCTAACAACGCCTGCATAATTAGATCAAAAACCACAAAACTAACATTTTGCTGACAACGTCAATTTAACACTTGTCAGCGTTAAAATAACCTTTGTCAGCGTTAGACAACTAAAGTGGAAAATCTAATTTTGTACAAAGACAAATAACAAATGCATATCCTGTACATACATTTACAATAAGTTCTCAAACCATATATTAAGTAATATTGATCATTCCAATACTTGTTACCAAGTATTGAAATCTTCCAGTATTAAAAGGTTTAGTTAATAAATCAGCCACATTTTCCTCTGTGTCAACCCTATCTGGTTGTATTAAACCTTTTTCAAAACTTATAAAATAATGTCTAATTTCTATATGTTTTGTTTTAGAGTGATGTACAGGATTTTTAATAATGCATAAAGTACTGTTATTGTCTACAAAAATCTTGGTATGTATAAAATTATACCCATAATCTAGCAGCTGGTTCTGAATCCATAAGACTTGTACACAACAAGCAGCTGCAGCTACATACTCCGCTTCAGTTGTAGAACTGACTACCACTGTTTGTTTCTTACATTGCCAAGATATCAATCTACTCCCAAGAAACTGGCATCCACCAGTTGTGGATTTTCTATCAAACTTGTCACCCCCATAATCACTGTCTGAATATGCAATAAGCTCCAATGGAGAATCTTTTGTATACCATAATCCCAAGGTGGGATAGCACCTATGATACCTAAAAATCCTCTTGACAGCATGAAGATGACACTCTTTGGGAGTCACTTGATGGCGTGCGCATGGACACACAACAAACATAATGTCAGGTCTTGAAGCTGTGAGATACATCAATGAACCAATCATTGACCGATAATGCCTGACATCCACTTCTTTTCCATCTCCTACTTTTCCCCAAGGGTGTTCCCTATCCATGGGTGTGCTAGCCCGTTTCTCATGTGTAGAAAAGCCAAACTTCTTCAAGATTTCTGCTACATATTTGTCTTGAGAGATGAATATACCATCTTCTTTCTGTTGTACTTGTAACCCTAGAAAGAAGTTCATCTCCCCCATTACACTCATCTTGAATTTGTCTGTCATGAGTTTAGAAAAGTCTTCACTCATCTTTGGACTAGAAGAGTCAAAGATGATATCATCCACATAGACCTGTACAAGTAAGAAATCCTTACCAGTCTTCTTTGTAAACAAGGTCTGGTTTATGGTGCTCCTTTTGAATCCATTTTCCACCAGATAGGTGGACAATGTGCCATACCATGCTCTTGGGGCTTGATGAAGTCTATACATAGCTTTCTTCACTCTATACACCTTGTCTAGATGTTCTAAATCTTCAAAACCAGGAGACTGGATTACATAAACCTCCTCTGCAATTGTGCCATAAAGAAAAGCACTATTCACATCCATTTGATAGACTGTAAATCCCATGCAGGAAGCATAGGCTAGAAAAATTCTTATTGCCTCAATCCTTGCAACAGGTGCAAAGACCTCCTCATAGTCTATCCCTTCCTCTTGTGTATATCCTTGAGCAACTAAACGTGCCTTGTTTATGACCATAATGCCTCTCTCATCCTTTTTGTTTCTAAGAACCCATCTTTTCCCAATTGGTCTGACATGTCTGGGACAATCAACTAACTCCCAAATATCCTGAATAGCAAATTGGTGAAGCTCATCTTGCATTGCTTCCACCCAACTTGGTTCTTTGAGAGCATCAAAAATCTTCTTGGGTTCCTGTTGTGACAGAAAACAGGCAAACAAACATGCTTGAACAAGAGGGGTATCAACCTTCTTGTGAATATTGGCAATAAATCCTCTATGAGTCTGATGAGACCTTCTAGTTTGTACATGAGTCATCACATCACCTATAATAAGAGAAGAAGGATGATTCTTCATAGTAGATGTAAGTACTCATCCTTCAATTATGGTATTATCATCAATATCGGTCTCCAAATTGTCAATATCTTCTTCAAATGCTCTTCCATCATCATCTGAATGAAGCTCTACATTTCTGTTTGAAGGTTCACCTTGTTCAAAATTATTGGAAGAGAATAAATGGTCAAAAGAGTTGTCAACGCCTGAATTAGGGTTGTCATCGTTTGAGCCATCAACGCCTGAATTTGTCTTGTCAGCGCCAGATTTTCCTCTGTCAGCGTTGGAAGAATCATGCATGTTGTCAACTGGTGATACTTGTGGACCACCTTTTAGCTTTCCAGCAGCAGCAACTGCAAATGCATCTGTCCATATAGGAATGGTAACATACTCAAGTATGGATGCTGATTTGTCTGCTTGTGATACAACCTCTTTATCAACCTGTTTACCTGAAATTACAACAACTGGTTCTTCCACAACATTTGAAGTCACCTTCACAATGTCTGGGTTAGTAACAGGCATATATTTCAATGTTCTAGATAGAGATTCCAAGTCAAATAACCAATGTGGACCACTCTCAGAGTCTCAGGATCACTAGGTTTACTTTCTAAAAACCTAACATGTACCTTTTCAAGTATACGTTTTTCTTTCTTAATGTAAACTCTGTATCCTCTACTCTGCACAGAATAACCCATAAAGTAGCTTTCACCACCTTTAGCACTAAACTTACCTAAGGCATCACTAGTGTCCAAAACAACTACATGACATCCAAAAGGTTTAAGAAAACCAATATTAGGTTTCCTGCCCCAAAATAGCTCATAAGGTGTTTTGTTATGGATCTTGTTGATTAATGCCCTATTCTAAACATAACAAGCTGTATTCATAGCCTCAGCCCAAAAAGCAATGGGAAAGTGAGCATCAGCCAACATAGTCCTAGCTGCTTCTATGAGTGTTCTATTCTTTCTCTCAGCTACCCCATTTTGTTATGGGGTTCTAGTTATACTAAACTGTCTAGTAATCCCTTTCTTGGCACAAAAGTCATCTAACAACTTATTTCTAAACTCACCACCATTATCACTTCTAAGCATCTTAACCTCATTACCAGTCTTCTTCTCAATTTGGGTAATAAAGTTAATCAAAGTATCAGCAGTGTCACTTTTTAAAGCTAAAAAGAAAGTCCAAGTAAATCTAGAAAAATCATCAGTGATGACAAAACAGTAGGATTTACCATTTAAGCTTTCTATATTAGTTGGACCAAACAAGTCCATATGCAGTAAGTGAAGAGGTTTAGAACTAGAATGCACAGGTTTAGACTTAAAGGAGACTTTGTGTTGTTTGCCTTTAAGGCATGCAACACAAGAATGGTCATTGTGAAAAGCCTTTTCAGGCAAACCATCAACTAAACCATGTCTCACAAGTCTATTTATATTCTTAAAATTAATGTTCCCTAATCTTTTGTGCCAAAGATTACTCTCATCAACTGAAGCCTTAGCATATAGACATGACAAATTATTATTCATCCTAATTCCATTAAGATTCACATTATAAATGTCCTTATGCCTAGGTGTTATATAATCAATGAATTTCTCATCTGGTATTTTAAAATCTTTGCTCAACACTAAGCATTCAGTATCAGTGAAAAGAACCTTATTTTTGTTATCACACACCTGTGATACACTAAACAGATTATAGTCAAGTTCTTTTACCAAAAACACGTTCTCAAAACGCAAATTGTTGGTGATAAGAGTGCCTTTGCCAGTGATAGTTCCATATCCGCCTCCAAAGTACACTTTGTCACCATCTTTAATGGGGGTAAAGTTTGTTTTCACTAAAATTTTCAAATAATCTAATTCTTTTATTATATAAAAATTATATACAAGTATACCTCAAAGTTCTATAGCAAAATATTCAAACGTTTAAAGTTCGTTGGAACGCACGTGTTTATAAAACCTTGTTCATAGCATTAACAATAGATTTTTTGCCCGATAGCGTAACCTTATTTCAGTCCTAAATAGATATCATTGATAGGTGTGAAAACACCCATCCTTTTACCACTTAATTATAATAATAACTAAGCCAAAACGTGTATTTTATGTCGTAAATGTCGGAACTATGCGTGGTTTGTGTTTTTATTGTGTTTTAGGACCAAAAGATGAAAAAGGAAGAAAACACGGGCTTTCACGGGCTTTTATCGAAGAAAACGAGAAAAGACGAAGTCAAAAGATCAAGAGTGCAAAAAGAACGGAAGTCCAAGGCCTATTCTGAAGATTTATCGAAGAAAAAGTCTAAAGACGGAAGTTTTATGAAGTCGAAGAACCAAGTCTAATTAAAGAAGAAGATTATAAGACGAGTTCAAATTATATCGACAAATCCCGAGATGACGTCGAGAAAGACAAAGAATTTAAATCGAGTCGAGACAAGATGAAAGAAGGAAGAAAGCACCAACATTTTACTCCTCCTATAAATACCCTCCTAATGTGTCATTAGGAGGTGGTTAGAAAATTAGGAGTAGATTAGTTTTAGGATTAGGAGTAGATTAATATACTTTCTCTCTCTAGCTTTTCTTAAATGTTTTTCAAGCTTTTTCATTAATCTTGTAATTTGAATCTTTAATCATCTTAATTTCAAGCTTTTCAATTAATCATTCTCATTCTTCCTTTCTTTATTATTAATCTTGTGTTGATTTAGATGATCTTGTAGTTGCTTAATCTTGATGTTTATTGATTTATTGATGCTTTTGATTGATTGTGCTTATTGGTTTTTAGGTGTTTGATTTTTATAGCTTATAGTGTTTTAGTGCTTATTGTGTTAATTTTCTTATTTTTAATTAAGTGCTTATTAGTTAATTTTTATAAAAAGTTGTTTTTAAATATTTTTTATTTAGTGTTTTTAAAAGTTTTTAAATTTTGGCTTATTAGCTTTTCCTAAAAATCAATTTGGTTAAGTTTTTAGATAAGTGCTTATTAGTTTATTTTATAAAAAGTTGATTTTTAATTTTTAGATTTATTAGTATTTTTCAAGTTTTTGATTTGTGGTTGAATTAGTTTTTCTTAAAATTGTTATAGATTAAGTTTTGGTTAATTTCTTATTTGAATTGTGCTTATTTTTAGCTTATTTCGTGTTTTTTTTTATGTTACTGTATTTGTTTTCAAGTTTTCAGAAAAGGGTTTTATATTCCGAAGATTTCATTTTTTCTAAAATGCCATTTCTCTGAAAATCTTACTTTTTCTGAAAAAGTTAATATTCTGAAAAAACAATTATTCCGAAAAATGTTCTGAAAAGATTTATTCCGAAAGAAAGTTGTGAAAAAAGTATTATTCCGAAGATTTTTCTGAAAAAGAATTATTCCGAAGATTTTTATTCTTTTTTTTTCTGAAAATACAACTTTTCCAAAGATACGTTTTTTCCGAAAAAACCAAACTTCCGAAATATACTTTTTTCTGAAATTAAATGTAGCAAGCGTACTTTTTTCCGAAATAAACTGTAGCAAGCGTTGAAAAATTGTCCAGTGTGCTTGCGTGCTTAACAGTTTTGGCGCCTAAATGAGCAGCTAGCTTGGCTGCTTCCAGCAGCTAGCCTGCCTGCTTGTTTATTTATTAGTATTGTTCCGTAATTGTCTAGTTTTATCTGAAAGTTGTTCCGATTTTATTTTTGAAAGTTACGTAATTTTAGTTGAATTTTTCTTTGATTTTTAGTATTAATATTTTTTCGTAAAGTTTAAGTTTTATCTTTTATTTAGTACCCGCTTTAGGTTTTCCCTCGTTTAACTTTAAAGTACCATTTTAGTTTTATTCTCTCCTTTTTAATCAAGTAAACTTTATTTTCGAGTCGATAGTTAATTTCGTCTTTTAGATTTATTTTTAGTAATTGTTTCGTTTTAATTTCACGTTTTATTATTTATATTGTTTTGTTTTTATTAGTTAATTGCTTTTAGCTTATTGTTATTATTTTGCGCATTTACCTTTTAAGTAGAATAGATAACCAAACTTCCTTTTTATTCACCAAAAACGACTGAGTCACACTTTTAACCGGTAATCAATTCGAATTGAATCGAGACGAACAAATTTTTATACTTGACAAAATCTCTTGTATTAAAATGGCGCCGCTGCTGGCTCTTTTCGTGAAGATTAACGGTTTTTTGTGAGAGACGCGTTGGATTTTGGGATCCGTTCACTCGTGAATGTTATTTTTCATGTCAAAAAATTACAAAAAATCCTAAAAAATAAAAAAAATTCAAAAAATCCAAAAACAATTAAAAAATCATAAAAAGCATTTCTTTTTCGAAAGTTTTGCACCAAAAATATTCTTCTTGCTTATCTATTGTTCTTAATAAATCCGTATGTTGCAGGGTGTGGAAGACCATTGTATGGCTTTCAAACATGTCAATGGTGTACATGTGAGCGGTGTGGAAATGATATCGACAATACACAATTTGGATTTTTTCCCTCGTGCAATTCGACTAATTCATCCTTTTCTAATCCACCTACTCCACCTCCTTGCATATATTGTGGAAGCGATTCTCATTGGCATGTTTCGTGTCCAATTCGATACCCGCCTCATGGCGAGCAAGAACTGGGTTACAATTATGACAATGGTAATAGCTATCTACATGAAGCACTGGGTTTTTCTCAATACCCGTGTTGCAATTATTATGGGGGACCTCACGATGCTTCTTCTTGTCAACCGATGAATATCTTTGAGCCAATTCCATGCTATGATTCCGGTTTGTATAACTTTGAGCCCCCACATCACACCCTCAATCATCAATCCTCTCAGGGAATTAGTCTTGACCAACAACTCACTACTTTGAATGACATTCTTGAAAGTTTAGCTCAACTCCGAGCTGACTTGCATCAGGAAAGGCCACCTTTGCTTGATGGTGACCAAATCTTGAAATCCACCTACACCTTTTTGAGCCAATTTGGTTGTTTTCCCTTCTTTTCTACACCAAAATGTTTACTTACAGCATGGGATAGAATATGTTTAATTGAACATACTCAGGGAGATGATCAACAGAAATTGCTTCATGAGCTTCTTAAAGATGTGGAGGTTATCAAGGAGGAGTTAGTCGATTATATCACTCCTAACTGGAATGGTCCAGTCTATTATGATGATGATGACGAGGATGATATCTACAATCTCAACCCATCTTCTGAGATTACTACTCCTATTCTTGATATCCCTAATGCGCCTAAGGATTGTGATACATTGAGTGAGATTAGTGATTTTGGTCTTGATAAATTCTTTGATGAGGTTTTTGATGCATCGAATTTTGAGGAGTTTACGGAAGAGGTCGCTCTTAATGATGATGATTTTTCTCCATGCTATGAGAATTTCACTTTCGAAATTTCTCCTTCTCCTCCGGGCGATGAAGGCGATGTTGATATATTCTCTCCGACTTATGAGAAGTTCACCCCTGAACTTGGTCTTGTAGATGAGTTGGAAGATGTAAAACCCGCATGCTTTTACCATGAATAGTACCCTTAAGATCGTACGTATTAGATTAAAACTTTCCTATTATAGCATGATTACGATTACATGTTAGGATTTTACGTATTACGTACGTGTTAGAACACGATAAGTATTTACTACGCACGAGCACGCAATAATTATTTAACAATAATTAATCACGAGCATGCGATCATGAAATCATGAACGTAATTAAATCACGAACTATTATTAATTACGTATATATATTTATTACGAGCGTAAATAAATATATTAGGACACGATAATTACTTAACGAGAACACATTAAACGCGAACACAATTAATCACGAACGAATAGTTAAACAACGAGACATGGAAAACGGTACGGGTACCCCATGTGGGGCCCCTACCCGTGGCTACAAGGGAGAGATGGGCCAAGCCCATCTCAAAATTTACTAAGGAAGGTAAAAGGAAAAGATCACTACTCATTTTCACTTTTACAGAAGATTTTTATAAAACCTAAAAAAAGTTCTTCCTCCTCCTTTTCTTTGTCTTTTGGCCGCCACCCATAAACACACAAAAGGGGTGTTTATTTGATCTTTGATCTTGGATTTAGTGCTAGTGTTCGTGTTTGTTCATCCTTGTTTAGATCCACGCATTTGGTAATTCTTTTAACCCTTTTCTTTTGATTTAATATTTTAAATAATTAAGAACATGATATGTTTTTTTTGAAAAAACCTAATTAAATCATAGATCTAACATAAATTGGTTTTGGAATAAATCAAAAGGGATGTTTTAGGGGTGTTTGTTCTTGGCCGCCGCCTAAACCGAACCCGAGGGGGTCTCGGTTTGGCTATTCGACCACCACCGAGACCATATGGTCCCGGTTGGTTGGTGTGGGTCCCACGGCAGCAACAAGACAAGGGGAACCCCGATGTGGTTCGGGGTATGGTGTCGATTTCATGTCCGGTTCATGGTTCTTAGTCAAGATCCGGTTCATGGTGTATGTTAAGATTATTATGTTTATAATCATATGTTAAATATTAAATTAATAAACATGACATGATTAATTTAATAACATGACTTAGGTTGTTTTAGTTATTAAAATCATGAAATTATTAACCTAAGTATTTTATATTTTTAGACTTATAATTAAAATTATTTAAAAACCATGGTTATAATTAATTAAATAACATGACTTAGGTTATATTATTAATAAATAATAATACATGTTTTAACCTAAGTATTTAACTTTATTTAATTAAAAACATGATATACTTTAATTAAATATTTTAACCTATAGTTTATTTTAATTACATGAAATAATTAATAAACTATACATTATATCATATGAACTTAGAAAATAATCATGAAAACACTTAGGCTTATATACTTAGCTTATTTAACCAGCTTATATATAATTATGGAAACATTCTATTTTTTTAGAAACTTATTTAAATAAGGCAGCTAATCTATTTATGGAAACTTTCTATTTTTAGAAACTTATTTATTTCAGGCAGCTAATCTATTTATGGAAACTAATTTAAATAAGGCAGCTAATCTGATTATGGAAACTTTCTATTTTTAGAAACTTATCTATTTTAAGCAGTAATTCTATTTTTGGAAACTTTCTATTTTTGGTAACTTTCTATTTTTGGAAACTTCCTATTTTTGGAAACTTTCTATTTTAGGAAACCTGTTATTTTTTGGAAAGTTACTTATTATTACACAATAAGTATAATAATACATGAAATACCAGAAATACTTAATCAGAGTAAACAGAATATAAGATAAACACAGTTTAAGGCTTTAAATAGTAAAACATGATAAGAACATATAAAATAAGCTAAGACATGACATAAAATCAGTTACGTATTAGTAAGCAGATACTTATTCATGTATGTATTTATGTAGAATTAGTGATACGGAAGTAGGATTCCTCTCAGTTCGTCTTCTTCGTTCACTGGACATAAGGTACGGATTCCCGTCCTTTCAGTATGGACATTATTTCCTTTCCTTATTAGGATTTCCCCGTATGCAGCTAAATGTTTTCCCGTAGTATAAGTATGTGTTTGAATTGCTTATGTTTAATTTAGAATACCTATAGCCATATACATGCATGACCAGTTTCACCTAGTTATGGAGGTACCATAACCATAACATTAGAGGCACTGATGTTATGACTTCACAACGGCGGAGTGATTGCTCGTGGCGTCCCTTCAGCTTTTGGCCATTTATATTATATTTATCATGTGGGGCGTATGGGTGCATCCTAGTTACATGTTTTCAGTCAGGATTTCATGGTGAATGTGGTGTGTGCCTTGCATCATTCACAAGGAGCTGATCCCTCATACCCAAAAACCAGTATATTAAATTAGAGGCAGCCCCTCTAATTTGCATGATGAGGTCACCCCTCCAAGTATTCATGCACGGTGGATTTTCATGACCTATATTGGCTAATGGTAAAATATGATAAATAGTTTTTACAAGATAAATATAAAGCTTTTCAAACTATAAAACCAGTTTTATCAAGACTTAACCAGGTTACTCGGGATTTAGTTTCTTCCGCTGTTATATGTTATATGCTTATCCTATTCATGCTTTATTGTACATCCGTGCACTGAGCGTATTGCTCAGCCGTTTTCCTTTTCTATGTTCCCAAAACGGCAGGTACTCAGGGACGCTCGTAGACTTTAAGAGTATATGCATATAGACTGGAAGCTTTCTAGCCTTTCTTTACTTTATGCATTACTTTTCTTTTGATACACTTGCTATGGACATTGTTTAGTCCTTTCCTTTACTATACTATGTTTGTGTGTGATGAGCTTACTTTTGGACTACCGACGTTTGCTTCTGGTATTTTCCTTTTATGGTCATGTAATGTTTAGACATTTTTTCTTGTATGCTTTGATGACACGCCATAATTAGATGTGACATTTCAATTATCGAAATGAGGTGTTACAATTATGGTATCATAGCCAAGGCTTCGACCCGTAGGCTCTTAAAATATGACCTGTGATTAGTGGCTAGTCACTACGGTCTTCCTAGAACTGACAGTTGTTTTCATGCATTCATCATTTTTAAGCATACATATATATGTCATTGTCGCAGATTTATGACTAAGTAATGGTTGGTCCAGGACTGGCCCTATTTAGTCGCATGTGTTTTATCGAAACTTTTAAATTTGGGACCGACCCATAGGCGTCCCCTCGCCATATCGTTTGTTTTGGGTGAACTGACCATAGGCGTTCACTCTCGAGCATACAAAAGTTTTCATAAAACTGCATCATGCATTCATACACAAAAATTTTCTTGCATAAAATTTTTCTCGTGAAATTTTGGTATAATTTTTTTTCATGTATATATATTTTATGTTTTGATCTGTTTAATCATATGTTTTATGTTATACTGTCAGATGTTTCTCACACGCGAACAGGAACAGCTTAATGCTGTAATTCAAGCTGCTATGCAAGCTTTGCTTCCTCAACTGAGGAACGGTACCAGGGTTGAAGTTCAAGCTGCCAACAATCAGCAGCATAATCGGGCACCTCCTCCTCCTCCTCCAGTGACATTAGCAGTATGGCTGGACAGATTCAACAAGCTCCGCCCTCGAGCTTTTGAGAAGACAGATAGCCCCAGTGATGCTGAAAGCTGGTTGGCTCACATCGAGAAGATTTTTAATGTTATGGGTTGTGACCCCGCATACAAGGCGAGGTTGGCATGCTATCGGTTCGAAGGCGATGTGCTAAATTGGTGGTTAGCGTTGATGCAGTCTGAGGGTGGTGACGAGTGGGTTGCTGGTTTGACTTGGGCTCAGTTCAAGGACAGGGTGATGGAGCAGTTCTTTCCCAAGGCTGAGAAGGACAAGCTCAAGAGAGAGTACCATGGGATCCGACAGAGAGCTGGGGAGAATAGCAACGAGTTTATGCAGCGCTTTCTTCGCTTAGCTGGTTTCCTTGGTGCGGCAGCAGGTACTCCTGAAGAGCAGGCACACCACTTTAGGTGGGCTCTTCGCACATCGGTCGCGAACAATCTGGTGTGTGCTATGTTCAAAACTGTAGCACAAGTGGCCGATGCAGCACGTAAGCTGGAGATGCTGCAGGAGAAAGATGAGTTCAGGGAAGCTGAGAGACCCGACAAGAGGTAAAACATTCGTATTCAAGCGGTGATCAATCCGTATACTTTCCATATATGTACATTATTCATCTCTTTAAATGTATCTTCCAGGCAGAAAACTGGGGACCGGTCTCAGCCGGCTACTCAGCAGCAGCCTCATCACCCCAAGGGAAACGGTCAGACTAACGACCGCTGGACACTCATATTCCTTATGATAATTACCGTAACAACGCTGGACACTCCAACAGCAGCAGGTCCTAATACTTACACATTTTCCTTATGATTTCATGTTATAACTCATATTCTGACACTTTAGCAAAACTTCTACCAGGAACCATGGAAACGGTAGGGACCAGAACCAGAGAGGTTCACAACCTAGCCGTCCAGCTATCACTCGTATTCAATCTTACGATTTTCCGCATTGTCCTTTGTACCCTATTATCATGTCTTATGTAAAATGTTTTATCAGGTTCCCAGCCAGCCAGAGCACCTGCTGGAGGATTTACTCATCCTCTCTGCTCTACTTGCCACCGTAGGCACCCAGGGCCATGTCGTCGTAACACTGACGCATGCTTCAAGTGTGGTCTTCCTGGCCATATCATGAAGGATTGCCGTAAGGGCGAGATGGAGGGTACATCGGGACATGCTGATTCCAAGCCGCCTCCTACTACCGGGCGTGTCTACACGACATATCGAGACCAGGCCAACAAGTCTACAGGTACCATCACTGGAATCTTGTATATGTATGGTCAAGCCGCATGTGTTCTTTTCGATACGGGTGCTACTCACTCGGTTATTTCTACTGCTTATGCTAAGAACATTAGGATGCTCCCCATGCCACTAGAAAATAGGCTTACTATTTCCACGCCTTTGAGGGACTCTGTATTAATCACCCATGTATACAAGAGTCTTCCCCTAGAATTTGACGATAAGGTTCGACCTGTTGACGCACTTCCGCTGAACATGAATGACTTCGACATGATTTTGGGCATGGATTGGCTATCCAAGCATCATGCTACCATAGACTGCCATTCATATCGAGTTATCTTCGGTGATGTTAATGCACCAGAGTACATTCATAACGGGTTCATACCCGGACGGTCTGTACAAGTCATATCTACCCTGCAAGCGCGTGCACTACTGTCACATGGCTGCGAGGGTTATCTAGCTACGGTTCACGACATGGATGCTGAATCCCCATCAATTCAGGATCAACTTATAGTGTCGGAATTCCAAGATGTTTTTCCAGCAGAACTTCCGGGCATACCACCTGCACGAGAAGTGGAATTCAGTATCGAGCTTATTCCAGGAGCTGAACCAATCTCCAAGGCTCCTTATCGCATGGCTCCCATAGAGCTGAAGGAGCTAAAGGATCAATTGCAAGAACTTCTTGAACGAGGTTTCATTCGACCAAGCGCATCTCCATGGGGCGCACTGGTCTTGTTCGTTAAGAAGAAGGACGGCAGTATGCGTCTTTGCATAGACTATCGTGAGCTCAACAAGATTACTATCCGGAATAGATATCCACTGCCACGTATTGACGATCTGTTTGACCAACTCCAAGGGGCCAAACACTTCTCCAAGATTGATCTTAGGTCAGGCTATCATCAGCTACGGGTCAAGGAGCAGGACATCGCTAAGACTGCCTTTCGTACCCGCTATGGCCACTACGAGTTTGTAGTTATGCCATTCGGCCTGACAAATGCTCCAGCAGTGTTCAGGGATTTGATGAACAGAATCTTCCATGAATTTTTGGACAAGTTCGTCATTGTCTTCATCGATGACATCCTGATTTTCTCAAAGTCCAAGGAGTAACACGAAGAGCATCTTCGTACAGTACTACAGATTCTTCGCCAGAAGCAGCTGTATGCTAAATTCTCCAAGTGTGAGTTCTGGTTAGACAAGGTGGCATTCTTAGGTCACATTGTATCAGCAGAAGGAATCACTATGGATCCAGCGAAGATTGAGGCCATTACTAAGTGGCCAAGGCCGACATCAGCGACGAAAGTCCGCAGTTTCTTAGGCTTAGCTGGCTATTACCGTAGGTTCGTGGAGAACTTTTCCCGCTTAGCACTACCATTGACCAAACTGATGCAGAAAGGGGAGAAATTTGTCTGGACTGAAGAACGAGAGAAGATCTTTGAAGACCTGAAGCTGAAGCTAGTATCTGCACCTATTCTTACTCTCCCATCTGGTACGGGTGGATTTAAAATCTACAGCGATGCATCGGGGAAGGGACTTGGCTGTGTTCTCATGCAACATGGGAAAGTGATCGCGTACGCTTCACGGCAGCTTAAGCCTTATGAAGAAAATTACCCCACGCATGACTTGGAACTTGCAGCAGTGGTGTTTGCATTGAAGATATGGAGGCACTACTTGTATGGAGAATCATGTGACATTTTCACGGACCACAAGAGCTTGAAGTATATCTTCACTCAACGTGAATTGAACATGAGACAGAGGAGATGGTTAGAGCTGTTGAAGGATTATGACATTAATCTACAGTATCATCCCGGAAAGGCAAATGTAGTAGCAGACGCTCTTAGCAGGAAGTCCGGAATGATCAACGGTATTAAAATCGAAGAGGAAATCATAAGAGACTTGGAGCGAATTGACATCAAGATCATGGTACGTGGACAACACGGTTACTGGGCTAATCTTAGAGTAGAACCCGAGTTACTCTCTAAGATCAAGGAAGCTCAGAAGGATGACGGAGAAATCTGGGCGATAGTACAGAATTTGGAGAAACAGACAGAATTCAGAGTAGATGCAGATGGTATCGTATGGCAGGGAACGAGACTTTGTGTTCCTGATAACCAAGAACTCCGGGAAGCCTTGTTAGCTGAAGCTCATAGCTCCCCATTCTCTATACATCCTGGTTCGACTAAGATGTACCACGACGTCAAGCAGTACTTTTAGTGGAGTGGTATGAAACAAGATGTGGCCACTTACTTCTCCAAATGTCTTACCTTCCAGCAGGTTAAGATTGAGCATCAGCGATCTGGCGGTCTCCTTCAACCGTTAGATATTCCAGAGTGGAAGTGGGACAAAATCACCATGGATTTTGTTACAGGTCTTCCGCCTACCAAGAGGAAGCACGATGCAATTTGGGTTATTGTAGATCGACTTACCAAATCAGCTCATTTCTTACCGATCCGCAAGGAAGATCCGGTAAGTAAACTCGCCGATACGTACAGAAGAGAGATCATGAGACTCCACGGTGCACCATCCAGCATCGTCTCAGACAGAGATCCTCGATTCACTTCGCGCTTTTGGAAGAGTCTGCAGAAAGCTTGGGGTACACAACTTAAGCTTAGCACGGCTTTTCACCCTCAAACGGACGGACAGTCGGAACGAACCATTCAGACATTGGAAGATATGTTGAGGTCATGTACGTTGGAATGGACGGGTGATTGGGACGATTACATCTGTTTGGTGGAATTTGCATACAACAACAGTTGGCATGCGAGTATCAAGTGTGCTCCTTTCGAGATGTTGTATGGCAGAAAGTGTCGCGCCCCAATCTGCTGGGATCAGGTTGGCGAGCGAACACTTGAAGGACCAGAAATCATAGAGATGACCAATGCAAAGATCGTTGTAGCTAAGCAGAAACTTCAGGAAGCACGGCCACGTCAGAAGAGTACGCCGATAAGCATCGTATGGACATACATTTTAATGTAGGAGATCACGTCTTCCTTAAGGTTTCGCCGGCACGTGGTGTTAGACGCTTCGGGATTAAAGGGAAGCTCAGTCCTCGTTTCATCGGACCGTTTGATATCATTGAACGAGTCGGTGAAGTATCTTACCGATTAGCGTTACCTCCGCAGCTTTCGCATGTGGACAATGTGTTTCATGTGTCTTTACTCAGAGGGTACCAGTATCATCCCCTTCACATGGTTCAGTATCCATTGGAATAGATACGTGAAGATCTCACTTTCATAGAAGAACCCGAACGAGTTCTTGACAGACAAGAACGAGTCATGAGAAGGAAGACGATTCCATTCGTCAAAATCCTATGGAGGGATCAAACCGAGCGGGAAGCCACTTGGGAAACAGAGGAGTCTATCCGGGCTTCTTACCCTCATTTCATATTTTTAATTCGGGTATGTTCTTCTTTTCCAGTTTACTTTATCTATAATTCGGGGACGAATTATTCTTTTTAGGGGGAAGAGTTGTAAAACCCGCATGCTTTTACCATGAATAGTACCCTTAAGATCGTACGTACTAGATTAAAACTTTCCTATTATAGCATGATTACGATTACGTGTTAGGATTTTACGTATTACGTACGTGTTAGAACACGATAAGTATTTACTACGCACGAGCATGCAATAATTATTTAAAAATAATTAATCACGAGCATGCGATCATGAAATCATGAACGTAATTAAATCACGAACTATTATTAATTATGTATATATACTTATTACGAGCGTAAATAAATATATTAGGTCACGATAATTACTTAACGAGAACACATTAAACGCGAACACAATTAATCGCGAACGAATAGTTAAACAACGAGACACGGAAAACGGTACGGGTACCCCATGTGGGGCCCCTACCCGTGGCTACAAGGGAGAGATGGGCCAAGCCCATCTCAAAATTTACTAAGGAGGGTAAAAGGAAAAGATCACTATTCATTTTCACTTTTACAAAAGATTTTTACAAAACCTAAAAAAAGTTCTTCCTCCTCCTTTTCTTTGTCTTTTGGCCGCCACCCATAAACACACCAAAGGGGTGTTTATTTGATCTTTGATCTTGGATTTAGTGTTAGTGTTCGTGTTTGTTCATCCTTGTTTAGATCCACGCATTCGGTAATTCTTTTAACCCTTTTCTTTTGATTTAATCTTTTAAATAATTAAGAACATGATATGTTTTTTTGAAAAAACCTATATAAATCATAGATCTAACATGAAATTGGTTTTGGAATAAATCAAAAGGGATATTTTAGGGGTGTTTGTTCTTGGCCGCCGCCTAAACCGAACCCGAGGGGGTCTCGGTTTGGCTATTCGACCACCACCGAGACCATATGGTCCCGGTTGGTTGGTGTGGGTCCCACGGCAGCAACAAGACAAGGGGAACCCCGATGTGGTTCGGGGTATGGTGTCGATTTCATGTCCGGTTCATGGTTCTTAGTCAAGATCCGGTTCATGGTGTATGTTTAGATTATTATGTTTATAATCATATGCTAAATATTAAATTAATAAACATGACATGATTAATTTAATAACATGACTTAGGTTATTTTAATTATTAAAATCATAAAATTATTAACCTAAGTATTTTATATTTTTAGACTTATAATTAATTAATTTTTTAAAAACCATGGTTATAATTAATTAATTAACATGACTTAGGTTATAGTATTAATAAATAATAATACATGTTTTAACCTAAGTATTTAACTTTATTTAATTAAAAACATGATATACTTTAATTAAATATTTTAACCTATAGTTTATTTTAATTACATGAAATAATTAATAAACTATACATTATATCATATGACTTAGAAAATAATCATGAAAACACTTAGGCTTATATACTTAGCTTATTTAACCAGCTAATATCTAATTATAGAAACATTCTATTTTTTTAGAAACTTATTTAAATAAGGCAGCTAATCTATTTATGGAAACTTTCTATTTTTAGAAACTTATTTATTTCAGGCAGCTAATCTATTTATGGAAACTTATTTAAATAAGGCAGCTAATCTATTTATGAAAACTTTCTATTTTTAGAAACTTATCTATTTTAAGCAGTAATTCTATTTTTGGAAACTTTCTATTTTTAGAAACTTTCTATTTTTAGAAACTTTTTATTTTTGGAAACTTTCTATTTTTGGAAACTTTCTATTTTAGGAAACCTGCTATTTTTGGAAAGTTACTTATTATTACACAATAAGTATAATAATACATGAAATACCAGAAATACTTAATCAGAGTAAACTAAATATAAGATAAACACAGTTTAAGGCTTTAAACAGTAAAACATGATAAGAACATATAAAATAAGCTAAGACATGACATAAAATCAGTTACGTATTAGTAATCAGATACTTATTCATGTATGTATTTATGTAGCATTAGTGATACGGAAGTAGGATTCCTCTCAGTTCGTCTTCTTCGTTCACTGGACATAAGGTACGGATTCCCGTCCTTTCAGTATGGACATTCTTTCCTTATTAGGATTTCCCCGTATGCAGCCAAATGTTTTCCCGTAGTATAAGTATGTGTTTGAATTGCTTATGTTTAATTTAGAATATCTATAGCCATATACATGCATGACCAGTTTCACCTAGTTATGGAGGTACCATAACCATAACATTAGAGGCACTGATGTTATGACTTCACCACGGCGGAGTGATTACTCGTGGCGTCCCTTCAGCTTTTGGCCATTTATATTATATTTATCATGTGGGGCGTATGGGTGCATCCTAGTTACATGTTTTCAGTCAGGATTTCATGGTGAATGTGGTGTGTGCCTTGCATCCTTCACAAGGAGCTGATCCTTCCTACCCAAAAACCAGTATATTAAATTAGAGGCAGCCCCTATAATTTGCATGATGAGGTCACCTCTCCAAGTATTCATGCACAGTGGATTTTCATGACCTATATTGGGTTGAACTGTGTACATCACGAAGAATAAGATCTTCGAGCATATTATATATAGTTATGAGATCGATAATAATGGTAAAATATGATAAATAGTTTTTACAAGATAAACATAAAGCTTTTCAAACTATAAAACCAGTTTTATCAAGACTTAACCAGGTTACTCGGGATTTAGTTTCTTCCGCTGTTATATGCTATATGCTTATCCTATTCATGCTTTATTGTACATCCGTGCACTGAGCGTATTGCTCAGCCGTTTTCCTTTTCTATGTTCCCAAAATGACAGGTACTCAGGGACGCTCGTAGACTTTAAGAGTATGTGCATATGGACTGGAAGCTTTCTAGCATTTCTTTACTTTATGCATTACTTTTCTTTTGATACACTTGCTATGGACATTGTTTAGTCTTTTCCTTTACTATACTATGTTTGTGTGTGATGAGCTTACTTTTGGATACCGATGTTTGCTTCCGGTATTTTCCTTTTATGGTCATGTAATGTTTAGACATTTTTCCTTGTATGCTTTGATGACACGCCATAATTACATGTGACATTTCCATTATCAAAATGGGGTGTTATAGAAGACGTTATTCTTCGCGACAAATTACTGAAAGTTCATATTCTGATTGCTAAAATTGAATCGTTGAATTCTCCTCCTATTAAAGAATCTTTACCTCAGTCTATTACACCCATTGAGTATAATGACCCATTGTTGGAAGAAATCGACATTCACTCAATACCTCCGGGTATTGATGATGATGATGACACGGAGGGGGATATTATTTTTGATAATTTGCTGCAGGAAGGTATTGTCCCAAGTCCCCTCCCGAGCACCTTTCATCCACTCCTTTAGACACCATTACGGAGGATGAGTGCTTTGACCTGGGAGGTAACATTGATTATTATATGATTGATAACCTTACGGCTTTGCCGCTGTCTGAGCATCAATTGTCTTTGGGGGATGACAATTTGCTTACTTTACCCACCCCACCTCCCGTGGATCATGATCTCACATACTTTTCGTATGTTGAGAGGACTTTTCTACCTTTTAAGACTTATCCTCCAGCCTCCCCTGCTGTATTTTCCTCCAGGAACGAGGACAAGGTTTTTGATCCCGGTATTACATTCGAGGCTTCCCCATGGACAATTTAATTCGTGGATGAGTCAGGCTCGTGACTCGGTTAACAAAAACAAGTGCTTCTCGGGAGGCAACCTGATTATCTATCCTTTTATTCTGTTTTTCTAATAAGTGTAGGGGGAGACCCTAGTATGTGTTTGTTGTTTTCTTTCTTATTATGTGCAGGGATTCGAGCTTTCAAAGATCCATTCTTGATGACTTTTGACGACCCGTGATTCCGTGTTCCCGTCTTCCCGGTTCTATCCTAAACTCTTTTGATTCTCTATTTTATATTCTTCAATATTGAAATAGGAATCACTTTAGTTGTCTCTTCCTTACCAAGATTTAAACAAAGTGCACAATATCCTAAGTGTAGGGGAGTTTACTCCCACATGCTTAAACATTGAGGACAATGTTTATATTAAGTGTAGGGGGACTTCTATCGAAGTTAAGTGGGCTTTTCCTTGTATATGTCCTCATTTTAACTGAAAAATTGATTTTTCGACATTTTTCAAAATTTTTGATCTATTTTTGCCTAGTTGTATTTACCTTTGTTATAGTTATTTTCTTTCCTTGCAAGAATAAATTTTTAATAAAGTGGTTTTAAATTTTCAAACGTTGTGAATCTTTTGACTCAACCCGAGTTTACTTATCTAAGTCTACTCTAGCTAGTATCCTTAACGTGTTTAAGTCAAGTTTTGCTAGGCTTTTATATAGGGAACTTTAAAATGCGAAAGTCTTAACTCTCACGGGTTAAGAACTAGAACTTTTCGCAAGTTCCTATAACTGATCCTAAAGAGTCGTTTATCAAGGGAACTTTAAAATGCGAATTATAAACTTAAAAAAGTCTAAGAGTTTGCAAGATCCTATAGATGACTTGAAAACCTAAAACTTTGATTTAATTGGCTAAGCATCCACGAGTCTCATTCCTTGAGATTTTAAATTGTGGAGAACGAGAGATGATAGAGTCAGTTATAAGTTTGGTATTCTTTCGTGAATTTATGTGAGTTGATTATAAGCTTTTTCTCCCATCGCTTGCTAATAAATTTATCTGCAATAAATAAGGTTGTACGATTTGAAAAGTTACTTAGCTTCTAGCACAAGATCGTTTAAAAGTTGCTCGGTATTAATTAGAGTTCATAGCCAAGGCATAACTTATTGAAGCGGGATGCGAAGATTGGTGAGTCCAAAAAGGCCCTAACAAGGCATGAGGGCTACATTTTGTTGCTAAAGATCCCAAGTGATGTGAAGAATCATTTATCAAAAATCAATATGAAGGATCGAGACACACGACGAAAAGCAAATACTCCCCTAAAGATCATGGAGAAGTCTATCCGAAAAGACCCTAACAAGGTATGAGGATAAATAGATCCAAGTCCTAAAAGGAGGCGGATCGTTGTATATCAAAGTCCAAAATAAAGATTGGAGAAAAATGAAGAAGTCGTGGTCCAAATATGAAGAATCTCTCAAAACTTCAAGTGAAGAAATTCCTATTATGAAGAGACGACAATAATTTCAAAAACGTCTCTCAAGATTTGAAGTATGAAGTCGCTGCCAAATATCGGTCCGAGAAAGGTCTCACATCATGAAGCGAGTTATGCCAAGATATGAACTTTAAAAGGTCCCGAGAAGCAGTTTTAAAAGATTTTGTCCTTTAGCTAACTATTGATTAAATCGTCCCACTTTATTTTCAGCCTAAATAAACTATCGAAATAAGTCAACAATGCATCCTCGTGATCATTCAAGACAATAATAAAATATAAGAGATACACCTAGGAATAAGGGAGTCTAAGTGAATAATTGGGCCACATGAGTTTGTGATAGTTTGCTAACTTATAATAACAATGATCTCGTTTTTAAACTTGGTATGGGGAACGTGAAACTTGAGGATGATAATCATTCATGACATTCCAAAACCCCAAGGTAAGTTTTTGATCTTTTTACTTGTTTTCTTCCTTTAAATATTTTGTCTCTTTAATAAAGGCCAATGTGGATTGATTGTGGTGGAAAATGTAAAACTTGCTTTGTAACTAATGCATTGCATGAGGGCATTGCAATGGTCAAGTGTAGGGGATTTGATAGATGTGAAAACACCCATCCTTTTACCAGTTAATTATAATAATAACCAAGCCAAAACGTGTATTTTATGTCGTAAATGTCGGAATTATGCGTGGTTTGTGTTTTTATTGTGTTTTAGGACCAAAAGATGAAAAAGAAAGAAAACACGGGCTTTCACGGGCTTTTATCGAAGAAAACGAGAAAAGACGAAGTCAAAAGATCAAGAGTGCAAAAAGAACGGAAGTCCAAGGCCTATTCTGAAGATTTATCGAAGAAAAAGTCTAAAGACGAAAGTTTAATGAAGTCGAAGAACCAAGTCTAATTAAAGAAGAAAATTATAAGACGAGTTCAAATTATATCGACAAATCCCGAGACGACGTCGAGAAAGACAAAGAATTTAAATCGAGTCGAGACAAGATGAAAGAAGGAAGAAAACACCAACATTTTACTCCTCCTATAAATACCCTCCTAATGTGTCATTAGGAGGTGGTTAGAAAATTAGGAGTAGATTAGTTTTAGGATTAGGAGTAGATTAATATACTTTCTCTCTATAGCTTTTCTTTAATCTTTTTCAAGCTTTTTCATTAATCTTGTAATTTGAATCTTTAATCATCTTAATTTCAAGCTTTTCAATTAATCATTCTCATTCTTCCTTTCTTTATTATTAATCTTGTGTTGATTTAGATGATCTTGTAGTTGCTTAATCTTGATGTTTATTGATTTATTGATGCTTTTGATTGATTGTGCTTATTGGTTTTTAGGTGTTTGATTTTTATAGCTTATAGTGTTTTAGTGCTTATTGTGTTAATTTTCTTATTTTTAATTAAGTGCTTATTAGTTAATTTTTATAAAAAGTTGTTTTTAAATATTTTTTATTTAGTGTTTTTAAAAGTTTTTAAATTTTGGCTTATTAGTTTTTTCTAAAAATCAATTTGGTTAAGTTTTTAGATAAGTGCTTATTAGTTTATTTTATAAAAAGTTGATTTTTAATTTTTAGGTTTATTAGTATTTTTCAAGTTTTTGATTTGTGGTTGAATTAGTTTTTCTTAAAATTGTTTTAGATTAAGTTTTGGTTAATTGCTTATTTGAATTGTGCTTATTTTTAGCTTATTTCGTGATTTTTTTTATGTTACTGTATTTGTTTTCAAGTTTTCAGAAAAGGGTTTTATATTCCGAAGATTTTATTTTTTCTGAAATGCCATTTCTCTGAAAATCTTACTTTTTTGAAAAAGTTAATATTCTAAAAAAACAATTATTCCGAAAAATGTTCTGAAAAGATTTATTCCGAAGAAAGTTGTGAAAAAAGTATTATTCCAAGAATTATTCCGAAGATTTTTATTCTTGTTTTTTTTCTGAAAATACAACTTTTCCGAAAATACGTTTTTTCCGAAAAAACCAAACTTCCGAAATATACTTTTTTCTGAAATTAACTGTAGCAAGCGTACTTTTTTCCGAAATAAACTGTAGCAAGCGGTGACAAATTGTCCAGTGTGATTGTGTGCTTAACAGTTTTGGCGGCTAAATGAGCAGCTAGCTTGACTGCTTGCAGCGCCTGCTTCCAGCAGTTAGTCTGTCTGCTTGGTTATTTATTAGTATTGTTCCGTAATTGTCTAGTTATATCTGAAAGTTGTTCCGATTTTATTTTCGAAAGTTACTTATTTTTAGTTGAATTTTTCTTCGATTTTTAGTATTAATATTTTTTCGTAAAGTTTAAGTTTTATCTTTTATTTAGTACCCGCTTTAGGTTTTTCCTCGTTTAACTTTAAAGTACCATTTTAGTTTTATTCTCTCCTTTTTAATCAAGTAAACTTTATTTTCGAGTCGATAGTTAATTTCGTCTTTTAGATTTATTTTTAGTAATTGTTTCGTTTTAATTTCACGTTTTATTATTTATATTGTTTTGTTTTTATTAGTTAATTGCTTTTAGCTTATTGTTATTATTTTGTGCATTTACCTTTTAAGTAGAATAGATAACTAAAATTCCTTTTTATTCACCAAAAACGAATAAGTCACACTTTTAACTGGTAATCAATTCGAATTGAATCGAGACAAACAAATTTTTATACTTGACAAAATCTCTTGTATTAATCATCCACCAAGTTATACATCATAGAAGTATAGAACTCAAACATAATAGAACTTTGGCATAGTACTTACTCTCGATCTATGTAGTATTCATTGCTGTCTTCTATGTATTCATTGAAATCTATATTATCATATGACTCAACAAGTTAGTAAGGCCTCATGCACAAAAATAAAACAACAAGAAGTGGGTCAACAACTTGTTCAAAATATGTATTATGATGTTATTTTGTTATATATAATAATCTTATATACGATTACGATTTTATTAAAACGGACATGTGGTATATCCGTCTAAACACACACTAATTCCTCTCTAATATTTCATATATATATATATATATATATATATATATATATATATATATATATATATATATATATATATATAGCTTAAACCCTTAAAAGAGTATATGACACTCTTATGATGTGTACTAATATGATCAGTACTGACTTAATCGTCGGAGGGGTACTTTCGAGCTCAGAACTTCTATGACGTCTTTGTCTTTGCAGCACTTTTACTGAAGACCCATAATTCAAGGTCAACCCAAATCAAACGGCTAGCTCGTCATCTTGACGATCATGTAAACTTTTGTAGCGTAACTTGGCGTCATCCGTAGGATACGAGCAAAAACTAGCTTCGTATGCTCATCGTGTATCATTAGTTATCACCTTCTTTAATCTCGATATGCTAAAGTGAGCAAATATCATAAGAGATCAAAGGCAACCGGGTTTCATTCACAATAAATCACACAAACTGAAATAAATACTCAAAAAGATGTGAAAGCTCATCATGCATGTAAAGTGAAACACTTCGACCAGTTAGTCAAACAAAAGACATGAAAGATCATCGTGCATGGAAAATCTAGACCAATGTCGTGAAACTCCATCACGCAAAAGTGGCATGACCACTCCAGGGATTATCTCCCGACATAAAAGGATTAAAAGCTCTATGTAGCTAGTCGCAAAGCTTAATATAAAGCTAAGTGGAACAACCGCTCCAAAGTCGTGAAACTTAATTACGTAAAAGTGGCACAATCACTTTAATGATTATCTCCTGATATTAAATGGATGAAAAGTTATAAGTAGCTAATCGCAAAGCTTAATATAAAGCAAACGGAATAACCGCTCTAAAGTCGTGAAACTCCATCACGCGAAAGTGGCATGACAATGATTATCTCCCGAAATTAAAACGATGAAAAGCTATAACTAGCTAATCGCAAAGTTTAAAATAAAAATAGACAAGTCCGTACCAAAATATCATCCCGACATCAAAAGGATGTAAATCTATAATTACTCATGTGCAAAGTGACATGACACTCTGAAAGACGCAAAATTCATTGCGCATGTCCATTTTAAAGACATGAAACTTATGGCGCATACTATTCGACTATTAAATAGATGAAAACCGTTAATAACGACGAAGAAATTATCACAAATATGAGATACGGTAACATAGTGGCAATTGTTGCACGTCGTACATATCAAACATATGCCATTAAAAAGAGATATATAACACCAAAAATTTATACATATTGCATCAACATTTAACATATATGAACTCGGTAATTTGATAGTGTAACCCTATTTTTAATCCTAAATAGCTATTATCCACTAAGTTACACTGGAACTTTGGCATAGTACTTACTCTTGAATCTTGATCTATGTAGTATTATTCATTGTTGTTATCTAATGTATGCATGGATATGGATATTATGATATGACTGAACAAATTAGTAAGATCTCATGGCACAAGAATAAACATCAAACAAGTAGATTAACAACTTATTCAAAACATGTATTCTGGTGTTAGACATCACATTTTGTTAGATTTCTTTTATACACAATTTTTTTATATACGATTTTTATCATAACGGGCATATGGTGTATCAATTTAAAGTTTTAAACACACACTAATTCTTCTCTACTTCCTCGTATATAGCTTAATACTCTTAAAAGAGTATTCGATATTCTTATGTTGATATAACAATATGATCAATACTGACTTGATCGTCAGAGAGGTTCCCTCAAGCCTAGCCTGGAAACCTCACTAACGAGTTTTCTTTATTTTGTAGCACTGTTATCGAAGACCCAGAAATTAAGGTCATTACCGAACTTCATATGTATTTCCATAGGTTTCAATGAAAAACTGTCAATTGATGTAACTAATAATAATAATATTATTCACTCTTAAATGTATTCCTAAATATCTTTCTAACATGACGTGTCATGATTTCAAATTCAGAAAAAATTGGTCGTCTACTCGTCTTTAACACATTTCAATCTAACTTAGGACACGTATATTCGAATAACATTTTGAAACTGGCCCATCTTCAACTGGTGCCCATATGGTTATGAATTCGATACATTTAAGTATATAGAGTATAGACCCACAGACTACTGGGCTTAAATTTTCATGGTCCTATCATTTATAAATCTTAAATTTCCAAAAGATGCCTAAAAAGTAAAAAACTTTTTTGTTTTTCTTTCAAATGGTATACAAATAATTAGGATCCACAAATTGACAAAAGAATTCATGTTTTCACAAATGAATCAATACATTTTTAGTGTATTAATGGAATGATTTATATCTCATAATTTTCATAAACTTCAGTGGTAATAAGAGGATCTTCCTTCTTAAACCAACACTCTATTAGACGCGTCTTTGGTCACAAAAATGTATTCGAAATCTTCAAAATCGATTTACGACAGAAGAAGAAAAGGGTAGTTCGTGTTTAATGTTGGTTTTCTGTGGGATATATTTTTGTTTAATTTAAATGAGATATATTTAAGTCGTGAATCTGAATTTGTCTTGTTACACTATGTTACTTGTTTTGAAAAGATAATATAATGGTAGATTAGCGACCATATTCGCGATTATTACTACCACCGGTCCTATCTATTATTGGAGAAATGGAAGAAAATATTATAAGTTCATGAGGGGAGATGTGTGAGTTAATGCTATGGTGGAGAGTTGTTCAGTGTCAACGTTATAGCTTTTAGTGCACTCGAACATCATTTAAAGCTACAATTCTCCTATCTATTTATTGCACACTCGAATTTATACATTTGTGATATCTCGGTTTCATCCTTATTTTGGGGTTTGCTTTTGAGTTTCTTGTAACATACAAGAATTCGGTGATGGACGCAGAAAAACGAGAAAATAGAGCAAACTAATATCATAAATCTGAGTATATTTTTACTTAAAAATTAGAGATTTATAAGATGTTAGAGCGTTAGGTGAACGTTAAGTTAATAACATAATATGTAGGCGGGGGCAATTTAAAAAACGAGTGGGAAGCATTTCCGGAAAACATTCATAATCGAAATTTTTTTACTTTAAAATCACATCTTGTCGGTAGTTATGATGGCACCGCCATAACTTGCATGTATGTCCGCCCCTGCTTGTACGTGGTATATAAATAATAAGTGCTCCGTAAGTTCTATGATGTAACGTATAAACCGAAGTACTTATCAGTCGTAAGTGTATATTCTGATGCACCCTAAGTTTATATAGTGAAACTTGTTTATGATTACTTGATAGTTCTTTTAACGTGCATATTGTGGTTCAAAACAAGTTTTTAGTTTCAAATCTTACATTTGTAATTGTCTAATTGATTGTCACAAAGCACTCACATAAAAAAATTAAATACTACTAATACAAACTGACATATAACACTTGGAACTTGAAGGAGAAAAAACATTTCAATATTTCGAAGAGTGAAAGAGGCTTAAGCATATTGGAAAAGATACTGAAGGGCACAGAAACTGTATACTGGAAAAGGAGAAACATTAGCATGCCATTGCCAATATGTGTGCACTTCAACTAGCCATTGTTTTATTTTTAGTTTTCTTTCCAAAACTTCTAAATCCCCAATCTTTGAATCCGCGATAACGACACTTAATTTATCCCGTTAGAGCAGGATACGAGAAATGTAAGGACTTACAATCACCTCTCTACCTGAAAACCTTTCCGGTATTTGATGAGATAGTTAATTATGTATAATTAACAATTACATAATTCTGGTTTATTTATAGTACATCCATATAAGTGAAAAATGTGCAATGAGTATAACTATAATTGAGTTAGCCGTTTGAGAACAATGTAAATGAGTCAAACGTATACAAATACTGATCGTACAAGTTATTTAAAATGGTTTAAAGCTTTAATGTCATTTTTATTCAATGATATCACTATTCACTAGAACATTATGCCAATGATAACATGCATCGTCATGTTTAAAATACTACTACTCCGTATTCATTAATTTATGAATTGAAGAAATGAATTAATAGGCTTGATTGGTGATGGGTCGTCAACCCAGATAATTAAGAATCGCACATGTGAAACATAAATTCCTTTACACCAGTTTAGGCGTCTACGCAGATGTCCAAAATATTATTAAAGGCACGTATCAACCATGGTTTAATCTAGCAAATAAGTATTTTTGTGTTTTATCCGGGTGAGGATAGAGAAGGAAAAAAGCTCTACTATTTTATTTCATCTTCTCCAATAGAAATAAAATTAAATAGAAAAAGATAAAACGTTGTGTTCTCGAGTGGAAATACTAGCAAGGACTAAATTTATCCTAGCAGCTCCGCATCGATGATTTTGTTTCTCCATTTAGGTTATAGTTACACTAAAAAGATCGTCTCTAATGTGGCATATTAGTTAAAAACTTAAAATCACTTAACATGCCAATCTAACTTTTACCATTTTTTAAAATGCCATGACCTGAAATCAATGAATCATCAAATACATAATTGTTTGTAACTAAAAAACTATCGCTTAGCCTTGGTGCAAAGTGGAAGACATTATTATCCAAAAGTATGAATAGAAAACTTTCATTCTCTGCGGCCTTAGCATGCCAAGAGTAGCAACCAAGCAATGGACATAATTTTTTATACGCAATTATATATAAATTCAAAATGTTCAAATAAAATATGATCAGTTGTATTTAGAATAATAGAAGTCCAGGTACCTTTTATATATTTGTATAAGCAAATCATTATTCAACAGCTACAACTACGTTGTTTTACATATATATATTGGAGTGCACATGCATATTCGCGGTGAAAGTGACCAACCTGTTGTTTAGTACCATGTTGTATAGTTAATGAACAAAAATAATAAAGTCAAGAGAGTGCGACTAAAAAGACAATTTCAGTTTTTAGCTTAACCAAATATGGTGCGTTTAGATATGCAAACATAACATTTGAATTGAATTACTTATTAGAAATAGTCGATATATATGATGTACTTAAATGACATGATGTAGGAGAGTTGGTGAGGAAAAAGAACTGAATGAAGTGGATGTGTTGTGAATCCTTTTCTTGGTTTGTATACGTATATCATATAGTTTGCGATGTATGGAGTTGGTAAAATATATACTACTAGTCTTAGAAGATGTATTAGTAAGTTCAAATCTGATTTGTAAGCTTAAAGTTTATTGAAGTTCCAAGCTATTTACATTATATTTTTTTTGAACGGCAACTTTATTAGAAACTAGCAAGGAGCTAGAAAATTACAAGGATAACAAGTATGGATGTTGAAGCCAATCATCCCACTTCAAAGTACATTTACTCCTAGCTATATACCAAATATACGAGCGTAAAATAATATCATCGAAGAAAATATCTTTGCGAGGACGAGATTCTTGAAAAATAGTATGATTCCGAAAGATCCATAGCCTCCACCACGTTGTATAAAAAACACCTTCTAAAATCTCTTTGATGTTGGTTCTTAAACGAATGGACTTGAACCATGTTAACCAGGAAGCATATGAAGTGATTGTAGAATTCCCCAGATTCCACCAACGACAAATTCGAGAGAAAACAGAAGAGGCCATAGAGCATGAGAAAAACAAATGGTCCACATCTTCAGCAGTGTCTTCGCAAATAGGACAATACTCAGAATCAAGCATGATATTTCTGGAAAGCAACTTATGACGTGTAGGCAAACAATCGTTACTAACCTTCCAAGCCAAAACATTCACTTTAATAGGAATGTGTTTAATCCAGCGAGTCGGCCTATCACTTTTAGGAAGAAAAAATCCGTCAATAAAATTCCGAATCGACTTAGCCGTAAAAACACCATCTCCATTCAAGGTACAAACCATACGGTCAGAAGAACTCGAGAGAGTAACCGGCTGAAGCAAGGATTGAAGATCCTCCAATTGTTGCAACTCAATCCCACCTCTAACAGTACGACGGAAAGAAGCACACAAGTCCTGTTGTAGTTTCCCAGCAACCGAGCATTCTTTTGAAGATTCAAGAGCATACAGCCGAGGAAAAAGACGACAAAGAGGACTTTCCCCAAACCATATATCATCCCAAAAGCGGGTAGTCAAACCATTCCCAACCCGAACTTTAAAGAAGGAAATAATGTCCGCACCTTGGTCTTTTAAAGACTTCATTTCTTTAAGAATAGAGCACCAAAGGGAAGAATATCCAGCAGGACGCTGCTCCTCTAAACGAGAACCATATAGCGCATTTATAACTTGGCACCATAAAGAATTATCTTGCGACAAATATCGCCATACCCATTTAGCAAGCAGACCCCGATTAAGAGCGAAAAAACTGGACACACCCAGACCTCCATACTGTTTAGAAGCGAGAACCGAATTCCATTTGAACCAAGACGCCTTTTTTTCGTCTTCCTTAACCCCATTAAAAAATCTCATGCGCAACCTTTCCATGGTGTTGAGCACCGATTTAGGAGTCCTGAATAAAGACATATTGTAGATTGGAGTAGCTCCTAAAACAGATTTAAGCAAAGTAAGTCTCCCGCCTATAGATAGGGTTTTGATCTTCCATTTGGAAAGTCTCTCCCGAAGCTTATTGATAGTGTCATCCCAAGATTTAACCAGATTCTTATTCTCTCCCACAATGATCCCCAAATATTTGAAGGGAAGTTTCATAACTGGACATCCAATAGAATTAGCGGCTTCTTGAGTGATATGATCTGAAACACCATAACCAAGAAGATGACTTTTTGAAATATTAATAGATAGCCCAGAAATAGCCGCAAAACATTTAAGGATTTTAGTAATTCCTTTAATGTTGTTATCAGTCCACTCGCCTACGAACACCGCATCATCCGCGTAAAACAAATGAGAAATCGTAAGAGATGACCCAAGAACGAAACCAGTAAACAAACCCGCCTCCATTGCACGAGAGAAAGATAAATGGAGGGTTTCCATAACAAGAATAAACAAAAAAGGAGCCAAGGGGTCACCTTGTTTCAAACCGCAATGCATCTGAAATTCCGAAGTAGGACTTCGATTAACCAAGATAGACGCTCTACTAGAAGACAAACTACCGCGAATCCAAGATCTCCATTTTTTCCCAAAACCGAAAGACCTAAGAACTTCGTCCAAATAATCCCAACGAATTGAGTCATAAGCTTTAGCAAAATCCACCTTAAAAATCATAGCTTGTTTGTGTCTAGCTTTACATCTGTCAAGAATCTCGTTGATGATGAAGGGGCCGTCTAGAATTTGTCTATTGGCAAGGAACGCCGATTGAACCTCAGAAATGAGACCAGATATGACAAGCGAAAGTCTAGAAGCAAGGATTTTGGTAACAACTTTATATAGGCTGCCAATGAGACTAATTGGTCTGAAATCATTCACCACTTTCGGGTTAGACTTTTTAGGGATAAGGGCAATAAAAGACGCATTACAGCCATTAGCAAAAGACGCCTTCTTGAAAAACCATTGAACAGCTAAGCATAGATCTAGACCAATAAAGTTCCAGTATTTACGAAAAAATTCGAAAGTAAACCCATCTGGCCCAGGAGACTTGTTCTCACCACAACTCCATACCGCTGTACGAATTTCGTCATTACAGACCGGTCTTTCCAAATCCTCAACCTGATCAACACTAAGACACTTGGGGAAGTTAAAATCGATAGTACCTTTAGATAATCCTGGATCTTTAAATCTGTCAGAAAAATGGCGTCGAAATTCCTCCTTAACATGATAAGGATCATCTATCCATTCTCCATCAACCATAATACCTTTGACAGACATATTAGCCCGCTTGCTATTAATTAAGCCATGGAAGAATTTTGAATTTTCATCACCCTCCACGGCCCATTTAAGCTTCGCTTTTTGCATAAGGTCTGTATTATTCGCCAAAGTGATATCCTGTAATTTCTTTGTAACCTCCATACGAGATAATAAGATATCGTCAGACACATTACCTTGATCGAGAAGAATATCAATATCATGAAGATCTTCTTTGAGAGCACGAACATACCCTGATTGAGTACGCTTAACATCACCAACCCATACACGTAATTCCTGCTTTAGCAATTGCATTTTCTTTTTAAATCGTACCATGTCATTGCTATCAGATAGCTTAAACGAAAGCCATAAGTCTTCAACTTTCTGGTCGAAACCTACAAGACTAAACCAAGAATGGAAAAATCTGAACGGCGTAGCACCATAGTCAGTCACTCTATCTCGGAGTAATATAGGACGATGATCCGATAAGTGTCTGTCCAGGCAAAGAGCAGAAATGTGTGGAAAAAAAGATAGGAATCCGTTGGAAATCAGGAATCTATCTAATTTGCTCATTTTAGAAGCTGAAGGGTGAGCCCAAGTAAAGGAAAAACCCTCCAATTGAACATCAATAAGATCAGCATTCGAGATAAAAGAATTGAATGCAGCCGCACCTTGAACATGAAAGCTGGATCCCCACCTTTCCGATGTGTTACGCACTTCGTTAAAATCGCCCATAATGATACACTCTCCATTCCATCTATCAATGAGATCAGTAAGATAACTCCATAAAGTGCGTTTAGCAGTGATAGATTGAGGGGCATACACGGAAATGACTAGAAGAGAAACATTATTAGGAACCCAAGTTCCATACCAAGCCACGAAATTATCAGAAATAATGTGGTTAACCTTGAGAAAAACATTAACATCCCAAACGCATAGGATCCCCCCCGAATTACCAAGAGCATCACTAGTAAGATGGTCAAACGAGTAATTACCCCAAATTTTTTTAATCGCCATGACTGAGATGTCCTCCATTTTAGTCTCTTGAATAGATAAGAAACTGATTTTTTGTTGTAAAACTAACTCCCTGACCCATGATTTTTTAGCCTTGGATCCTAGGCCTTGAACATTTAAAGATAGACAATTCATTGGAGAACCTGATCTTCTCCTTGAGACCCAATGATCTCCTCAATATCGTTATGACATCCGTTCATTTTGAAACCCATTGCCTGCCCTACTTTGATCATCTCTTCAAGAGAATTCAGAAAAGAACCACCTTCATTTCTCTTAATTCTATTACTAATACCACCAGTGGACGAATTAAAGTTGCTGGAATCAACGTTCTCAAAGACCCGCGAGTTACAACCTTCAGATTTATTTGGGGATTTGAAAAGCGTGTTAGTAGCAAGCGGCTCCTGTTCTTTGAATTCTGTTGGCGTAAAACCAGGTGGGTTAGGAAGACTCTCATCCGAAGCAGTAGAATCATCATTAGTCGCTTTCTTGTTAAGACAATCATAAATTTTGAAAGGATCAGGTGATTCCTCAACATTACCGGTTTGATCGACACCGTTTGGATCCTCTTTTTCCGCCGCCTTATCACCAAAAAACGTATCAGAAACTGCCTCATCATCACTTGCACTACCTACATTATGCAGATCCTTGTCATCAAAAACCGCGTCTTCCCCTTTAATCGAATCATCATCTGAACAATGCGCCATATCAGGAATGTCCTTAAATGTCGGTGACCAAACAAAAAGTTCTTTGGCACGCACCATACGGACCTTCCCTTTCACAATAATCTTGAAGCTTTCGAGAATATTGGTCGCGTGGGAAGTTTTAATACAAATGCGCTTCCTAGCAAAGAGATCTCTTTCACCTTCTTCTACCTCCATAACTTCACCCCACATTTTACCAATCTTAACAAACGTATTATGCGACCAAGCATTTAAGGGTACCCCCTCAATGTCCACCCACACTATGCGGTCATTAGACACAAAGTCCTCTTGAGCGTCGCATAATTTATTAAACCAAGAGGCAACTCCCACATGTTTCAAGAAATTGGTTCTGGACTTGACAGACCCGAATTTAAATAAAACCCAAAACCCGCCTAAGAATGCAACCTGAACATCCGGAAAACCTTCATTGGCCACCATGACTTTAATGTTGTTAATAACAGAGAACTGACGAACCTCACCCATCACACAAGTAGCAAGATCATTTTCCACAAGACAAGAGTCATCTATCACAATAGCAGGGGATGTTGATAAAATTGGGGGAGAGCCAGAAACCCCTTTTACAATCGAAACAAATGAAGACTCACCGTAATTGGCAGCCCTGGCCTTTGGAATAGCGCGATTAACCTTAATAGAAGGCCGATCAAACCGGGCAGCATTAGCATGGAGATGATGACGATCAATCCAAAGAGTACAGAGATTGGCAATCAGTCGGTCTAAATTATCCACTTTGATGTAACGAACAAAAGCATACCTTTTCCCTGACTTAGATGTTCGGTTAGGGATAAACACATCAACCACCTTCCCATACGATTGACATAAACTCCACAGATCTTTAGCAGAGGTATTAGCAGGAAAATTGGTAACAAATACAGTCTTGGAAATCGAACGTGTGTAATCGGCATTACTACGAGTATTAGGAGCCATCGATAAAGAAGAAACACAGCGAATATGATGTAAAAAAATTTTGGATTGAAGGGAGATCAAGAAGAACAATAATTGGGAGACCAAAAACCTGATGATTAGAAACGAACAACCAGATGAAACAATCAATCAAATAAAAGACGATTTAGACTCAGATCGAGAAGAACCGACCTAAGAACTCACAATCAAACATGTTTGAGAATGAATTAAAGGCTTTCATCACGATCGAATCATTAATCGAATGTTATTCGAAGATTAAGAGACATACATATTGGATCTATTTAGGGTCGGAGAAACCTATGTGCCGCCATTGTTGTGTTATTAAGGTTTTTTGAAAAAAGTAAACAAAATATCTAAGTTTGAGTTAGAGGAAAAAAAAAAATTACTTCCAAGCTATTTACATTATATACTTGATGGGTTCTCATTATTTAACATGTATTGAAGCGACTTTACTATTGAGACTTAAGTGGTTACGTTGAGTCGCCTCTTATAACCCGTCATGTTAAACTTTGTGTCTTTTATAAAAGCATATGTTCAAATTTTGGCCAAAACTCAACCCGTATATTGTTTTAAGCATATTTTTTTTTAACCGTTGAGAGTTAACTAATGTGATAAGTGTTAGCAGGCTTATGGCTCATGTCTCGGCCTATGTGATAGCAACTTTTTATAATAAAAGGCTGTTATCACATGAACCAGGACATGGGCCATAAACCTGCTAACAATAAGCGTCATTATCTTTGCTTTTCAATCATGTGCAAAATTAGACTTAATCACCTATGTCGGTCGCCCGAAGCCGAGTGATACCAAAAGAAAAAAAAAACTATACTTTGTTTCTTTGCTTTCTGTCACGGACTTGTCTCGACAAGGGTCTTCCGTGCGGCACTTAGTCTCTACTAAGTCAGCCTTGCTCCCAACACTCACCGATCTAGGCAATAAAGAAAGCTACTAAGAAAGAACACAAGAGAACTAGGGGAAAATGCTTGTATTACTAGAGAACTTTACAAGTAGAGAATATAAGTGAATATGAGATGATTTTCCCCAAATGAGGATGACCTATTTATACTACTACTCTAGGGTTACATGTGGGCTTTATTTACAACTCCAAGACAAGGCCCATAATCTACAATCTTCTATTAGGGTTTCTATAAGCTTCCATGTATCTTCCAAAGGCTTCCAAAAGCTTCTCCCACTTTCCATAGAATTCCACTAAGTCTTCTAGTCAAGTGTAGAACCATCCGGATCCCCGTTAACCTTGTGAAACTAGGCGGGACGTGACATCCTCCCCCACCTAAGCTCGCGACGTCCTCGTCGTGCCATCCTCGTGATACTTCTTGATCTCGTCCTTGAATTGCCACAATAAGTCTTCCGCTTCCCAACTTGCTTCACTATCGGGCAAGTCACGCCATTTGATCAAGTACTCCTTGTAGCTCGGCACTCCTCGTCTCCTTATTGTACGATCCGACAAAATCTCCTCGACCTCTCGATCATACGAAGTAACAACTGCCGTTGGTGCTCGCTTCGACACTCCTCGGTTAGGATCTTCCCCGTCTCCATGATAAGGCTTGAGAAAACTTACGTGAAAGACCGGGTGAATCTTCAACTTGGGCGGTAGTTGAACTCGATAAGATACCTTTCCAACACGTCCAATCACCGGGAAAGGGCCTTCATACCTCCGTATCAATCCCTTATGAACCTTCCGCAATGACTTGAATTGTTGAGGCAAGAGCTTCACCATCACTTGATCTCCGACCTCGAACTCAACGTGTCTCCTCCTCTCGTCCGCCCATTTCTTCATTTTCTTAGCCGCTTTGTCCAAAGATGCCCGGGCCATGTCCGCTTGTTCGTGCCACTCCTTCATAGTTTTGTAAGCGGCCGGGCTACTCCCCTCGTACGATGCAGCTAGGGCATTTGGTGTCAATGGTTGGCGCCCCGTGACCAACTCAAAAGGACTCTTCCCCGTGGCTTCACTTCGTTGCATGTTGTAAGAGAATTGAGCAACATCAAGAAGTTTAGCCCAATCATGTTGGTTGGCACTCACATAGTGCCTAAGATAGAGCTCCAATAGTGCGTTCACCCTCTCCGTTTGCCCGTCCGTTTGGGGATGAAAACTCGTAGAGAAGTTCAAATCCGTCCCCATGATCTTGAACAACTCCGTCCAAAAGCGCCCCGTGAATCTCGGATCTCGATCGCTAACAATCACATGTGGCACTCCCCAATACTTAACCACATTCTTGAAGAAGAGCTTGGCCGTATCATCCGCGGTAACATCGGATGGCGCGGCTATGAAAGTACCATACTTCGAGAATCTATCGACCACCACAATGATACTCCCACTCCCCTCCGACTTCGGCAAACATGTGATAAAGTCCATAGAAACACTCTCCCATGGTCCTTTCGGCGTAGGTAAAGGCTCCAACAATCCTCCGGATTTCTTTTGCTCTATCTTGTCTTGTTGGCAAATTAGGCACGTCCGAACAAATGTCTCAACATCGTCCTCCATCCTCGGCCAATAGTAGGTACCTTCAACTAATGCCAACGTCCTCTTCATCCCCGGATGACCAGCCCACTTTGAATCATGACACTCTTTCAAGATTACTCGCCTAAGATCACCCCACTTAGGCACATAAAGCCGATCTCCTTTGGTGAACAACATGTCTCCCTTAAGCCAAAATCTCCGAGTCCTCCCGTCCTTCGCTAAGGCAACGATCTTCTTGGCCATAGGATCATGTTCCAATCCTTCCTTGATTCGGTCTTGGAGGAAGAATTGAGCTTGTGTAATTGCCGCAAACTCCGCTTTGCGACTCAATGCATCGGCTACCACATTAGCCTTCCCCGGCTTGTACTCCAATTGGTAGTCGAACTCGGCTAGGAAGTCTTGCCAACGAGCTTGCTTGGGACTTAACTTCTTTTGGGTTTGAAAGTAACTCGTGGCAATGTTATCCGTCTTGATCACGAATCTCGAACCCAACAAGTAATGCCTCCAAATCCTCAAGCAATGGATAACCGCCGTCATCTCCTTCTCTTGCACCGTGTACTTCCTTTCCGTCTCATTTAGCTTTCTACTTTCGAACGCGATCGGGTGTCCATCTTGCATTAGAACTCCTCCAATAGCAAAGTCCGATGCATCCGTGTGTAACTCGAAGGGCATCGTCACATCCGGCAGTCTCAACACCGGCTCTTGCATAATCGCCTTCTTTAATTTCTCGAACGCCGCTTGACATGCTACACTCCAATCCCAAGCTTTGTTCTTCTTCAAAAGATCCGTCAATGGTGAGGCTACCGCCGAATAGCCCATGATGAATCTTCGATAATAGTTCACCAAGCCAAGGAATGACCGTAACTCCGTCACTTTGGTTGGTGGCTCCCAATCTTGGATAGCTTTAATCTTTGCCCCGTCCATCATCAAGCCTCCATCCTTGATCTTGTGGCCCAAGAACTCGACTTCATCTTGAGCGAAAGAGCACTTCTCCAACTTCACATAAAGTTCATTGTCTCGCAACACCTCGAACACCTGTTTCAAATGCAAGACATGCTCTTCCAAAGTATGACTATAAATGACAATATCATCCAAGTATACAACCACAAATTTATCGAGGAATGGATGAAATGACTTATTCATGAGGGTGCAAAATGTCGCGGGAGCATTTGTCAATCCGAACGGCATGACTAAGAACTCGTAAGAGCCATACCTCGTGACACACGTCGTATTGGCCTCGTCTCCCTCCGCTATCCGTACTTGGTAGTACCCCGATCTCAAATCCAACTTTGTGAAGTATCTCGCCTTCCCAAGTTGATCAAACAAATCCGCAATAAGAGGAATAGGGTACTTATTCTTGATCGTTACCTTATTAAGTGCCCGGTAGTCTATGCACATCCGCAAGGACCCGTCCTTCTTCCTTTGAAATAGAACCGGCGCACCGTATGGGGCTTTCGAGGGTCGAATGTAGCCCGCATCCATCAACTCTTTGAGTTGTCTCCTCAACTCTTCCAACTCGGGTGGTGGCATTCGGTAAGGGGCTTTGGCGAGGGGCTTGGAACCCGCTTCCAACTCGATGGTATGATCCACCTCTCGCCTTGGTGGTAGCTTCTTTGGCAACTCCTTGGGCATCACATCCTTGAACTCTTCAAGGACCCTCTCGATCCCCTCCGGTACCTCCACTTTGCTCGACTCTCCATCCGTCTCTAGCCTCGTTACCGCCAAATAGCAAGGCTCGCTCTTGTTGAATCCTTTCTTGAATTGCATGGCCGAAAGGGTCTTTGCTCCACTCTTGGAATCCCGCTCCGTACTCACCATACAAGTCTTTCCACCATCTAGGATACACAAAGAATTAGCAAACGGCATAGGAAAAGCTCGTACCTTATCGAGAAACTCTAACCCAAGAACCACTTTGAAGTCATCCATCGGGACCACCGACAAATCAATCGTCCCTTCCCAATCTCCAATCTTCGCTCGGACATCCTTAGCCACTCCATGAATTGGTTTGGCCTCCGAGTTTACCGCCTTGATAGTTCCACTCCCCTTTGTAGCGTTAATCCCTAGCCTCCTAGCTTCATCAACCGCCACAAAGTTATGAGTCGCACCAGAATCGACTAAAGCACGCACCTTTACTCCATTGATAGTTGCTTCGACATATTGTAGGCCTCGCCCTACAACCTTTGGCACCTCCGTCTTTGCCTTGATTGCATTCAAGATCCTCATCGACCCCATGCTTCCGCCATTACTCGTACCTTCGTCTTCATGAGTCGACATTGCGTTGAGGCTTGCTTTCTTCGGGCAATCTCGAGCTCTATGAGGTCCATCCCAAATGAAGCATCCACCACTTTTGTAACTCGTCTTTACGTCTTTCTCCTTTCCGGTAGGGGGTTTCTTCGCATAATCGAACTTCGGTTTTTCTCCCCCACCTTTCTCATGGCTCGCCTTCCGATCTTTTGGCTTCGACGGTTCCCTCCTCGAACTAAAGTCAATCAAAGCCTCGGCGTGGGCAATAGCCGTAGCCACGTCTTGGACTCCTCGTCGCTCTAACTCCGTCTTAGCCCACCCTTGCAAACCATCAAGAAAATAAAAAAGAGAATCTTGCTCGGATAGTTCCGGAATCTCCAAGGTAAGTGTAGTGAACTCTTTCACATACTCCTTAATCGCTCCGGTTTGCTTAAGTTTACGAAGCCGACTCTTCGCCTCGTTCTTAGCATTCTCCGGATAGAATTGCCTCTTGAAATCCGCAACAAAATCAACCCAAGTATTAATAGTAACCGTACCTCGTTCGATATCTCCATGTCGACGTCTCCACCATAACGCCGCGGTGTCCTTCAAGTAGTGAGTAGCCGTCTCGATCTTCATAGCATCCTCCACTATCTTGGCACCCTTCAAGTATCGCTCCATCTCCCATAAGAAATCATCGACTGCTCTAGCCTCCCGCTTTCCTATGAAAGATGATGGTTTAGGAATGTCCATCCTTGGACCATGATTACTAGCGCTACCCACACTAGCCAAGGACATCTTGCACAACTCTACGTCCGCGTGCAAGCTTCCAATAGTATTATGGATTGCGGAGATCTCTTCCCCGAACCTTTTTTTCATCTTCTCCATTCCATCCTTAAACATATCTCGTACGTCAAGGATTTCCTTCTTCATGTCGCCGCTAAGAGCATTTAGGACTACTTTGAAGTCTTCCCTCATACTCTCAAACTCGGATTCAAGATTTGCCAAGCCCTCAACTTGGTTCTTCATATCCGCCATGGATCTCTCGAAATCCGCCATTCTCTTATCCATACTTGCCATAACGTCCCTCGATGATCCTCTCTTCTTGGGGTCTTGGTTATCATTTCGACCACGGTTCCCATCAACACCACTTCCGCTAGCATCATTCTTCTCAATTTCAATCGCCATCGCCTCGAATCGAATCTCGCTCTGATACCACTTGTCACGGACTTGTCTCGACAAGGGTCTTCCGTGCGGCACTTAGTCTCTACTAAGTCAGCCTTGCTCCCAACACTCACCGATCTAGGCAATAAAGAAAGCTACTAAGAAAGAACACAAGAGAACTAGGGGAAAATGCTTGTATTACTAGAGAACTTTACAAGTAGAGAATACAAGTGAATATGAGATGATTTTCCCCAAATGAGGATGGCCTATTTATACTACTACTCTAGGGTTACATGTGGGCTTTATTTACAACTCCAAGACAAGGCCCATAATCTACAATCTTCTATTAGGGTTTCTATAAGCTTCCATGTATCTTCCAAAGGCTTCCAAAAGCTTCTCCCACTTTCCATAGAATTCCACTAAGTCTTCTAGTCAAGTGTAGAACCATCCGGATCCCCGTTAAACTAGGCGGGACGTGACATTTCGCTCTTGTTGTTGCCACATGATGAAGATTCATTTTTAATAACTTTATTATTTGATTGTGATTTTTTTAACGGCAGAAGTTCTGTTAAAACTAGCAAAATGCTAAAAAATATTATAAATTAATGCAATTGGATGGGTTTTTTTAACCAACTATCCTAAGTGATTTTAAACTTACAACGATTAGAACACGACAAGTAAGATAGTTGCACGACTTCATCCAAAAGAGTCCTACGACATGGTTGATTAGCTAAAAAAGAATCTGACTTCGGAAACGCCAAACGAGCCACCACATAATATAATTGATACTTTCAAGAAAAATATTCTGATGACATGGTAATAGGATGTTGATGAGCCAATTGAGCCAATTACGATAGCTGTTAATAGGGGTGTCATCGATCTCCCACCAACGAGAGATTTTACTCTTAAGATGACAAGCCAAGGAGCATGAGAAGAAAATATGTGACGTAAACTCCATAAAAAATTACAAATGAACCCTCCAAGCGTGTACGTTACCTTAATGGGAATGACCTTGACCCACCTGGTGGGAACATCAACTTTTGGCATATAGATATCATCAATGAAGTTGCGAGCGGATTTAACCTAAAATGATCCAGAGGCATCTAAACTCCAAATCCATCGATCAACCATGTTTGGAAGAATAACAACAGACGTACGAATGCTAAGAGAATCAAGTTGTACTTCTTCAAGACTACCTGCTTGGCAGCCTACGAAATGAATGAACCAAGGACGAGTGTTGCAACTTGTGAGTCACGAAGATAGTTGTTTGCTATTCCAAAGCATACAACCTCAGAAAATAGATTTAAGGATATCGTCACCTAAAAAATTGCATAAGATCAATACTTTTGGATTTTAGAGCATGAATACGTTATAATGTCCAGCCAAGGAGATCTTCTAGACCTCCTGCTATAAGAATCTAAGGCCCTTTACTTACCATAGATAGCTTTAATGAAACAAGACCACCAAGAAGTATCTTGAGTGAGAAAACGTCATACCTATTTGAAAAGGAGAGCATGATTAGATGCGAAAAAACTTGAGACCCCAAGACATTTTTTTGAAGCTAAGGCCTTATCCCCACCGATCCACGTAATTTTTTTCTGAACAATCGACTCCATTGAAGAAATTCAGACGAATGGCTTTTAACCTTTTTAGCACACCCAACGAGACTTTGAATATGTACATATGATATAGCGGAATCAAAGTGAGCATCGACTTAATTAAAGTAATACGACCACTAATAGAAAGGGTTTTAAGCTTCTATTTAAAGTGACGCTTAGACACCTTGTTGACGACTTCTTCCCACGAACTTATTGTCGACATATTGGCACCAACTTTGACACCCAAGTATTTAAAAGGAAAAGTAAACGTGGAGCAACCAACCATTGAAGATGCTCTATTGACTACATCTGAATTAACCTCAACTCTCATCAATTTGCTTTTATGAAAGTTGAGACCCGAAGCTAAGTAGAAACATTTCAAAACATTACCAATAGTAATCATGTTTGAAGCGCTCCATTCTCCAACGAAAACCGCGACATCGGCGTAGAACAAACAAGAAACCATAAAAAGAAGCATTTAGTGAAATACCCTTATATAAGTGAGCGTCTATAACTCTTTTAAAAGAGAGATGTAAGCTTTTCATGACTAGAATGAAAAGAAAAGGAGACAATGAATCTCCTTGTTTCAAGCCTTTATGAAATTGAAATTTTGAGGATGGGCTACCATTTGCAAGCACCCGAGCCCATGGCACTATCAAGACAACCATGAATCCGTTTACACCAATTTTGACCAAAACTGATTGCGGTAAAATACGACTCTTGTTTAGGAAAACAAAAGAACGTATATGAGCGGAAAGTATTAAGTACGACGGTTTAGGAAAACCGTGCACAAATGACCCACAATCAAATAAAATGAGAGAAAGAGTTCGTTTCCCAAGGAGGTATATGTGTGTGAATTAACTTGTAGTTGTTTGAGATTAATATTGAGAAGAATGGGGATGAGAAGATGAAAGACGGTTACGTTAAAATTAAACTACGACGAAAAAGACGTAAACGTGAAAAACTTCCCAAATTAAAAATTATTATACTAAGACCAAAAACAAAATCAATAATTAAAAAGACTAAAAACAAGTCTAAAACAATATAAATAAAGATAAAAATCCAATAAAGATATTTTAAAACCTTTTATTAATTAAATATTTAATTTTAAATGCTAATTAAAGCCCTAAAATTAAATATAACTAATTCAAATGTCTAAAATATGATTTTGTTGAATAATCACTTAACTTATATTATTATAAGACTAAAAAGTATTTTTCTAAAAATTAAAACCTATTAAAACTATTTTTAAAACTCTAAAAATGATTAAAACCTAATTAAACTTAAAATAATTATAAAAATTAATCTAAAAGCTAGAAAATTATTCTAAAAATGGAAATAGTCCTAATTAATGATAAAGAACCTAGGAAAAATGAAAAAGAAAGAAAAATAAAATTTTGAAATTTTAATATTAAAATAATATTAAAATAATACTAAAAATAAAAAGTTTCTAAAATTTATTCTAAAAAATTTATAAAAATCCTAAATAATATAACTAAGAGAAAAACACAAATTAGAGCTCCTAAACCTTTTTTAATAATTTTATAAAAATCTTTAAAGTTTATAAAAAACCTTAAAATAATATAAAATTAAAAATTAAAGTTTATAAAACCAAAATAAGATGTAAACCTCAAGTTATATATTAAAAAGCTAAAAACTATTTTTCCTGAAAATTAAAATCTTTTTGGTATTTTTTATTGACTTTATAAAAAACGTATATTAAATAAATTCTAGAAAATAAACAAATAATGGGAAAAATATAAAAATAGGCTAGAAAAATCAACAAACCTAATAAGATTATAGGAAAATAAAAAGAAGCTAAAAATGCTTATTGAATAAGCTGAAAATTGGTGAAAATGCTACGGCTTTAAATAAGCTGACAAAGAGAAAACTTACTTAAATAACTTTTGAAAACAAAACTCCCAGTCAAAGTCCCCAGGGCGCAACGGTTAAGTGTTATGTGTGTGAGTGTGGTGACCAGGGTTCGAGTCTTAGCAACCCCTTTTTTTTTGCTTCTTTTTATTTTTTTTATTTTTGCTTTTTCCAATCAATCAGTAACCTTTAATAAGCTTACAATCCAATCCAATATCACTTTTTAGCTAAGATTAAGCCAAATTATAATCCAAAAACTTGCCAGACTTGAACTGAACACTTAGCAGATTTTGCTCTTTTCCAAAAGTGATGCAAGCCAAGAGGACTTGGCTTGTGGGCTTATTTGATGGATGATTTGTGAACAATGGGGCACCCTTGTGCTTATTGAAGCACAAGGAGTCAGGATAAAACAACAAATAAGCACTTAGCACTCAAAATAAGCAAACCAAAGCACATGAAAATGAATTCAAGTTACTGATGCAAATTTGTGCAGGTCTGGGACTGATGAGCAGATTACTTGCAATCTAGTGAGTTACAAAGCCTAAGATTTTGCACTCACAAGCACCAAATGGCATACAATCAAACTGCAAACCTCAAATCACCCTAAACTTAACAAATAGCAGGATTCAAGCACCAAAAATTCAAGAGAAATGAGCAGATTAAGGCTAAGCAAATTTCTAGCAACTCTTTTCCTTCTAAACTCCACAAACTAGCTTCCAATAAGGACCAAATGATAACAAAACAAGTAAACAACCTTTTCTAACCTTACCAATAACTTTTAACACTTTTTAATAACACAATCATAAGATTTGCCCTGCTAATCCTAGTAGCCAAACACCCTATTATTTTCTGAAAACCAATTTTTTCACATCAAAACCTTACAAAACTCTTTCAAACTGTTTACCAATCTTCTAAACATGCATCAAATCACATAAGAACACAAAACCAACAGCTATTACACACTTAAATCAACAAATCAACCAAGATCATTCAAGCACTATTTTCTGAAATTTTCTAAAAGTAAAAGAGGATTACCTTAGGACCCTTACATCCAAGGGCCCTAGTGGATGTTGAATCCACCTCCTTACCAGCTGGGGCTGGTGCTGAACACAAATCAACAGCTTCCCACACCTGCTTGAAGAAAATCAAAGAAGAAAAACAAAATAACAAGTAATATGATATTCTGATTTATTTTTTTCTTTCTTAAAAACTTTCCAAACTTCTTCAAACTTTGAAAACACGTTTTCTAAACACCTAATAATCAACTAACACTTACCTCTTAACATCAAAACATGAGACAGATTTCTTCCAAAAATTCTCAAATTTCAGAAACCTTCAAACAACTTTGAAAATCAAAGTTGTTCAACCAAATACAAAAATGGAACTCAGAATCAAGCCTCAACACTACACACAACTTTTAAAAACAATAAAAAGGAATTATACTTGAATATATCAAAAACCAAACTTTTATTTTTCTAAAAAGGAATTACAAGTGAGAAAAGCTTGAAACTGGAACAAGGGATCACCACAGGCTGGTGTCTCCTTTTATACTAGTCTAGGAAGATACTAGAAGGCTAAAAACATAAACCCTAATCAGTAGAAAATCCCAAATATGCCCTTAAACGATTTTGAGTGTTGAGGTGTCCTTTTTGATCTCCTTCGTTCATTTTTGCTTTGAGAGTAAGCTAATAACCTTAGCCTTTGATTTGGGACACGTCACAAGACTTGGGGCCAAAGGAATGTTGTGATTGGATGAGAGGGGAATTGGGGGTAGGGACCACACGCGTGGGATGAAGGTTTTTAGGAGTGGGTTTGTTTTCTGAGTGTGTGAATTACTCGTGTGAGAGTTTAATTGAGAATTACCCAAGTAATGAGTAAAATAGAACCTGGGGTAAAAAGATGAACAGTAAAAGCTTGTTTGATCCGAATTTAGGGGAAACCAACATGTTAGGCGCGTTTTTAATTTAAATGTTTCACTTTGGCACTTTTGGTCCTTCTCTTTTGTAATTTTTGGCATTTAAGGTTTTTGGCCCTAAAACAGGTTTCTCCTTTGTAAACAACTTTCCATCTTTCACAATTTTGGCACAAAACTTTGACAAAAGCTTATCAAGGATGATTTTTGCCATTTTGAGTATTTTCAAGGGCTGTTCTTGGACAAAGATGATCTTCAAAGGTCTTCATTGTGTCTTTCACTTCATGAGGGACCATAATTGACAAATTTGATTTGTTGAGGGACTAATCTTGCCATTTCTTCAAAGTTGAAGGTCCTTTTTGTAATTTTGACAAACTTAAGGGACCAAACTTGTAATTATTAATATACAAGGGTTTTAAGTGTCATTTCTTCAAAGAATGAGGATCAATCTTGCTTGTCTTCAAGTCTTCAAGGGTATTTGATGAAAACTCCATGATTAGGGCCCGGTTCTTTGTACGGCTTCGTTTCTCGTGTTCGTTTTTCCTTGTATCTTGTGATCTTTTGTCTTTTTCACGATATCCATACCTAAAATACACAAGTAAACATACACAAGCATATATATGGTATTTTACGACATTTTTATGCATTTAAAGCCCGAAAAGAACGATGAGATCATGTATAAATGCCATCTCATCACTCCCCCATACTAAGCCATTGCCGTGCCCTCACGCAATGCTTGAATAAAGTATCTAAGCATCACCAAAGTTCAATTTTATTATCCTTTATTGAAGAGTAAAAGACTTGCAACATACTACGAAATTGTGTAAAGACATAACGTATGATTTTCATCACCAAAAGGTGACTTTTAGGGTCAAAGAATAGAAACAAGTCAATGTCCCTTAGAGTAAACTTCGTCATCCTTGATTGTCATACATTCCATGCTAAGTGCAAAAACAAGATCATTGTTGGTACAAGTCACAATGCTAACACTACTCATACGTTCAAATTGTGTAATACTTTTTCTCCCCGCAATCCTAGTTATTATAAAAGGAAATGGGTTACTAGCATTTTTTTATCTATTTGTCATGGATCACAAGTGATTCATATTGACTTATTTGAGTAGTTATTAGTCCGAAAGCAAAGTAGCACGATTTGATCAATAGTTAGCCGAAGGACAAAATCTTTTAAAACGGCTTCTCGTGTATCTCCTTAAGTTCATATCTTGGCATAACTCGTTTCACGATTTGAGACCTTTCTCGGACCGATATTTGGCATGTACTTCATACTTCAAATCTTGGGAAGACGTTCTCGAAATTATGGTCTTCTCTTCATATATTTGGAATTTCTTCACTTGACGTTTTTGAGAGATTCTTCATATAGGACCACGACTTCATCATTTTTCTTCAATCTTTACTTTGGATTTTGATATACAACGATCCGCCTCCTTTTCGGACTTGGATATATTCATCCTCATACCTTGTTAGGGTCTTTTTGGATAGACTTTCTCCATTCTTTAGGGGAGTAATTGCTTCTCGTCGTGTGTCTCGATCCTTCATATTGATTTTGGAACAATGATACTTCACATCATCTTTGGATCTTTAGCAAAAATAGAGCTCCTCATGCCTTGTTAGGGCCTTTTTGGATGATCGCCAATCTTCGCGTCCCGCTTCAATAAGTTATGCCTTGGCTATGAACTCTATTCAACCCCGAGCAACTTTTAAACGATCTTGCGCTAGAGGCTAAGTAACCTTTCAAATCGTACGACCTTACTTATTGCAATTATGATTTATTCCTAATGCATTGATCTTATGGGAAGAAAAAGCCACAATTAAAAACATATGAGTTTTTGAAAGAACACTTTCATGTTCTACGTTTAGCATGATCACTTGTCTAACTCTATCATTTCTTGTTCTTCACTATATAAAGTCCTCTAATTAAAGAGACTCGTGAATACTTAGCCATGCAAGTCAAAATTAAGCCAAATTTGGATTAGCTTTCATTAAGACTATATCAAATCAAAGTTTTGGGTTTTCAAGCCACCTATAGGATCTTGCACTATCTTGGACTTTTTCAAGTTTAGAGAATGCATTTTAAAGTTCCCTTGATAAGTGACTTTCTAGAATCAATTATAGGAACTTGCGAAAAGTTCTTGTTCTTAACTCGAATGAATTAAGACTTTCGCGTTTTAAAGCTCCCTATATAAAAGTCTAGCAAAACTTGAATTGAGCGGGTTAAGGAATGTAAATGGCTCCAAATGCCCATCAAGTCAAAAATTAACTCTTATTCTACCCATCGGAAAATATACATTCGTGTCTTAAAAACACTTATGAAAACTAAGAAAAAATTTTAAAATTTGGCCATTTTTAGCCTTATTAGCAAAACAAAACATTGAAAGTTGGAAAACGTGAGGGCGTAGCAAAGCAAGTACCTATTCACCCCCCCATACTAAAAGTAAACATTGTCCTCAATGTTTCGAGTCTAAAGGTGGAGCACCCCCATACTAGAGACGAAGAATCGAATGCTTAGGATCTAGCATGGAAAGGGTGATCAACAATATATCTAAAGCCGTTTATTAATTATGCTAAAAGATAATTGTTAGAACAATAAAGGATATGTCATGGAATCGTGAAAAACTTCTTCAAATGAACAATGGAGGCTCACGTAAACGAACACGAGAGTCTTCAATCGTAGATGATGATGATGATCTAAACAATCACAAACAATCACGAGACAACGAGTTGGAAGGGTACAAGTCCCCTTATTAGTGAATATAAAAGATAAGCATGGGATCTCCCCCACGAGGTACCTCGTTTTTGATTACCGAGTCATGAGCTCGACTCGAATCCCTCAAAATGTGAACATTTAGGGAAATCATGGTGTGGTCAATTTTTGGTGGGGCTTACATGATAAACAAGGCCCAAAAAGCAACCGGTATATAGGACTAAGTCCTTAGATGATGCAAAATACCGGGGTCGAAGATGGCGTTCTCGTTTCCATTGAAAAAACAATTCAACGTCACTTCAACATGTGCCATAAACTCAAAGAGTTTGAAGAAAATAGATGAGAAGTAGAAGGGTGAGACAATTGGTAAGACAAACGTTTGAGCTACTCGAGGTAGACTCGCACCAAGCAAATAGATATAGTTTCCATTTATTGCATCGGTGGAAGACCGAGATTTCCCTTTACATGAAATTCCGGGATCGAATATCTCGTCCTCGGTGGACAAGGATGAGGGAACATAAGGGGCTTCCCCCATACTAGAACCACACAAAACATCGTCAAAAGGAGTAGACGAGTTTGTAGCACTCAAAGCACGCGGTGATGACGGAGTTAGATTTGTAGAAAAATCAATTAAATCACATTTAAGATCTTTTCCTTTGTTATCTTTTAAACTCTCCTTATGAAAACCCTTTTTGATTATGTCGAAAATATTTGGTGTTTCTAAGACGATGTTAGTTACACTAAAAATTCTCACATTTTGAAACCGTTTTGGTTTTGGTGGTGGCAAGTTCTCAAAACGTTTATCGACGAAGAAAACCTCCCCATTGGGGTCAACATATTCATCATCCGAAAGATCTTCCGTAGAAACCGGCAACTTATCAACACTTTTCAAGAAAGAAGGTGAAGGATTTTTCGATTCAAGTATTGATGGTTTCTTCTTTGTAGGCTTAGCACTCATAACCTCCACCGGCGGAGGAAATGGTAAATTGTTTTTGGAGACATTCCCTAAAACTCTTGGTGAAAATTCTTTGCAAATGACATTGGTCGAGTCACCATGGTTTAAAGTTGCAATAGAATAGACATGAGAAAGATTAGAGTTTTGTGTTGCATTGATGACAAGTTCTTCTTCATTGAAACGAAGGGTGATTTTTCGAGCATGAACATCGATAAGTGCTCTTGATGTATCCAAAAATGAGCGACCCAAAATGAGAGGAACTTTTCGATCGATGGGAATGTCTACAACGATAAAGTCAACGGGATAGTAAAACTTTCCGACTTTAACGAAAACGTCCTCGGCTACTCCACATGCCATGATCGTAGAATGATCGGCCATCTCGATGGACATGTTCGAAGGAGTAAGAGCCGGAAGCGAAAGCGATTTGAAAATCTCGAGAGGCATCAAATTAATACTAGCGCCAAGATCGGCCAAGGCGTAGCATTCCTCCATATCTTGTATAGCACACGGAATCAAAAATTTACCGGGATCACCGACTTTTTGTGGTATGCGGCTTAGAAAAACCGATGAACAACTAGACGATTGTTGTAACTTCTCTTTGTTGTTAAGCATACTTTTGAAGTTTGCGGCGAATCGAGGCATCATGATTAAAGCATCGGCAAAACTTATGTTAAAATGTAAATCACGAAACATTTTCATAAATAGCTCAAATTGATAATTGTTCCTTTCTTGTGCTTTCTCTTTGTTTCGTCTCGAAGGGTAAGGTAAAGGTGGTGTGGGTTGGTCATTAGGCAACGGCCTTGGAAACTCGGGTTCCACAATTGGTGTAGGTTCAACCGTAGGTGTGGTTTGAGCGGTACTTCGTGGGATTGTAATGTGCTCCTTTTCGACCATCACCTCGGGTTCTTTCTCGATTTCCTTCTCCTTAGAAGTACTTGGACGAGAGATCGGTTCCTTGAAAGTTTTACCACTTCGTGTAGTAATAACCTTCATTTCTCCCTTCGGGTTTGCAATGGTATCACTAGGAAGACCACCCGAAGAAGAGGGCTTACACATGATTGCTTCAAACATCTTAGCCATTCGGTCCTCAAATTTTGATTGCCTAGCATCCGCTTTCAATAACTCTTGCTTAATCTCATGTTGTCCTAATTCCATCTTTTGTTGGTTTTGTTGAAGACGTTGGACATTTCCTTCCATTTTGTTTGCATGAGTTTTAAGTTCGTTAGCAAGTTCATTTTTAAGCTCGTTTTTCAACTCGGACCTTAAGCTAATCATCTCACGTTGCATGTTATCAAATTTAGCATCATTTGCTTTTGCATAATCTAAAAATTCTCCTTGCAAATTTTTCGTGTGAGCATTTTGAAAACCTTGTGTAGTGTTTTGAAAATCACGGTTTTGATTTTGATTAGAGATTTGTCCATTCCCACTTTGATAATTCCCTTTGTTGTAATTGCGTGTGTTGCCTTGGTAATTACCTTGGTTGTTGTTTCGATAATTATTAACATTTTGGTTTGGTGGAGCTTGATTTTGGCGGGAACCTTGGCCGTTTTGGTTGTAAGTTCCCGTTGCTACATAAGCACTCGAAGTGTTACCATCCGCGGTAATGCACTCGGAAAGATCATGAGCTCCTCCACACGATAAACAACTCTTAGCAACCGCTTTAACCGAAGCGGAATTGGAAGCTTCTTGAGCCTTCCAATGGGACATTAGATTAGCAAATCTATCAAAAAACCGATTTGCCTCATTAGCTTCATCATGTAAGGCGTTAATGCTACGAGACGATTGTGACGAAGATGACGACCCCATATTGGCAACACTCGGTGTGTTACGAGGGCTATAAACCTTAGATCGATTTTCAATGATTTGTAAAGCCTCATTTGTCGTCTTGCACAAAAAATTACCACCCGCGGCGGCATTCAAATAATCTCGTTCATGATCATTAAGCCCATTATAAAAAGTATCAATTTGATGCAATTCCGAAAAATCATGGTGAGGACATTCATGTAACATCTCTTTAAATCGTTCCCATGCCATTGAAAAACTTTCATTGTTACGTTGCACAAATCGTGAAATCTCATTTTTTAAGTGTGTTGTTTTAGATGGTGGAAAAAACTTGTTCACAAACTTAGAAACGAGATCGGCCCATGTCAAAATCGAATTTGGCGGTTCTTTCTCGAGCCAAATTTTTGCGGGTCCATCCAACGAATATGGAAACAACATCATCTTAATGGCGTCATGTGGAACATCTTTGAATTTGCTAGTGGCGGTGAGACGGTTGAAATTCCTAATATGGTAATGCGGGTTGTCTTTCTCGTGACCTCGAAACTTATTTGCTTGTAGCATCGACATTAAACCCGTCTTAATCTCGAAATTCTCCGCAAGGATGGCGGGAATAACAATAGCCTCTCCAAAACCCTCGGTGGGTGCTTGTAGCAACTCCATCATAGTACGATTAGCCATGACGACTTCTTGTTCTATAATAGGTTCAACAATTGGAGGTTCTTCAACAATCAACGATCCTTGACTTGCTTGCTTTTGAAGACGTTTACGAGCTCGTTTAGCTTGATTACGAGTGATCATAAACTTCACGAAGAATGGGAGGTGAGCAAAGAAGATTCTTTTTGGTTGTTTTGTGAATTTTCAATTTTTTTTGTGTGTTTTTGATGATATTTAATTTTTTGGATTTTGGTGTATCTTCGTAGACAACAATCTACAAAATCTCTCCTCGAATCAAACTCTTGATTAAAGAAGCCTCAAAGGAATGAAAACGATCACGTGGAGTGAACGCCTTCGAATGACTTTAGAACTTTGGTGAAAACCAAATTGTTCACGAGGGTTTAATCACAAAGAAAACCAAGCAAATATAGTATACGTATTAATACTTTGGGCGGCAAAACCCTCGATTAGCCTTCAATCTCAAAATACTCACAAGCAAGCGGGGAAAAGAGGCGGCGCGAAGCACTTAAGAGCCTTTTTCCTTAGGGTATATTTTATAATACCCGCCTTATACCCACCTTATAGTTTGTATTTTTCAAAATCGAGCTTCACGAAAGTATTTATCTATTTTTGCCTTTTCTTTTTGTTTGAGATTCGAATACAATAATTAGGAGATCAAATCCCAATTAAGGTTGTGTTTTCACACTTTTGGAGATATTGTATTTTGATTGTGATACTTAATACAATATATTAATAATATTTGTACAAGAAAAACCAAGAAAACCGATAATACGTGTTAAGGGAGTTCCACTTAACACAAATACTATTTATGGATAATATCAAAAAACAAAAGTTTCCAAATTAAAACACGACACACCTCCCCGGCAGCGGCGCCAAAATGATTGCGGTAAAATACGACTCTTGTTTAGGAAAACAAAAGAACGTATATGAGCGGAAAGTATTAAGTACGACGGTTTAGGAAAACCGTGCACAAATGACCCACAATCAAATAAAATGAGAGAAAGAGTTCGTTTCCCAAGGAGGTATATGTGTGTGAATTAACTTGTAGTTGTTTGAGATTAATATTGAGAAGAATGGGGATGAGAAGATGAAAGACGGTTACGTTAAAATTAAACTACGACGAAAAAGACGTAAACGTGAAAAACTTCCCAAATTAAAAATTATTATACTAAGACCAAAAACAAAATCAATAATTAAAAAGACTAAAAACAAGTCTAAAACAATATAAATAAAGATAAAAATCCAATAAAGATATTTTAAAACCTTTTATTAATTAAATATTTAATTTTAAATGCTAATTAAAGCCCTAAAATTAAATATAACTAATTCAAATGTCTAAAATATGATTTTGTTGAATAATCACTTAACTTATATTATTATAAGACTAAAAAGTATTTTTCTAAAAATTAAAACCTATTAAAACTATTTTTAAAACTCTAAAAATGATTAAAACCTAATTAAACTTAAAATAATTATAAAAATTAATCTAAAAGCTAGAAAATTATTCTAAAAATGGAAATAGTCCTAATTAATGATAAAGAACCTAGGAAAAATGAAAAAGAAAGAAAAATAAAATTTTGAAATTTTAATATTAAAATAATATTAAAATAATACTAAAAATAAAAAGTTTCTAAAATTTATTCTAAAAAATTTCTAAAAATCCTAAATAATATAACTAAGAGAAAAACACAAATTAGAGCTCCTAAACCTTTTTTAATAATTTTATAAAAATCTTTAAAGTTTATAAAAAACCTTAAAATAATATAAAATTAAAAATTAAAGTTTATAAAACCAAAATAAGATGTAAACCTCAAGTTATATATTAAAAAGCTAAAAACTATTTTTCCTGAAAATTAAAATCTTTTTGGTATTTTTTATTGACTTTATAAAAAACGTATATTAAATAAATTCTAGAAAATAAACAAATAATGGGAAAAATATAAAAATAGGCTAGAAAAATCAACAAACCTAATAAGATTATAGGAAATTAAAAAGAAGCTAAAAATGCTTATTGAATAAGCTGAAAATTGGTGAAAATGCTACGGCTTTAAATAAGCTGACAAAGAGAAAACTTACTTAAATAACTTTTGAAAACAAAACTCCCAGTCAAAGTCCCCAGGGCGCAACGGTTAAGTGTTATGTGTGTGAGTGTGGTGACCAGGGTTCGAGTCTTAGCAACCCCTTTTTTTTTGCTTCTTTTTATTTTTTTATTTTTGCTTTTTCCAATCAATCAGTAACCTTTAATAAGCTTACAATCCAATCCAATATCACTTTTTAGCTAAGATTAAGCCAAATTATAATCCAAAAACTTGCCAGACTTGAACTGAACACTTAGCAGATTTTGCTCTTTTCCAAAAGTGATGCAAGCCAAGAGGACTTGGCTTGTGGGCTTATTTGATGGATGATTTGTGAACAATGGGGCACCCTTGTGCTTATTGAAGCACAAGGAGTCAGGATAAAACAACAAATAAGCACTTAGCACTCAAAATAAGCAAACCAAAGCACATGAAAATGAATTCAAGTTACTGATGCAAATTTGTGCAGGTCTGGGACTGATGAGCAGATTACTTGCAATCTAGTGAGTTACAAAGCCTAAGATTTTGCACTCACAAGCACCAAATGGCATACAATCAAACTGCAAACCTCAAATCACCCTAAACTTAACAAATAGCAGGATTCAAGCACCAAAAATTCAAGAGAAATGAGCAGATTAAGGCTAAGCAAATTTCTAGCAACTCTTTTCCTTCTAAACTCCACAAACTAGCTTCCAATAAGGACCAAATGATAACAAAACAAGTAAACAACCTTTTCTAACCTTACCAATAACTTTTAACACTTTTTAATAACACAATCAAAAGATTTGCCCTGCTAATCCTAGTAGCCAAACACCCTATTATTTTCTGAAAACCAATTTTTTCACATCAAAACCTTACAAAACTCTTTCAAACTGTTTACCAATCTTCTAAACATGCATCAAATCACATAAGAACACAAAACCAACAGCTATTACACACTTAAATCAACAAATCAACCAAGATCATTCAAGCACTATTTTCTGAAATTTTCTAAAAGTAAAAGAGGATTACCTTAGGACCCTTACATCCAAGGGCCCTAGTGGATGTTGAATCCACCTCCTTACCAGCTGGGGCTGGTGCTGAACACAAATCAACAGCTTCCCACACCTGCTTGAAGAAAATCAAAGAAGAAAAACAAAATAACAAGTAATATGATATTCTGATTTATTTTTTTCTTTCTTAAAAACTTTCCAAACTTCTTCAAACTTTGAAAACACGTTTTCTAAACACCTAATAATCAACTAACACTTACCTCTTAACATCAAAACATGAGACAGATTTCTTCCAAAAATTCTCAAATTTCAGAAACCTTCAAACAACTTTGAAAATCAAAGTTGTTCAACCAAATACAAAAATGGAACTCAGAATCAAGCCTCAACACTACACACAACTTTTAAAAACAATAAAAAGGAATTATACTTGAATATATCAAAAACCAAACTTTTATTTTTCTAAAAAGGAATTACAAGTGAGAAAAGCTTGAAACTGGAACAAGGGATCACCACAGGCTGGTGTCTCCTTTTATACTAGTCTAGGAAGATACTAGAAGGCTAAAAACATAAACCCTAATCAGTAGAAAATCCCAAATATGCCCTTAAACGATTTTGAGTGTTGAGGTGTCCTTTTTGATCTCCTTCGTTCATTTTTGCTTTGAGAGTAAGCTAATAACCTTAGCCTTTGATTTGGGACACGTCACAAGACTTGGGGCCAAAGGAATGTTGTGATTGGATGAGAGGGGAATTGGGGGTAGGGACCACACGCGTGGGATGAAGGTTTTTAGGAGTGGGTTTGTTTTCTGAGTGTGTGAATTACTCGTGTGAGAGTTTAATTGAGAATTACCCAAGTAATGAGTAAAATAGAACCTGGGGTAAAAAGATGAACAGTAAAAGCTTGTTTGATCCGAATTTAGGGGAAACCAACATGTTAGGCGCGTTTTTAATTTAAATGTTTCACTTTGGCACTTTTGGTCCTTCTCTTTTGTAATTTTTGGCATTTAAGGTTTTTGGCCCTAAAACAGGTTTCTCCTTTGTAAACAACTTTCCATCTTTCACAATTTTGGCACAAAACTTTGACAAAAGCTTATCAAGGATGATTTTTGCCATTTTGAGTATTTTCAAGGGCTGTTCTTGGACAAAGATGATCTTCAAAGGTCTTCATTGTGTCTTTCACTTCATGAGGGACCATAATTGACAAATTTGATTTGTTGAGGGACTAATCTTGCCATTTCTTCAAAGTTGAAGGTCCTTTTTGTAATTTTGACAAACTTAAGGGACCAAACTTGTAATTATTAATATACAAGGGTTTTAAGTGTCATTTCTTCAAAGAATGAGGATCAATCTTGCTTGTCTTCAAGTCTTCAAGGGTATTTGATGAAAACTCCATGATTAGGGCCCGGTTCTTTGTACGGCTTCGTTTCTCGTGTTCGTTTTTCCTTGTATCTTGTGATCTTTTGTCTTTTTCACGATATCCATACCTAAAATACACAAGTAAACATACACAAGCATATATATGGTATTTTACGACATTTTTATGCATTTAAAGCCCGAAAAGAACGATGAGATCATGTATAAATGCCATCTCATCAAAAACCAAAAACTTTTAGTGAGTCTATCAGATAATCCTTTTTTACCAAATTGAAAGCCATTTCAAAATCAACCTTGAAAATCATCGTCTTTTCTTTTTGTTCTTACGTAAAAATAACAACTCATCAAGAATGAACTGCTTGTCCTGGATTTGACGGTTTGAGACAAAAGTCGATTGAACTTCACTAATGAGGCTAGGCAAGATAAGGTACATTTAGTTAGCGAGAACCAACACTCTTGATAAGACTTATAAGACGAAAGTTTTTTACAAGCTTAACGTCTTGAATTTTAGGGATGAGAGCTATAAATGAAAAGTTGCATCCCCGGGTTATGTAACCATTCTTGAAAAATTCATAAACAGGCTGAAACATGTCTTGATCAATGATCCTCTTTAACTTACGAAAGAACTAAAAGATAAATCCATCTGGGCTATGCGATTTACTCGCTCCACAATCCCAAACCACTCTTTTTACTTCATCATAAATAACTATTCTCTCTAAGTCCTCTAATTGGACACCAGACAGTCGACTATGAAAAATGAAATTGAAACATAATCGAGGAGTTTGAGGGGGGCGAAATTTTTTGCTTAAAATAAAGGGACGCAACTTGTTGTTTGTTTGTCTGTTACTTTTACGTAAATCTTATGTTGTGGGTATATGGTAACGAAGCAAATACACTATCTATTATATCTAATAAAACAAAGTTTTTACAAGTTTTTAAAGCAGCAAATGTACAAGTTATAAGCAACCCCTAATTAATTGTTTCCAAAAATACTAAGACCTGTTATTACGCCACGTGTACAACCGAATTTTTGATAGTCTTTTAATTTGCTACAAAATTTAATATTTAGTAAAAGGTTGAATCCTACATGTTTTAATTATATAATTTTGTTTTATCATTTAAACTTATAATCAGTTGATTTTAATTTACATAATTTTCAAGATAGTTTGGAAAGTACAACACATGATCGATCATTATTTTTCATCCCATATTCAACCGTATCAAATTTCCACCTTTTGACTAGAAAACGCTTCCCTTTAAATGTTGGTTTGGTATCAAAACAACTGTATGGCCATAATAAAACGTCATTAATTTGAGATTTTGACTTTAACAAGCGATATAATAAGGCTACTTGAAACAGCGACCTTCAGCGAACTTGATTTTCATATTTCTCTCATGTGATCTAATGCGACCTATTTGCCCCAACAAAACGACCTACTGCGACCAAGTTCAATTTTTTAATATATATTTTTTATTCAAATAATTATTTAAATAAAATAAAAATATTACAATAATATTTATACTTAAATATTATTACAGAAATAATTAAAAAAGATTTAATCAGAAATAAAGAGGATAAAGTACATTAGGTAAAACTAACTCTAAAAATGATCAAATTAATATATGTTGTGAGGAATTAAACAAAACTCAATATATTAAATTTAAATTTTTTTTTACAAATTTTATCTAAGTAAAACATAATTAAGACTAATATAATTTATCCAAAAATATGTAAAAAGAAAGAAAGGAAGAAACAAAAGTGAGGACCGAATGGCCAAATAGATAATATAGACGACCCAATTGGAAAGAAAAAATAGTGGACCCGGTCGCCGCAACGAGCCGACCGAGAGACGACTTGATCACGATCCGTCGTTGCGGGTAGCCTAAGAAAGTTATATTAATTACTATAATTCATTTAAATGAAAAACGCTTTCACCGGAAACAACAGATACTCTACAATTACCACTTATCACGATATTAAAACTACATTAATTAGAATGGAATAAAACGCTCTAATGACGATTGTTATTGCATGATGTGCACTCTAGCTAATATAATAATTTCCTTTTTTTTCATTTGACAATACATGCTTGTATACACAATTACATTATAGATGAGTAAAAAAGGTAACAAGCATTATGTCGATGTTTTCTTTCTTCAGAAAGTTTTTCCGCGAAATTTTGTTATTCAGATGTTATGCATGCTATATTTATTGATGAGTCTGTCTAACGGGTGCTCACGGTTTAACTGTATCATAATAAAAAATTGAGTTAGATTAAATTGAAATCAAATGTAATTGTGGTAACTTGGCCCTAACTTATATATATTGTTTAATTTACACGGGTATTAAATGCATTTTCTTATTTGAAATGAAAATTTGAGTTTAGTTAAGTAGATCAAACGAGTGCTCTATGAGCACCTCTTAGACAAACTTTATATTAATACTAACAAATCACACATTTATACTGTAAAAAACCCGCATGCTTTTACGATGAATAGTACCCTTAAGATCGTACGTACTAGATTAAAACTTTCCTATTATAGCATGATTACGATTACGTGTTAGGATTTTACGTATTACGTACGTGTTAGAACACGATAAGTATTTACTACGCACGAGCACGCAATAATTATTTGACAATAATTAATCACAAACATGCGATCATGAAATCATGAATGTAATTAAATCACGAACTATTATTAATTACGTATATATATTTATTACGAGCGTAAATAAATATATTAGGTCACGGTAATTATTTAACGAGAACACATTAAACGCGAACACGAATAATCACGAACGAGTAATTAAACAACGAGACACGAAAAACGGTACGGGTACCCCATGTGGGGCCCCTACCCGCGGCAACAAGGGAGAGATGGGCCAAGCCCATCTCAAAATTTACTAAAGAAGGGTAAAAGGAAAAATCACTACTCATTTTCACTTTTACAGAAGATTTTTACAAAACCTAAAAAAAGTTCTTCCTTCTCCTTTTTCTTTCTTTTGGCCGCCACCCATAAACACACCAAGGGGGTGTTTATTTGATCTTTGATCTTGGTTTTGGTGCAAGTGTTCGTGTTTGTTCGTCCTTGTTTAGATCCACGCATTCGGTAATTCTTTTAACCCTTTTCCTTTTGATTTGATCTATTAAATAATTAAGAACATGATGTGTTTTTTTAAAACCTAATTAAAACATAGATCTAACATGGAATTGGTTTTGGAATAAATCAAAAAGGGTGTTTTAGGGGTGTTTGTTTTTGGTCGGCGCCTAAACCGAACCCCGAGGGGGTCTCGGTTTGGCTACTTGACCACCATCGAGACCATATGGTCCCGGTTGGTTGGTGTGGGTCTCACAGTAGCAGCAAGACAAGGGGAATCCCGAAGTGGTTCGGGGTATGGTGTCGATTTCATGTCCGGTTCATGGTTCTTAGTCAAGATCCGGTTCACGGTGTATGTTAAGATTATTATGTTTTTATAATCGTATGTTAAAATTAAATTAAAAAACATGACATGATTAATTTAATAACATGACTTAGGTTATATTAATTATTAAAATCATGAAATTATTAACCTAAGTATTTTTTTATATTTTTAGACTTATAATTAATTAATTATTTAAAAACCATGGTTATAATTAATTAATTAACATGACTTTGGTTATATTATTAATAAATAATAATACATGTTTTAACCTAAGTATTTAACTTTATTTAATTAAAACATGATATACTTTAATTAAATATTTTAACCTATAGTTTATTTTAATTACATGAAATAATTAATAAACTATACATTATATTATATGACTTAGAAAATAATCATGGAAACACTCAGGCTTATATACTTAGCTTATTTAACCAGCTTATATCTAATTATGGAAACTTCTATTTTTAGAAACTTATTTAAATAAGGCAGCTAATCTTTTTATGGAAACTTTCTATTTTTAGAAACTTATTTAATTCAGGCAGCTAATCTATTTATGGAAACTTATTTAAATAAGGCAGGTAATCTGTTTATGGAAACTTTCTATTTTTGGAAACTTTCTATTTTTGGAAACTTTCTGTTTTTTGGTAACTTTCTATTTTTGGAAACTTTCTATTTTTGGAAACTTTCTATTTTAGGAAACCTGCTATTTTGGAAAGTTACTTATTATTACACAATAAGTATAATAATACATGAAATACTAGAAATACTTAATCAGAGTAAACAGAATATAAGATAAACACAGTTTAAGGCTTAAAAACAGTAAAACATGATAAGAACATATAAAATAAGCTAAGACATGACATAAAATCAGTTACGTATTAGTAAGCAGATACTCATTCATGTATGTATTTATGTAGCATTAGTAATACGGAAGTAGGATTCCTCTCAGTTCGTCTTCTTCGTTCACTGGACATAAGGTACGGATTCCCGTCCTTTCAGTATGGACATTCTTTCCTTATTAGGATTCCCCGTATGCAGCCAAATATTTTCCCGTAGTATAAGTTATGTGTTTGAATTGCTTATGTGTAATTTAGAATACCTATATCCATATACATGCATGACCAGTTTCACCTAGTTATGGAGGTACCATAACCATAACATTAGAGGCACTGATGTTATGACTTCACCACGGCGGAGTGATTTCTCGTGGCGTCCCTTCAGCTTTTGGCCATATATTTATATTTATCATGTGGGGCGTATGGGTGCATCCTAGTTACATGTTTTCAGTCAGGATTTCATGGTGAATGTGGTGTGTGCCTTGCATCCTTCACAATGAGCTGATCCCTCCTACCCAAAACCAGTATATTAAATTTGAGGCAGCCCCTCTAATTTGCATGATGAGGTCACCCCTCCAAGTATTCATGCACGATGGATTTTCATGACCTATATTGGCTAATGGTAAAATATGATAAACAGTTTTTACAAGATAAACATAAGGCTTTTCAAACTATAAAACCAGTTTTATCAAGACTTAACCAGGTTACTCGGGACTTAGTTTCTTCCGCTGTTATATGTTATATGCTTATCCTATTCATGCTTTATTGTACATCCGTGCACTGAGCGTATTGCTCAGCCGTTTTCCTTTTCTATGTTCCCAAAACGGCAGGTACTCAGTGACGCTAGTAGACTTTAAGCGTACGTGCATATGGACTGGAAGCTTTCTAGCCTTTCATTACTTTATGCATTATCTTTCCTTTGATACATTTGCTATGGACATTGTTTAGTCTTTTCCTTTACTATACTTATGTTTGTGTGTGATGAGCTTTACTTTTGGACTACCGATGTTTGATTCCGGTATTTTCCTTTTATGGTCATGTAATGTTTAGACATTTTTCCTTGTATGCTTTGATGACACGCCATAATTACGTGTGAGATTTCCATTATCAAAATGGGGTGTTACAATTATGGTATCAGAGCCAAGGCTTCGACCTGTAGGCTCTCAAATATGACATGTGATTAGTGGGTAGTCACTAGGTCTTCCTAGAACTGACAATTGTTTTCATGCATTCATCATTTTTAAGCATACATATATATGTCATTGTCGCAGATTTATGAATAAGTAATGGTTGGTACAGGACTGGCCCTATTTAGTCGCATGTGTTTTATCGAAACTTTTAAATTTGGGACCGACCCATAGGCGTCCCCTCGCCATGTCTTTTGTTTTGGGTGAACTGACCATAGGCGTTCACTCTCGAGCATACAAAAGTTTTCATAAAACTGCATCATGCATTCATACTCAAAATTTTCTTGCATAAAATTTTTCTCTTGAAATTTTGGTATAATTTTTTTTCATGTATATATATTTTATGTTTTGATCTGTTTAATCATATGTTTTATGTTATACTGTCAGATGGTTCTAACACGCGAACAGAACAGCTCATTGCTGCAATCCAAGCTGATATGCAAGCTTTGTTTCCTCAACTGAGGAACGACATCAGGGCTGAAGTTCAAGCTGCCAACAATCAGCAGCATAATCAGGCACCTCCTCCTCCTCCTCCAGTGACATTAGCAGTATGGCTGGAGAGATTCAACAAGCTCCGTCCTTGAGCTTTTGAGAAGATAGATAGCCCCAGTGATGCTGAAAGCTGGTTGGCTCACATCGAGAAGATTTTCAATGCTATGGGTTGTGACCCCGCGTACAAGGCAAGGTTGGCATGCTATCGGTTTGGAGGCGATGTGCTAAATTGGTGGTTAGCATTGATGCAGTCTGAGGGTGGTGACGAGTGGGTTGCTGGTTTGACTTGGGCTCAGTTCAAGGACAGGGTGATGAAGCAGTTCTTTCCCAAGGCTGAGCAAGACAAGCTCAAGAGAGAGTACCATGGGATCCGACAAAGAGCTGGGGAGAATAGCAACGAGTTTATGCAGCGCTTTCTTCGCTTAGCTGGTTTCCTTGGTGCGGCTGCAGGTACTCCTGAAGAGCAGGCACACCACTTTAGGTGGGCTCTTCGCACATCGGTCGCAGACAATCTGGTGTGTGCTACGTTCAACACTGTAGCACAAGTGGCCGATGCAGCACGTAAGCTGGAAATGCTGCAGGAGAGAGATGAGTTCGGGGAAGCTGAGAGACCCGACAAGAGTTAAACATTCGTATTCAAGCGGTGATTAATCCGTATTCTTTCCATATATGTCAAATATTCATCTCTTTAAATGTATCTTCCAGACAGAAAACTGGGGACCGGTCTCAGCCGGCTACTCAGCAGCAGCCTCATCAGCCCAAGGGAAACGGTCAGACTAACGACCGTTCTGCTACGGATAGGCGTGACGATAATGTTAATTACCGTAAAAACGCTGGACACTCCAACAGCAGCAGGTCCTAATACTTACGCATTTCCTTATGATTTCATGTTATAACTCATATTCTGACACTTTAGCAAAACTTCTACCAGGAACCATGGAAACGGTAGGGACCAGAACCAGAGAGGTTCACAGCCTAGCCGTCCAGCTATCACTGGTATTCAATCTTACGATTATGAGCATTGTCCTTTGTACCCTATTATCATGTCTTATGTAAAATGTTTTATCAGGTTCCCAGCCAGCCAGAGCACCTGTTGGAGGATTTACTCATCCTCTTTGCTCTACTTGCCACCGTAGGCACCCAGGGCCATGTCGCCGTAACACTGACGCATGCTTCAAGTGTGGTCTTCCTGGACATATCATGAAGGATTGTCGTAAGGGCGAGATGGAGGGTACATCGGGACATGCTGATTCCAAGCCGCCTCCTACCACCGGGCGTGTCTACACGAAATCTCGAGACCATGCCAACAAGTCTACAGGTACCATAACTGGAATCTTGTATATGTATGGTCAAGCTGCATGTGTTCTTTTCGATACGGGTGCTACTCACTCGGTTATTTCTACTGCTTATGCTAAGAACATTAGGATGCTCCCCATGCCACTAGAAAATAGGCTTACTATTTCCACGCCTTTGAGGGACTCTGTATTAATCACCCATGTATACAAGAGTCTTCCCCTAGAATTTGACGATAAGGTTCGACCTGTTGACGCACTTCCGCTGGACATGAATGACTTCGACATGATTTTGGGCATGGATTGGCTATCCAAGCATCATGCTACCATAGACTGCCATTCATATCGTGTTATCTTCGGTGATGTTAATGCACCAGAGTACATTCATAACGGGTTCATACCCGGACGGTCTGTACAAATCATATATACCCTGCAAGCGCGTGCACTACTGTCACATGGCTGCGAGGGTTATCTAGCTACCGTTCACGACATGGATGCTGAATCTCCATCAATTCAGGATCAACCAATAGTGTCGGAATTCCAAGATGTTTTTCCAGTAGAACTTCCGGGCATACCACCTGCACGAGAAGTGAATTCAGTGTCGAGCTTATTCTAGGAGCTGAACCAATCTCCAAGGCTCCTTATCGCATGGCTCCCATAGAGCTGAAGGATCAACTGCAAGAACTTCTTGAACGAGGTTTCATTCGACTGAGCGCATCTCCATGGGGCGCACCGGTCTTGTTTGTTAAGAAGAAGGACGGCAGTATGCGTCTTTGCATAGACTATCGCGAGCTCAACAAGATTACTATCCGGAATAGATATCCACTACCACGTATAGACGATCTGTTTGACCAACTCCAAGGGGCCAAACACTTCTCCAAGATTGATCTTAGGCCAGGCTATCATCAGCTACGGGTCAAGAAGCAGGACATCGCTAAGACTGCCTTTCGTACCCGCTATGGCCACTACGAGTTTGTAGTTATGCCATTTGGCCTGACAAATGCTCCAGCAGTGTTCATGGATTTGATGAACAGAATCTTCCATGAATTTCTGGACAAGTTCGTCATTGTCTTCATCGATGACATCCTGATTTTCTCAAATTCCAAGGAGGAACACGAAGACCATCTTCGTATAGTACTACAGATTCTTCGCCAGAAGCAGCTGTATGCTAAATTCTCCACGTGTGAGTTCTGGTTAGACAAGGTGGCATTCTTAGGTCACATTGTATCAGCAGAAAGAATCACTATGGATCCAGCGAAGGTTGAGGCCATTACTAAGTGGCCAAGGCCGACATCAGCGACGGAAGTCCGCAGTTTCTTAGGCTTAGTTGGCTATTACCGTAGGTTCGTGGAGAACTTTTCCGCTTAGCACTACCATTGACCAAACTGATGCGGAAAGGGGAGAAATTCGTCTGGACTGAAGAACGAGAGAAGAGCTTTGAAGACCTGAAGCAGAAGCTAGTATATGCACCTATTCTTACTCTCCCATCTGGTACGAGTGGATTTCAAATCTACAACGATGCATCGGGGAAGGGACTTGGCTGTGTTCTCATGCAACATGGGAAAGTGATCGCGTACGCTTCACGGCAGCTTAAGCCTTATGAAGAAAATTACCCCACGCATGACTTGGAACTCGCTGCAGTCGTGTTTGCATTGAATATATGGAGGCACTACTTATATGGAGAATCATGTGACATTTTCACGGACCACAAGAGCTTGAAGTATATCTTCACTCAACGTGAATTGAACATGAGGCAGAAGAGATGGTTAGAGCTGTTAAAGGATTATGACATTAATCTACAGTATCATCCCGGAAAGGCAAATGTAGTAGCAGATGCTCTTAGCAGGAAGTCCGGAATGATCAACGGCATTAAAATCGAAGAGGAAATCATAAGAGACTTGGAGCGACTAGACATCGAGATCATGGTACGTGAACAGCACGGTTACTGAGCTAATCTTAGAGTAGAACCCGAGTTACTCTCTAAGATCAAGGAAGCTCAGAAGGATGAGGGAGAAATCTGGGCGATAGTACAGAATTTGGAGAAACAGACAGAATTCAGAGTAGATGCAGATGGTATCGTATGGCAGGGCACGAGACTTTGTGTTCCTGATAACCAAGAACTCCGGGAAGCCTTGTTAGCTGAAGCTCATAGCTCCCCATTCTCTATACATCCTGGTTCGACTAAGATGTACCATGACATCAAGCAGTATTTTTGGTGGAGTGGTATGAAACAGGATGTGGCCACTTACGTCTCCAAATGTCTTACCTGCCAGCAGGTTAAGATCGAGCATCAGCGATCTGGCGGTCTCCTTCAACCGTTAGATATTCCAGAGTGGAAGTGGGACAAAATCACCATGGATTTTGTTACTGGTCTTCCGCCTACCAACAGGAAGCACGATGCAATTTGGGTTATCGTTGATCGACTTACCAAATCAGCTCATTTCTTACCGATCCGCAAGGAAGATCCAGTAAGTAAACTCGCCGATACGTATAGAAGAGAGATCATGAGACTCCACGGTGCTCCATCCAGCATCGTCTCAGACAGAGATCCTCGTTTCACTTCGCGATTTTAGAAGAGTCTGCAGAAAGCTTGGGGTACACAACTTAAGCTTAGCACGGCTTTTCACCCTCAAACGGACGGACGGACAGTCGGAGCGAACCATTCAGACATTGGAAGATATGTTGAGGTCATGTGCGTTGGAATGGACGGGTGATTGGGACGATTACGTCTGTTTGGTGGAGTTTGCATACAACAACAGTTGGCACGCAAGTATCAAGTGTGCTCCTTTCGAGATGTTGTATGGCAGAAAGTGTCGCGCCCCAATCTGCTGGGATCAGGTTGGCGAGCGAACACTTGAAGGACCAGAAATCATAGAGATGACCAATGAAAAGATCGCTGTAGCTAAGCAGAAACTTCAGGAAGCACGATCACGTCAGAAAAGTTACGCCGATAAGCATCGTAGGGACATACATTATAACGTAGGAGATCACGTCTTCCTTAAGGTTTCGCCGGCACGTGGTGTTAGACGCTTCGGGATTAAAGGGAAGCTCAGTCCTCGTTTCATCAGACCGTTCGATATCATTGAACGAGTCGGTGAAGTATCTTACCGATTGGCGTTACCTCCGCAGCTTTCGCATATGCAAAATGTGTTTCATGTGTCCTTACTCAGAGGGTACTAGTATCATCCCCTTCACATGGTTCAGTATCCACTGGAACAGGTAAGTGAAGATCTCACTTTCATAGAAGAACCCGAACGAGTTCTTGACAGACAAGAACGAGTCATGAAAAGGAAGACGATTCCATTCGTCAAAATCCTATGGAGGGATCATACCGAGCGGGAAGCCACTTGGGAAATAGAGGAGTCTATCTGGGCTTCTTACCCTCATTTCATATTTTGAATTCGGGTATGTTCTTCTTTTCCAGTTTACTTTATCTATAATTCGGGGACAAATTATTCTTTTTAGGGGGGAAGAGTTGTAAAACCCGCATGCTTTTACCATGAATAGTACCCTTAAGATCGCACGTACTAGATTAAAACTTTCCTATTATAGCATGATTACGATTACGTGTTAGGATTTTACGTATTACGTACGTGTTAGAACACGATAAGTATTTACTACGCACGAGCACGCAATAATTATTTGACAATAATTAATCACGAACATGCGATCATGAAATCATGAACGTAATTAAATCACGAACTATTATTAATTACGTATATATATTTATTACGAGCGTAAATAAATATATTAGGTCACGGTAATTATTTAACGAGAACACATTAAACGCGAACACAAATAATCACGAACGAGTAATTAAACAACGAGACACGGAAAACGGTACGGGTACCCCATGTGGGGCCCCTACCCGCGGAAACAAGGGAGAGATGGGCCAAGCCCATCTCAAAATTTACTAAAGAAGGGTAAAAGGAAAAATCACTACTCATTTTCACTTTTTACAGAAGATTTTTACAAAACCTAAAAAAAGTTCTTCCTTCTCCTTTTTCTTTCTTTTGACCGCCACCCATAAACACACCAAGGGGGTGTTTATTTGATATTTGATCTTGGTTTTGGTGCAAGTGTTCGTGTTTGTTCGTCCTTGTTTAGATCCACGCATTCGGTAATTCTTTTAACCCTTTTCTTTTTGATTTGATCTATTAAATAATTAAGAACATGATGTGTTTTTTTAAAACCTAATTAAAACATAGATCTAACATGGAATTAGTTTTGGAATAAATCAAAAAGGGTGTTTTAGGGGTGTTTGTTTTTTGCCGGCGCCTAAACCAAACCCCGAGGGGGTCTCGGTTTGGCTACTCGACCACCACCGAGACCATATGGTCCCGGTTGGTTGGTGTGGGTCCCACGGCAGCAGCAAGACAAGGGGAACCCCGAAGTGGTTCGGGGTATGGTGTCGATTTCATGTCTGGTTCATGGTTCTTAGTCAAGATCCGGTTCACGGTGTATGTTAAGATTATTATATTTTTATAATCTTATGTTAAAATTAAATTAAAAAACATGACATGATTAATTTAATAACATGACTTAGGTTATATTAATTATTAAAATCATGAAATTATTAACCTAAGTATTTTTATATTTTTAGACTTATAATTAATTAATTATTTAAAAACCATGGTTATAATTAATTAATTAACATGACTTAGGTTATATTATTAATAAATAATAATACATGTTTTAACCTAAGTATTTAACTTTATTTAATTAAAAACATGATTTTTTTTTGAACGGCAAATCGAATTAAGAAAAAAGAACTAGCAAGGAGCTAGATAGAGTTACAAGGATGGGATACAGCTTTACAAGGATTATTAAACCAATCAATCCAACTAAAATGTGAGTTCCTACATCTGCTTGCAATCCAATGATAAGACGATGTCTTGATATCGTTGAAGAGGAGAAGTGTTGATGGCCGCTTTGGAGAAAAAATAGTATTGTTTCTAAACCGCCATAAGGACCATATTGTAGTTTAGACCACAACATCGAAGAATCTTGAAAGTTTTGATGGAAGAGGAGAGTTTTCCGCCAGATAAACTACATCTTGAAGGTTTTGAAGAGACATGTTGGGAATGTGCCACCATTTTAAAACATCTTTCCAAGTGTCTCTTGCTATCTTGCAATGTAAAAAAACATGATCTTCAGTTTCAACGTCATCGTCACATATGGGACATCTAACCAAGTTTAACTCAATACCCCTTCGATCAAGGTTGATTCGAGTCGTCATCCTACCATTTAAGACACGCCATGTGTTGATGTTTATTTTCAGAGGTAAGACTTTGTTCCAACGAGTAGCAGGGAGGGAAGCGGTTTGAGATGAAGAAGAGATGAGAAATCGCATACCCTTGACCAAGAATTTTCTTGAAGCATCACTAGGAAACTCCCAACAATCTTCGACATCTGAAAGAAATAAGTTGGAGATGAGGCTCACCAAACTTATTAGTTCTTCTAGTTCTGGACCAGATCTGGGCTCTCTTCGCCAAGCCCACATGAAATTCAGCCCAGGAGGAGAAAATATGCTCGTTGGCCCGATAAAAGTTGCCAACACAGAGGAGGAAGCATTGACAATCGGTTTTCTATCACACACAAGCCAATCGGGGTTTGTTTCTAAGCGGAAAAGGCGAGGGAAGGAAGCTGCTAAAGGTAGATCCCCAACCCAAATTTCGTTCCAGAAGCTAGTATCTCGACCATTACCAAGTTTTTTCTTAAAAAGAGAGGGGAGGTTGATGTGAGCTTTGAGAAGGTCTTCTTTTAACTTTGTAATGTAGTACCATGGTCTGGAATTGGGTCTAAGAGAAGAGTATTCATTGAGACCACCACAAGAACCATGAATAGATCGAATCACTTTACACCACATAGCTTGTTTTTCCGTATGAAATCTCCACCACCATTTTACTAGCATAGCTAGATTACACGTTCTTAAACCACCAATACCAAGTCCACCTCGATCGTAAGGAGAGATAACATTATCCCAAGCAATCCATGGAATTCTTTTATCATCTTCAGAACCACCCCAAAAGAAATTTCTCCGAATAGCTTCAAGTTTGTTTATGACCTTTATTGGAGCCTTGAAGGTTGAGAAGTAGTACACGCCCAAACTACCAAGAACAGATTTAATAAGTGTAAGACGCCCACCAATGGAGAGGTTCTTTGATTTCCACATAGAGAGACGTTTTTGGAACCTACCAACAAGAGGATTCCAATTATGACACCTAGACATTTTAGCACCGATAGGGAGACCTAGGTAGGTGAAGGGAAGTTGAGATGCAAGACAACCAATGGTCGATGCAAGAGAGCATAGCTCAACATCCGAAATACCAACTCCGTACAGTTTGCTTTTGTTGAAGTTAACTTTTAGCCCAGATGCCAGATGGAAACAAGTAAGAATCCTTGACAAATTCTTAGCATTAAAGCGAGACCACTCTCCCATGATTAAGGCATCATCTGCAAACTGAAGATGAGATACGTGGATCTTGTCTTTTCCCACTTTGATGCCATGTAATATGTTGTTGTTTGTTGCTTCCATGAGAGCCACATTGAGAGCTTCCACGGCTAATATGAATAAAAAAAGGGAAAGAGGGTCACCTTGTCTAAGCCCTCTTTCAATCTTAAATTCCTTTGTTGGAGATCCATTGACTAGCACCGAAGCAAAAGCCGAATTGAAACAAGAGTGGATCCAAGTCCTCCATTTAGAGCTAAACCCCATTTGTTCAAGAACAGAGAATAGAAAAGACAAACTCAAAAAACATGATATACTTTAATTAAATATTTTAACCTATAGTTTATTTTAATTACATGAAATAATTAATAAACTATACATTATATCATATAACTTAGAAAATAATCATGGAAACACTTAGGCTTATATACTTAGCTTATTTAACCAGCTTATATCTAATTATGGAAACTTCTATTTTTAGAAACTTATTTAAATAAGGCAGCTAATCTATTTATGGAAACTTATTTAAATAAGGCAGCTAATCTATTTATGGAAACTTTCTATTTTTAGAAACTTATCTGTTTTAAGCAGTAATTCTATTTTTGGAAACTTTCTATTTTTGGAAACTTTCTATTTTTGGAAACTTTCTATTTTTGGAAACTTTCTATTTTTGGTAACTTTCTATTTTTGGAAACTTTCTATTTTTGGAAACTTTCTATTTTAGGAAACCTGCTATTTTTGGAAAGTTACTTATTATTACACAATAAGTATAATAATACATGAAATACCAGAAATACTTAATCAGAGTAAACAGGATATAAGATAAACACAGTTTAAGGCTTAAAAACAGTAAAACATGATAAGAACATATAAAATAAGCTAAGACATGACATAAAATCAGTTACGTATTAGTAAGCAGATACTCATTCATGTATGTATTTATGTAGCATTAGTGATACGAAAGTAGGATTCCTCTCAGTTCGTCTTCTTCATTCACTGGACATAAGGTACGGATTTCCGTCCTTTCAGTATGGACATTCTTTCCTTATTAGGATTCCCCGTATGCAGCCAAATGTTTTCCCGTAGTATAAGTTATGTGTTTGAATTGCTTATGTTTAATTTAGAATATCTATAGCCATATACATGCATGACCAGTTTCACCTAGTTATGGAGGTACCATAACCATAACATTAGAGGCACTGATGTTATGACTTCACCACGGCGGAGTGATTGCTCGTGGCGTCCCTTCAGCTTTTGGCCATATATTTATATTTATCATGTGGGGCGTATGGGTGCATCCTAGTTACATGTTTTCAGTCAGGATTTCATGGTGAATGTGGTGTGTGACTTGCATCCTTCACAAGGAGTTGATCCCTCCTACCCAAAACCAGTATATTAAATTAGAGGCAACCCCTCTGGTTTGCATGATGAGGTCACCCCTCCAAGTATTCATGCACAGTGGATTTTCATGACCTATATTGGCTAATGGTAAAATATGATAAACAGTTTTTACAAGATAAACATAAGGCTTTTCAAACTATAAAACTAGTTTTATCAAGACTTAACCAGGTTACTCGGGACTTAGTTTCTTCCGCTGTTATATGTTATATGCTTATCCTATTCATGCTTTATTGTACATCCGTGCACTGAGCGTATTGCTCAGCCGTTTTCCTTTTCTATGTTCCCAAAACGGCAGGTACTCAGGGACGCTCGTAGACTTTAAGCGTACGTGCATATGGACTGGAAGCTTTCTAGCCTTTCATTACTTTATGCATTATCTTTCCTTTGATACATTTGCTATGGACATTGTTTAGTCTTTTCCTTTACTATACTTATGTTTGTGTGTGATGAGCTTTACTTTTGGACTACCGATGTTTGATTCCGGTATTTTCCTTTTATGGTCATGTAATGTTTAGACATTTTTCCTTGTATGCTTTGATGACACGCCATAATTACGTGTGACATTTCCATTATCAAAATTGGGTGTTACATATACTATTCTTTCACAAAAAATTTTGATATATCTTTGGGTATGAGTGTGACACCCATACTCTCCTCCTTTGTTTCTTTTTTTTCGAATTCAGATTTTTTATTCACAGTGGATTTGTGCAATACTTGGACAAAAATTGTACTAAAAGAGTATACGCGCATGCCACCTTTGTATAGATGGACGGATAAGTCTTGAAGAGATATTTGAAAAACTTAGAGTATTGCTTTAAGGAATGTACATCTTTAGCAATTCATAGAAGAGATTGATTGTTTTTATTTATGGGTGTTTTTAAAGCAAAATATTGCTTATTCGTATGTATGTTAAATCCAATGAAAAAATGTCTTAATAATGTGAATTAATGAATGTTATCAATAATTGGTTTAAAATCTTTGATCATAGAAAACCTAAGTTACCCAAATGTTTTTTATACATGCACTATTACTTTAACTAAATAACTCAAGCTCAACGGAGCATATGACACAGTAGAACATATACAAATAGACGGTATGTGTAAGAAAGCGTAACAGAGGCAAAGTGGTAAAAACATAAACAAAATAGCTATAACAATAGCGGTTGGGATAAGACGAATGGTGATGTTTGAACGTGAAATCGAGCGACATAACATCTTTATTAACACCACACTCATGATTCAAAATTCCAATTGACATTGGTGAACTATCTACGTGTTACATTATATTAATCTTCAAAGTGATATGGTTGCATCGATGCGAATGCAAAATAATTATATAGGATGTAACACCAAGACTCACAAGCACTGGTTCGAGGAATTAGACAGATCATTAAGGAACATTCACCTAAGTCAAGTTATGACACGATGGACACTCCTTTCAGCAACATGGCTTTGGTTTTTGGTGGCGATTTCAGGTAGTTTCTTCCTATCATCCCAAAAGGATCCGACGAGGTATTGTTTGTGCCGGCCTCATTAAAATAGTTTTACTTGTGGGACCATGGTGAAGTGTTACAGTTAACTTACAATATGAGTCTATGTTGGTTGCCGTCATGAAGTTGTCAATGTTATTAAAGACATTATTGAGTGGATTCTAGAGCTTGGTGTCAGAAAGATGGCGAGGTTAACATTGACATACGTGATGAAATGATCATTAAGGATTCAAGTGACACGGAAAGCTCAATCGTAGACTTTTCTTCCCCTAATATGTTGAAAAACCTTGACGACAACAAATATTTGACATAAAAATCCATTCTTGCCCTACGAATGAGGTTGTTGACACTAGAGAGAATGTTGTCGGTTATTCCAGGCGAAGACGTCACATACTAAAGTTGTGCAATGTCTAGAAGTAACATAAGGTCCAAGTATAAATATAACCGTATTCTATACAAAGTTCGTTAATGGTATGAAATTCTACGACGTACCCAACCATGAACTTAAATTGAAAGTTGGTGTTCCAGCCATGTTGTTACAAAACATTGATCAATCAAATAGTTTGTGCAACGGAACACGACTTCGTGTAGATCGGTTGATGAAAAGTGTCATTCATGCCACTATGATCAACGAAATTCATATTTTGTAAACAAGTGCTTAGCGCCTTCTACAACTAAGCCACTCATATCCGGTAATGCAATGGAAGCCATGAAAAAGCTACTGAACATCGTAAATATTTTTGGCATGAGAATAGCTACTCCCCCTATTTCGTCGGAGATGAGTGGGGCTAAGCGATCTGCCGAAGCTGTGGGTTGTAAAAATACATCGGTAGGGGAGCGTTCCACCTTAGAGTGAAGCACTCGCGCGAGTAGTAGTGGATGAAGCGGAAGCGAGAATTTCTGCTTGAGTAACGCAAACACTGGTGAGAATAAAGGATGGAAATATTAATGTATGATAAACATTTGCCGATAAAAATAGTAATGAAGCAGTTTCCATGCCCATCTCTTTCCCGATGACATCAACAAAATTTAACGGATAATTTCTCGGGCAAGCATGTTGTATTTGTCACAACCTGTTTTTACACACGGATAACTATATGTAGTCATTTCTAATACTAATAATACCACCACCAACGTGATCTATAAAGAAGTGCTACATAATTTATGATCACTTTTACATATATGTTCCGTTTATAGAATTAAGGATTGGTGTTTTTATTTTTATTTTTTTGTGTTATGACTCTAGTGTTTCATATGTGGCTCTTATTAAATAATAACCTCATAATATGCATTGTAATTTACTAACCTTTTCAACATTTTCTTTAAAATACTCGAGAATTTCACGAGTTTTTTTGCTAGTTATTACTATATACTTTTGTTTGTGGTTTATGTGTACATTTACTTTTCATATTGTACAACTATGTTACAATCAATTCTTGCATCGTTTAATCATATATAGAATTGTATAGTAGTATCTCTCGCTCTCTTTCTGATCGACCGTATCTTGTAGGGAGTCGTGTAGTACTACTACATTTCGTAGAAACTCAATTAAAATGTCGAACTTTATTAGAATCCTGGCATTTGACCAATTTAGTACCCATCATCATAAATGACAGAAAACATTGTAGTATTGTACTACACTTCTTTACCCATGTGAAATAAATACAAAAATTAAATAGATAGAAATCAATTTTAATCATTTTTTCATTCAAGTATACAATGAATACACAATACTAGTATTTGATACATAGAAAATAAAGCATGTTATGTTCATGATATTTCCAGATACAATTGATACGCACGTCGTCGATGGGTCGACGTCTGATTAAAGTTTAACATGCAATTCAACGTAAACGTGATCTGTCTAACGTCCGTATTATAATGTTATTGCATAAATGAATACTCATGTCTCATGAATGACGAACCATCATATCTTAGATTTAAGGCACATTTTTATAACAACTACATTTGTTTAAAGTTTGTAAAAAGTATTTGTAAATCATAACATAGAACACCAAGTGATTCTCAAACGAAAACGAAAACAAAAACAAAAGAGAAAAAATATATTTAATATATAAAAAGTAAATGTGAAACAATTACATGAGGGGTTTAACTATTAAGACCCTTTATTTTCACCATCTATACTTCTTTAATTCTTCTATTTTTTTTATTTTTTTGTTTGTTTTTAATTTTTAAAATTTTGTATTTGTTATAAAAATGTAAAACAGAAAATGTGAAAAAATATATATTAAATTTTTACGAAGCAAAAGTATTAAATAGACAAAAAAATAAAATAAAAACTGATAAAAAATTGACGCTAGATTGTAAATAATAAGACAAAAACAAGTAAGGTGTACTTTTTTTTACTTTATTTTAGGTCAAGTGGTATTGATAGTAGGGGTGTGATTCGCGTTTGACCCGGTCGAGTTCGAGTTAACTCAGATCGGGTCAACTCGGATTGAGATTAAAAATATCATACGTGAACACAAGCCTAATTAAAACTCGGATCACTCCGGTTCGGGTTGGGTCAATCCTGGTTTGAGTCAACTCGAATATAAGTAAAAAAAATTTAAAAAGTAGTTTATTTAAGTATATTTTCATTATAAAAAGTGTTAGTCGAGTCGAGTCAAGTCAAGTTGATCTGATTCGAGTAAAGACCGATCGAGTCAATTCGGGTTAAAACTAAAAAATATAAATTCAAACCTGACCAATCTAAATCTTGCGTCAATTAAGATCAACCCGAATTAACCCAAAAAGTTTTTTAACCAAAGTGACCCAAACCAAATAAGCTTATTCAAATTTTGTTTGAATCAAATTCGGGTCGAGTCGAAATTTCAACACTCCTAATTGATAGTATGACGCTTAAATGAGTTTGGCAACGACTACAGTACCAATAATGGATTAGACATGTAAGTTTTTTAAATAAACACAAGGGCCACATGAATCGATAATCAGTTATGGTTAGCCACTTCAAGCGCAATACTTTTTTTTTTCTTCTATTGTTGAAATAATAAGATAATACAATCTTATGTCTACAAAATTTGTTTCAATAAAAATGAAAGGCCATCTATTTATTTTCACTCGCAACAAACATAAAATGATCAGGCAAACAACTTGAGAGGATCTTAATGAATAGACAACCCTTGACCAATTTGTTAGCTTGAGTTTCAAACTTACACAAACAAATTAATTTAAAACAAAGTCAAATCTTAGTTTATACTTACATGAGATTACGTGAATATATGATTGTTTGTAAAAGTCAAACCCCTTAATTTTGGGTGTACATGTGAATCAAAGGGTCTAGATATAAGTCAACCCCCAATTTAAACCTCCAATCTATAGATGATAGGGAAAAATCCCCCACACATCCTTATTATACAAAGTCTTCATCGATAAATCTCCACCCTTTATCTCTAAATGATATAAGGGCTGTGATTAAAACCCTCTTTCTTATAACTTACCTTTATTTATAAAAAAAAAAAAAAAACATAACAGACCGGTGATGGAACCCGATCCTCACTCCCATCGGCGACCACCTCCACCTAACAGCCGACCACCACAACAACCTCATCTCCCACCTTTTTCAGGCGACCACCACAACAACCCCACCTTCTACCCGCGACCACCACAACAAACCAACATTCTTCATGCGTCATCCACACCAACCCACCTTTTTCCGACGGCCTTTACTGCAAACAACCTTTTTCCGGCAGCCCCCCACAAGAATCCATTATTTTACGGCAAGACCCACACCAAACAATCGTTTCCCAGCTACTTCTACAACCCCACCCCTTCCCCAGCGAGTTTCACAGCGTATCCACCATTTTCCGGCGACTTCCATACGAAACCCACGTTTTTGGCGCCCTACACAACAAACCCAACAATTTCCAGCAACCTACACAACAAACTACCCTTTCCCGTCGATTTATACAACAAACGACGCTTTTACGGCCAACTCCACAACAAACATCCAACTTCCGGCAACCGCCATAACAAATGACCATCTCCCAGCGAGTTCCACAACCTCCACATCAAGTGACAATGATCCAGTAAATGTAGTTGCTGATATTAGAAAAAAATGTAGAAGTTGCTGATGATGTTAGCGAAAATGTACTTGCTGATGCTATTGAAGAAGATGCTGATGTAGAAGCTGAAAATGTAGTTGGCGATGTTGATGTTATTGAAAATGTAGAAGCCAATACAGGTAATAACTTTGTACCAGAAATAGATATGTTACTGAAAATGTAGTTGCTGAGGCACACTGACTCATGCATGAGTCACGCTGACTCATGCATGAGTCACACTGACTCATGCATGAGTCACGCTGACTCATGCCTGAGTCACACTGACTCATGCATGAGTTATGTAACAGATGAGCCACATAACTCATATTTGAGTCAGTGTGACTTATACATGAGTCAATGTGACTCATATATGAGTCATATATGACTCATACAATTCCTGAACTATTCTTTTATTGGATTGTGAAACAGATGCTCATAATTCACCAAAACCTAGTTTATACATTCATTTTGAGTCACCCGGAGGATCGACATATTGGGAACCAAATGTTGATGAGCAGTACGTGCCTCTTGAGGATAAAGAATTTAAAACGATAGAGGAGAGTATTGACTTTTATGAAGCTTATGATGAAAAAGCAAGATTTGAAGTTAAAAAATACACACAAAAAAGAAATAGAAGTGGTGAAGTAAAAAGTAAATACATCATGTGTAACCGACATGGGAATATATAAGATATAAATATAACACATTGGTTAGTAGTGGAAAACAAACTAGGCATACGAGGCACCGTATACCAGGTTGCATGGCGCAAATAAAAGTTGATTTAGATTATGTCCGGAAAAAGTATGTTGTGACTAAGTTTGTTGCTAAGCACAATCATCCCATGATTCCTAAAGAATATAAGCATCTAACGAAGAAACAAAGAAAGATGAGTCAATCGGAAAGGTTGTTTGTAGTTAGAGCTTCAACAATGAAACTTGGCGCAACAAAGGCACATACCTTGTTATCTGGCATCAAAGGCGGATCTCAGTATGTTCATGGCACTAGTGATGATTTTAAGAATCACATCAGGGATGTTAATGCAATTATAGGAGAAAGTGATGCACAAATGCTTATTAACAAGATGGAAAATAGGATGAAGTTTGTTCCGAGATTTACATTTCAGTATAAGATTGAAGATAGCGTATTAGTTGCGATGTTTTGGGCAGACGAAGTTGATAAACGCAACTACGAGGAGTTTGGAGATATTATATCTTTTGATGCAACTTTTCGAACAAATAAGTAAGTTGTCTTTTTCACATAAATCACATGTGACTCATGCATGAGTCAATGACTCATACATGAGTCACTGTGACTCATGTATGCAAGTCACACTGACTAATACATGAGTCATAGTATGAAATATTATATCTTTTTAATGTATCTGTTTTGCAGGTATGACATGGTTTTTGTACCATTCACTGGGATAGATAACCATAGAAAGTGCGTCAATGTTGGCTCTGGATTGCTTTTAAGAGAAGATATAGAAGCTTATACGTGGCTACTAACATCATTCATGACAGCTCACAAAAAACAACCAAAAATGATTGTAACGGATCAAGATGGGGCAATGAAACGAGCAATTGAAGCGGTTTTGAAAGAATCTAAGCACAGATTGTGCATGTGGCATATCTTGCAAAAAAATCCCAGCAAAGGTACTGATTGTTTGTTATTTATCAGATAACTCATACATGAGTTATAAATATATATATGACTCATATATGAGTCACATGACTCATGTATGAGTCACATGACTCATGTATGAGTCACATGACTCATGTACGAGTCACATGGCTCATGTATGAGTCACATGACTCATGTATGAGTCACATGACTCATATATGAGTCAGTGTGAATACATGATATCAAAATATCTTAACATTCATACATTCTTCATTTTCAGATATGTGAAAAGATTTACAAAGAAACTGATTTTAAAGATCGTTTCAACAAACTTGTGTGGTGTGGAATATGTTCATTGAGCCAGAAGAGTTTCAAAAAAGATGGTTTGAACTTATTGAACGCTTTGGGTTGGAAACACACAAGTGGATGACAAAGATGTATGACCTTCGTAAATTGTGGTTGCCGGCTTATTTTATTGACTCACCACTGTTTGGACTAATGAGAACTACTTCAAGATCTGAAAGTGAAAATGCATTCTTTAAGAGTTTCACAAATCATGGGACAACATTAGTAAATTTCATGATGTGCTTTGAATCGGCAATCGAAAGGCAAAGACATAAGCAAGAAGTTTTGGACTTCAAAACATGGGACGCGGCTCCAAATCCTGAAACGAAGTTAAATATCGAAGAACATGCGCGTAAAGTTTATACTAGAACAATATTTCTCTTGGTTCAAGCTGAAATAGTAGAATCAATTTGGTCATGCCAAATACAAGAATTTAAGACAGAAGAGGGTATTGAGACGGTTAAGGTTCGAGACACGAGAGCGGGTGCTTATAGAACACTATATATAGAAGAAGGAAAAGAGATGGTTGTACAGGAAGAAGACAAAGTAATAACCTACAAGGTTAGTGAAACATTTAACTGATACATGAATTACTCATGCATGAGTCACACTGACTCATGCATGAGTCACGCTGACTCATGCATGAGTCGCGCTGACTCATGCATGAGTCAATGTGACTCATGCATGAGTCAATGTGACTCATATGTGTTATGCTCACTTATTAATATGTTTCATGTATATGTTTAAGGTTCTCCGTAATCCTGGAGATGGATCTGTTGAGTGCACGTGTAGGGATTTTATGCGTTATGGTTTTCTTTGTCGCCACATATTTTGTGTTTTCAAGAACCGTGATATTGAAGAAATTCCGGAGAAGTACATTTTAAGGCGTTGGAGAAGGGATTTGATACCGCTTTCATTAAGAAGAAACACAAACAGATACGGAGAGAAGAACGAAACAATTCAGAAACTAACAAATGAGGCTAACTTCCACGTAGACGAGTGCTTGTTTTGGTTGAGTAAAGATGCAGAAAAGCTGGCGGAATATGTGCAAAAGCTGGATAATATAAAGAAAGAATATCAAGTTTTAGTGCCTAAGCCTCCTTCAAAGAAAACAAAGGACGTTATTGAAGATATATATGCAATTGAGGAACCAAAAAAAAATCTTATTAAAAATCCAACTGGGGCTAGGCTCAAAGGTGGTCGTAGAGGAGCGCGTATAAAAAGTGCAAGAGAAATAGCTATGAAGGCTAAAAAGAAACAGCCTCGTGCGTGTGGTTACTGTAAACAGAAGACAAACGAGCATACAAAAATGACATGTCCACTAAATCCATACTATATCGCAAAACTAGCGAAGATCGCTGTAGCTGCTAAAAAACAGGCACAGGAAAAAGGAGAACTAAGTACAACAACTGTTTGAATATATGTTTTTAATTTTCTATTTTTCTTTTATTGAACTGTTGAAAACCATTGTAGAATATCTGATTATGCTATGAATATGATTACTCCTATATTAGTACTCTTGAAATATCTGTGTATTGAAATATTTGTGTATTGAAATATCAAGTCATGTGACTCATGCATGAGTCATGTGACTCATGCATGAGTTACATGACAAAAATGGAACATATACTACTATGACTCATGTATACGAGATAACTCTTGCAACACTTGCAAAAGAAAGAGCCTAAAATCATGCCGATACCCCAAGAAATCCTTATACGAGGTAACTCTTGCAACTCTTTCGAGGCATTGCATGTCACATGACTTGCATACATGAGTCATGTGACTTGCATGTGTCATAGTAATATATGTTTGTATGTGTTTACATGACTCATGTATGCAAGTCACATGACTCATGCATGAGTCACATGACTCATGCATGAGTTACATGACTCATGCATGAGTCACGTGACTCATGCATGAGTCACATGACAATAACAAACATATACCAACACATATTCATAAACACTTATACATAGTCACTGTATGAGTCACAAACAGTTTTATATGTGTTCAAAAACACGGAACGATATTGCACGTCTTGTAACAAACAAGGTTATTCAAAGTCAAACTTCAAACTTCGTTCGAAAAAGTCAAGTACAACTGATATCAGAATCAAGTATTACTTAATATCATAAAGTATTACAAAGTAGATCAACATTTCTAGACAGCTGGTTTCTTCTTGGCAGCTTTCTTCTTGGTAACTAGTTTCTCGGTTACTGTTGCATCAACATTTGCCTTCTCGGTTACTGCTTGACCGGCTGTTGACTTCACGGCTGCTGCCTCCTCAGTTACTGGCTTCACGGCTGCTTGCTCAACTGCTGGCTTCTTGGCTGTAGGTTTCTTGGTTGTAGGTTTCTTGGCTGCTTGCTCAACTGCTGGATTCTCGGCTGCAGGTTTCTTGGCTGCTTGCTCAACTGCTGGATTCTTGGCTGCAGGTTTCTTGGCTGCTTGCTCAACTGCTGGCTTCTCGGCTGTAGGTTTCTTGGCTGCTTGCTCAACTGCTGGCTTGGCGGTCGCTACCTTCTCGGTTACATCTTTCTGGGCTGCAGGTCTCTCGGCATTTATAGGAGGATCACGCACATCCCTGTTATTGACCGCATTCAAAATAATCGAGATCCTTTTTTGCTCATCATGTGCCATCTCAAATTTGTAAGCCAAATCAAACATTTTCTGCCTTTCAGCATTGAGCTCGTGCAACAAAATTTTTGTTGCAAACCTGTACCTCAAGCGCTTCAAAAGAGTTTCCTGTATGCTCGACTCTTCTACCAAACCAACATCCCATTCTTCAGGAGCAAGACCCTCATAAGACTCCAAATGTACCATCGCAAAGACACCACAATCCACTTGGTTAACCTTAGTAGTCCATTTCAAACGCGGATTGCGTCCTTTGAGCTTAGAAACAGTATTGTGCTTCGGATGATTAACTTCTTTGAGATATCTAGCGAATAATTTTTCTACACAACAAACAATTTAGGGGGAAACATGTTATTTACAATGTATGAGTCACTGACTCATGCATGAGTCAGTGACTCATGCTTGAGTCAGTGACTCATGCTAGAGTCAGTGACTCATGCATGATTTAAGGTGAAAACAAATAAAACAGTAATGACAATAATCAAGTATACAACTTACCAAAGGATCACAGACTCGTTTGTACTTCAGTGCATTTGGATTTCCAACATGAATGTTATCAAGTATAATTTGATGAAGGTTTGTTGAGGCAGAAAACAACAACGAAGAAATTATTTGAAGCACAAATTGGAAAGAAAACCTATTTTAACAAAAAAAAGGTATTATATGTAAATTCAAAATGATGAAAACTTGATGCCTATATATTCAAAAAAGAAGGTAAAATTACCAATTCAGTATCGGATAAAGAAAGTGAAGCAGCATCATTTTTGAAATACGCAGAAATGACATCTGAAAACAATTTATACTGTTCACCATCAGACATTGTTTTGTCTATCATCCCTTGTACCTGCGTTTAACAAAAATACAGTATTACCAAACAATGATAATAATTATTGAAAATATAAAAGATATATATCATGTGAAACTTACAATACATCCAGTTGGCATAAAAACTCTTCTTGGTTCTGGATTCTCTTTCCGTGACTCCTCAAAATTTAAAATGGTAACCAAACAATCAACGACACTTGCATCTAACCACAACCCTGGTGTCAATGTTTCCGAATTTAATCGAACAGCTGATAATACATAACCATATACAGGCTCTGCTCGGAAAATGGTTTCACTACACGTTAAAAAAAAGGAACACAATCAGAATAAATCATATGATAATCTAAAAACATGAAGTTTACAAAAAGAAAAAAGAAAAAAAAATATGCTCACTATTTTTCTTCTGCCATCGCAAATAAAGAATTACCCAAAACAAACTCAACCCTATGAAGCTTACTAGTATCACAACACTGATGCATAAAAGGGGAAGGCAAGTATGGACTCCGCTTAGCAAACTGCTTTCGTGCAACCACCTTTTTAGGAGTGCTAGGATGCACAAGATCGTTATTAACTGGCTCATGATCCCGAGGCCCAAAATACGCATCCTCCTGAAATATTACAAAAACTTTAATGCTGACTCACATAATGTTAGTGACTTATACATGAGTCAGGCAACTCATGCATGAGTCAGGAAACTCATGCATGAGTCAGGCAACTCATGCATGAGTCAGGCAACTCATGGACTCATGTAGACTCTTGCATGAGTCATGTGATGAGAAGCCAACTTATTAAAAAGTTTAAAACTAACAAGGATATAACAAAGTACATTAAGATATATGTCAACAAGAAGATCCGTCACCTCTGCATACCAATCAATGTTCTCATCAATCCACCTATCATCAAGTATTATATTTTCATTACCAACATCTTCGTTACCAGCAGGTTTAACGGCAATATCTATCGAAATAGAATCACCAAAAAACTCCTTTATATCTATCATACAACACTAGAAGATCTTCGTCATGGGGAAACTGTGTGTTGGCATTCTTCAACATGGTTTCAAGTTCAATTTTTTCTCTAGATATAAGAGAAAGCTTTTCTTCAACATCCTTCAATATTTTCTGTATATAAAATGAAAATTCATAAATGTTCAAATGTACAAGTGTTTAAAAAACACTTGCAAATTTATATGACACATGCATGAATCACTGACTCATGCATGAGTCAAGTGACACATGCATGAGTCAGGCGACACATGCATGAGTCAGACGACACATGTATGAGTCAGGCGACACATGCATGAGTCAGGCGACACATGCACGAGTCAGGCTGTCGCATAAAAATAAAAACATAAAAATAAGCTAATACTAACCATTTTTTCAGTAAGAGGCACACTATCAGGCTTAGGAGTCCCAACACTAGCAGGCTTTGGAGTCCCAACACTATCAGGCTTTGAAACAAAACCCTCACTTTGTTTTGCTTCAGACGGAGTCCATTCTCCATACAATTCTAATTTGCCCATAAGATCGTCATTTAACTCAACAGTTTGGCGGCTAATCATGAGTCTTGTGTTCTAACTTTGAATAGCTGGCCTCAACCGAATAACTGGAACCCGCTCACACTTGGTAGCATCTAAATACAGAAGCTGTAAACAAAAAACCATGCTTGTTATCTGAAAAACATGTATGTTATATATAATTAAAACAGAAAACATAAAAAACAGATTAAAGCACTTACAATTAGAAAACACAATGGGCCGTTGTAATAGCCATTCAAAGTCGTCGGTAGTTTACTTGTTTCAAGACACCTGTGAATGTACCCACACCAATAAATGTTCTTAACATCTGTATCTTCACGAATTCGGCGAACAACAATCAAACTTGGGTAAGCATTCATTGTTTCACCTTTCCCAAAAACCAACGCAAAAAGTTTAAGAAAGTTGACTTTAAACATAAAGTCAATTTTATCCGCTTCAATCACCTTCAACGCGATATCAGCTGGACCGACTTTTCTCAACTTCCTTGGCTCAAAATGTCTAATCCATGTCCTAACAAACTCATCATCTATCTCTCTTTCAAGTAAATCATAAATGCTAGTACCACCAAGAGGAAGTCCTAGAATATCTTTTACTGTCTGAGGTGTGACATGAATATTACCATTTGTAAGCTCCAGATTGTAGGTTTCTGGTTTAAACTTCTTAACCACATACCTAGCCAAAATACTAGGTAATTTATCTATCTTGCGAATACACAATGCACCAAGACCAATCTCCTCCATGAATTCTTCTATACCCGCCACATTAGCATCACGGACACATTCAAAAAAGGAAGAAGGTACATTCCTACAAAATAGAGGCAATGTACTATCACCCTCCTCCCCCTCCTTCATCTTCTTTGAAGGCTTTTCATCATCCTCCTCCTTTTTAACAGCCTTACGCTTCTTAGAAGGCCTGAACTCTTTTTTAACCTCCTTTTTCACTTCCTGTTTAACCATCTCTTTTTTAGGAGGCTTGACCTCCTTTTTCACTTCCTGTTTTACCATCTCTTTTTTAGGAGGCTTGACCTCCTTTTGCACTTCCTTTTTAACCTCCTGTTTCTTAGAAGGGTTTGTTTTAACCTTTTCTGTTAGCTCCTTCTTAAGATCTAACGTAGGATGAAAATTAGATCTTGACCTCTTGCCAATCCTTTTAGTAATAATAATCTCCTCCTCACTTGTCTCCTCATCAACCTGAATCCCACTCCCATCATCCGACCCCTGTTGACTGTCCACTTTCTCATCATCACTCTCACTCTCACCATCACCCCTACCCTCACCATCACCATCACCCCCACCCTCACCATCACTCTCACTCTCACCATCACCATCACCCCCACCCTCACCATCACCCCCACCATCACCATCACCCCCACCGTCACCATCACCCCCACCATCGCCATCACTCTGACTCTCACTCTCAGTCTCACTGCCACCATCACCCCCACCATCACCATCATCCCCACCATCACCATCATCCCCACCCTCACCATCATACCCACCATCACCATCATCCCCACCCTCACTCCTACTCCCACTCCCACTACCACTCCCACTCCCACTCTCAGTCTCAGTCTCACTCTCACTGCCACGGCCACTACCACTTTCTTTAAGACCGATCAAAGCCTGCACAACATCCACACCAGCTTCTTTTACCTGCGCAACATCCACGCCAGGTTCTTTTACATGCGCAACATCCACACCAGCTTCTTTTACATGCACAACATCCACACCAGCTTCTTTTACATGCGCAACATCTACACCAGCTTCTTTTACATGCGTAACATCCAAACCAGCTTCTTTTACCTACGCAACATCCACATCAGCCTGAGAATCCACATAAAACTCAAAAGATCATATAAACTTGACGTCACTATGTCAAGTGACACATGCATGAGTCAACTGACTCATGCATATGTCACCTGACTCATGCATGAGTCAGGCTCAGAATATATGTATGAATCAGGCTTAGATAACTGTTAAAAACACTATTAAACTTTTACCTGCGCAACTTCCACTTTTAGACGTTTATTTGTAACAGTTGAAGGTTTGCGTTTGGCAATCTCGAATTTAGGTGGAGGATTACGTTTTGGAGGTGAACGACGTTTTCTTTTGTCCTTTTCTGTTAGCTCTGCAACAAACAGATATGAATAAAATTCAGTAAGCTTAACATTACGGGTCGCCGCTAACAAACAAATATGAATGAATCATAATCTAACTAATCTACGAGTCGCCACTAACATTAAGAGGCGCCACTAACATTAAGAGGCGCCACTAACATTAAGAGGCGCCACTAACATTACGAGGCGCCACTAACAAACAGATATGAATGACTCGCCGCTAACAAACAAATACGAATGAATCATAATCTAACTAATCTACGAGTCGCCACTAACATTACGAGTCGCCACTAACATTAAGAGTCGCCACTAACAAATGATTCGCCGCTAACTAGCATACAGTCGATAACTAACCACAGATACTAAACTATTTCGGCATTTCATTTCTTTCCTAGGCCATCATCTTAACATATGCTTCTACACATTCTATGATAATAACAAATCCTAATACATAACAGATATTGAAAATATAATCGCCACTAACAACATATAACCATAACGAATAACCATAACAACTGATTAATTATAGGGATACCATAAAAAATAACTGATTAATAACTGATTAATAATAGGCAGATCAACAAATAAGCATAATAAATAATAAATAATAAATAATTAGAAAAATAGGGTTAGGGTTTACTAACCCAACGCATTAATAGCAGCCTGAGCCAGTTCTGCACGGATATCCATCGGAATCAATGGCGGAATCAACTAATTAGGGTTATATTAACATCAAAAGTTTCTAATCGGAATCAATGGTGTGTGGATATCCATCGGAATCAATGGCGGAATCAACTAATTAGGGTTATATTAACATCAAAAGTTTCTAATCGGAATCAATGGTGTGTGTGTGTTTTAATGGAGGATTGTGTGTGTTTTAATGGCGGCGGATTGTGTGTGTTTTAATGGAGGATTTGTGTGTGTGTGTTAATGGAGGCGGCGATTGTGTGTGTGTGTGTTAATGGAGGATGCGAGTGTGAGAAAATGAAACGGTTAGAATATAAAACCGTTATTAAAAGGGATCGAGTGGTTTTTTTTTTTAATTTGAGTCATTAGATGATAAATGGATTGGATGGTGGGGATTAGTCCATGAGGACTTTGCAAAAAATAGAGACTTTATGGAACTTTTGTTATAGATGGTATAATAGTTGTAAGTCTTGTGGTTAGGCAGAAATTGTGAAGTTTGAAGACCATGGAAACTCGAGTTTGTTTGTTTTTTTTTTTTTTGTGAACACATTGAGTATAAACTTATAAATCTGTAAACTTATCATTAAATACGAAATAGTGAAATACAATTATTTACTGTAACATGTATGACCAAAAAGTGAAGAAACCCGCGCCCTTGCATCACAATTCAATGTTTATTTCAAAAACTATTTAAAACATGACAAAGTGATTATTATTATCTTAAATCTGTTACAGTAGTTATTTTCACCTGTATACTTATTATTATGAAAAATAATTAACTACTGCTGTACATGTTTAAATACTTGTATAATGCATGAGTGCAGCAGGGTTGACACCCCATGTTTCATGTTTGTGTACCCTCCACAACCCCTGCATTTATTTCTCTGTTTCTGGCACTCAATTTGAGTTTCCTACTACTTCTGCTATTTCTAAAAAATATATAGTTTTAATCGACTTGTAAGGTGTTTTTAGTCGAAATGTGAAAGAAAAATGTACATGTTGTTGTTGACACAATATTCAAATAAGTGATCAACGTGATGTTACAAAACATACAAGTCTAAACATAGATGTCTGAGGTCTAATCAAGCTATCTCCATAAGTCCATAACTGTTTTTAAGCCATTTCTTTAACCACCCCAAAATGTTTTGACTGGACGCAACGAGAGTCGAATGATTCGGTCGCGACCGAGGTCGAACTCGTCGTCTCGTGACTCTCCTTGTGGCAACCGAGTCATCTGATTTTTGTTAACCAAATGGGTCATAGGCACGATCGAGTTCTATGGGATGAATTTCAAAAACTATCTATTCTTTTCAAAAAAAAAAAATTTATTTAACCTTTTATCCTTATAAAAACCCCATTTATTCAACCATTTTTCACACACATTAAACTCACAATTCTCCAAACTTCAATTTTTATACCATCTAAAATGAGTTCTCAAATTTCATGGACTACCGAGGAGGCGGTAGCTTTGTGTGAAGCTTAGGTACACGTTACGAAGAATTTCCGTCCAGGTCGACATCATAAGTAGAAAGGGTTTTGGTCGGAGGTAGTTGAGTACTTTCATACTAAAACGGGTGGTCGAAAAAGAGGTTATGACTCAAGTATCAGCAAATGAAAATGTGCGATTCGTACTCACGTTGGTCAATTTACTTCGATTTACGGTAATGTCGTACGTAGGCATCCAACTGGGACTTCTGAAGATACTCTTTATCATGAAGCCGCACTTGAATATCGCATTTTTCTTCATGTGGATTTTGCATAATGTTGGAAAATTTTGAAACAAAGTCCCGCATAGAGTATCATTGAAATACCACACTTTAATAATCTAGGAGTTTAAGTAGAGGTGGCAAAATCGACGGACGGCAGGCTAAACGGGTGACGGGCTAAACGAGCGCAAGATAAAATGGGAGAAAAACATATAAAAACATAAAAATGAAAAATAAAAATATTTGTTTGAAAGTCGGGATAAAAAATTAAATATAAAATAGTCGCCGAGTAGTATAATTAATATTTTACATGTGCGCCCATTAAGGCCAATTTATTTTCTGCATGTGCGTCCGTTTATCTATCAATAATAAATAATTGGCAAAAAATGCATATTCTGTTTTAATTTTTTTTTATCAAAAAGTGTTTATATCTATCAAAATGTACAAGATTTGTTACTTCTAAGTTTAAGTTTTTAAGTTTTATTATTTATTATTATTGATATATTTCGTAATATTTTTTTATTTTAATAATATTTTTTATTTGATGTAATGTTTTTTATTGAATAAAATGTTTTTTTATTAAATACAAAATTTTTTAAACTAGGTCGCATTAGGTCGTTTTGTTGGGGCAAATAGTTCGTATTAAATACTCGAATAAAGAAAACTGATATAACAAAAAAATAAGGGTCGCACAAGATCACTGTTGTGCCCAACCTGACATAGTGAGGCCTAAACCAAAACCTCTTGTCATTGTTTGGATATACACATTTGTTAATACAATAATGTCTAAAAACGTTACTTGCATTTTTCAGTCTTGCTTAGTTTTGATTACGACAATATGTAAAAACAAGCATTTACGAAAACAACGAAAAACGAATTCTTGAGTTCAAGTATTTTTCAACTTACCCATTTTCACTTAAGGTATGGATAAACAAGTACTAACCTTAATCAAGTGATCAAGTGATTTAATCTTTTCTTAAAACTCACTTTTTATTAAGTGTGACAAGTTTTTATTAAACTTTCTTTTTAAGAAAATGTTTTATTAAATTAATTATTTGAAAATTTGAAAATAGCATATTCTTATTTGGTTAGGAATATTCTATCACGATATTTTTTAAACCAGATATGACCTCCACCACTAAAGGACAAAAAGGGAGCGGAGTCTAGTCCAGCGGTACCGTAGCTCCTAGGCGGTTCCTTATCGATAAGGTACCGCGGGCTAAGATAAGGTACCGCGGGAAGATATAGCCGTTGGCCCTTTGTCCTATAAATAGTGGACCATTCTCAGCTTTTCAATTTACCTCTTTTGCACATCTATTTCCAGATTCAAACTCTCTTCTTTAATCACTCAAATCTTTGATCATTTGTTTGATTACTACTTGTTTAAGAAGTGAATCTTGTTCTTCCATCCCTTCCTCTCCAAGTGCAAAGAGAAGAACACTATCCTTGTGAAGTGTTGAGTCCACCACCAAAGATCCATTGAAGATCTACTTTTATACATTTGTTTTTGTGTCTTAGTTGAGAAGATCCAAGTAGTTGTGTCTATTTGGAAGTTGTGTATGTACTAAGTATAGTTGTGTAGATTGGTCCTAGCTACCATTAGGGCTCGACTTTTAGCTTAGATTCGGAAATTGGTTAAGCGACGTGTACGGTATTCTCCACCATAAGGAGCTTGTTGTGTAGTGAACTCTCGAGTAAGGAGTACTCGAGGAGTGGAGTAGGAACGAGGAGTGAGCTTCGTTGCCGAACCACTATAAATCCTTGGTGTTCGGTTTGATCTTTCTTTACCCTTAACTCTTTACATTCTTTATTCTTTGTGCATATATATTTGTTAGTATTAGCTTAGTTACACTATCATTATTCATATTGTGCATAAGAAGATTTCACACATTTCCTCAAGTCTAAGTTTTTGAAAAAGGATTTTTGAAAACCACCTTTTAACAAGTAAATTATAAGAACCTATTCAACCCCCCCCCCTTCTAGTTTCTTCAATTGGTATCAGAGCGTGGTTGCTCAAGAATTTTTAAAGTATATTGTATTTTAAAACTTGAATCGATCTATGGATTCCAACAAATACCTAGAAGGGCAATCTATGCAAAGATCACCACTTTTTGAAACCGATAGTTTTATCTATGGGAAAAATAGATTTGAAACTTATGTGAAATCAAAAGATTTAGATCTTTGGCATGTTATTACCAATGGTGATTTTTTACCTTATCAATTTAATGAAGTTTCTAAAACAAAAGAATTGGTCACTTTTGACAAAGCTAATGACGATACTAAAAAGAAACTTTCAAAAAATAATGAGGCTAAAATGGTGATTTATAATGCTTTACCTAAGAAAGAGTATGAAAGGATTTTTATGTGTGAAACCGCTAAAGATATTTGGAACACTCTTTTAGTAACCCACCAAGGTAATAGCCAAGTCAAAGAAAGCAAAATCGATCTTCTTGTCCAACAATATGAACAATTTGTCATCTTAGAAGATGAAAATATTGATAGTGCATTTGCTAGGTTTAACACCATTATTACTAGTCTAAAAGCACTTGATGAAGGTTTTTCTAGTAAGAACAATGTTAGGAAGTTTCTAAGGGCTTTACATCCAAAGTGGAGAGCAAAAGTGACGGCGATTGAAGAATCGAAAGATCTCTCAACTTTATCACTCGATGAACTCATAGGCAACTTGAAGGTTCATGAGATGATAATTTTGAAGGACTCAGAATTAGTGAAAACCAAGAGTGAAAGGAAATCTCTTGCACTTAAAGCCAAGAAGGCACAAAGTGACCATGATAGCTCCTCGGAAAGCGATGACGAGGAGTATGCATTGGCGGTGAGAGATTTCAAGAAGTTCTTCAAGAGATGAGGTCAACACGTTAGGCAACCCAACAATGACAAGAAACCATTCTCAAAGAATCGGTTTGCCAAGAACGAAAAAGGTGATAGGAATTGCTTTAGATGTGGTGATCCAAATCACTTCATTGGTGATTGTCCAAAGCCCGCTCGCGATAAGAACCACACGGCGTTCGTTGGTGGCGCTTGGAGCGATAGCGGTGAAGATGATGATGACAACCCCAAAGAGGAGAAATGTCTTATGGCCCACACTTCTAAAGAGGTACATTTCGAAACCGAATATTATAGTTATGATAGCTCCACCTTTGATGATATTGAATTTGAAGGCAAATATGATAGTTTACACAAACTTAGTCTCAAATTCATAGAAAAGAACAAAACCTTAAAATCAACCAAAACTAAGCTCGAAAATGAGATCAATGAACTTAGGGAGAAATTGGCTAAACTTGAGAAAAATAAAGAGGTTGATTTAAGTTGCTTAAGTTGTGAGAAGCTTATATTAGAAAATGAAGACCTCAACAACACCTCCATTAAATTGGAAAAGTTCATGAAAGGTACTAGTGCTCTTGATGATATGTTAAACAAACAAGTTCATTCTAAGGAAAGACTTGGTCTAGGTTTTAACTCAAATGAAGCCTCAACAAGTGAACATAAACAAGTCAGATTTTCACCAAAATCACCCACTGTACGCGGTCCCAGATTGTATGGGGCAGTTCCTTATCACTATGGAACCGCCACCATAGATAAGGTACCGCGGCCAGAAGATGAATTTTGTGAAAATCATGAATTTTCTGAAAAGTCAAAATCAGGTGAAAAACCAAAGCATCTTATTGTTAATAAGGTAAAATTACCCATACTTGACGACTATGCTATTGATAAGTTCTACAAGCCATTGAGTAAACCTCTCATGGGAAATGGAAGTTTATCTAGACCATCTTCTACTCCACCTAGAGTACGGAATGAGTCTAAGCCTAGAAGTAGAACGACAACGCCTAGAAGAGATAATCAAAACAATTCACGATCTAGAAGTAAAACCCCAACACCTAGAAGAAATGATCATAACTCTAAACCTAGATCAAATACACCTCGGAGAAATAATGAACAACAAAATGGTTACATGAATTACTACCCTCCCCCATTTTGTTCTCCATGGGGAACCCCTCCTTCATTCATGCATCCCAACCAAATACAAGGGATGTTTGGAACTAACAATTTTGGACCCATGAGATATTGGGGACCAAATGTTTGATCTTGTGTGTTGTTACCTATATATGCTTGGGAATTAATTTGGAGCCCGATGAGTGGATTAAGGATAGTGGATGTTCTAAACACATGACGGGTAATCGAAGTTTTTTCTCGCATTACAAAGCATATGATGGAGGTAACGTCACATTCGCTAGTAGTCTACGTGGTAATATCATTGGCAAAGGTACGGTTTCTCTTGACTCCATGACCATTGAAAATGTTGAGCACGTAGATAACTTAGGGTTTAACCTTTTAAGTATAGGTCAAATTTGTGATAATAAGTGTAAGGTCATCTTTTCGGAACATGACAGTGAAATCGTAAAAGATGGAAAGGTCATTGGAAATGGTATTAGAAAGCATGGGCTTTATGTTATGAAGGTCAATAAGAAGTCAAAAGACAACATATGTCTTGCGACTATAGATGATAGTTCTACTCTTTGGCATAGGAGATTAGGTCACGCTAATATGCGTTTAATTCAATCTTTAGTCTCTAAGGAGTTGGTAAGACACCTCCCCAAGATTAAGTTTGATAGTCACTTTTATGATGCTTGCAAAGTTGCAAAGCAAGTTCACTTAAGTCACAAAGCCAAGAATTTGGTTTCGACCTCTCGGTGCTTAGAGCTCCTACATATGGATCTTTTTGGACCTTCCGCCATACGGAGTTATGGAGGTAACCTTTATACCCTAGTTATAGTTGATGACTATTCTAGATTCACTTGGACTAGATTTTTGGCATCTAAGAATGAAACTTTCGATCACTTCGAAATCTTTAGTCGAAGAATTCAAAATCAACTAGGATGTTCAATTGTCTCTATTAGGACGGATCATGGTAGGGAATTTGATAATGAAGTGCAATTTTGTGCCTTTTGTGAAGCTCATGGTATTACCCATAACTTCTCGGCTCCTCGCACTACACAATCAAATGGGGTAGTTGAAAGGAAGAATAGGACTCTCCAAGAGATGAGTAGGACGATGTTAAACGAGAAATCTTTGCCTCAAAAGTTTTGGTGCAATGCCGTGGACATATCGACTTATATTCTCAACCGAATTCTTATTCGACCTTTCCTAGGAAAGACCCCCTATGAGATTCTTAAAGGTAAGAAAACCTCATTGGAATACTTTAGGGTGTTTGGAAGCAAGTGCTTTATCCTCAACACCAAAGACTACCTTACCAAGTTTGACCCAAAGTCTTACGAAGGTATCCTTTTAGGTTATTCCCAAACTAGCAAAGCCTACATAGTCCTAAATAGAACCTCGGGGGTTATTGAAGAATCACTCAACGTAACCTTTGATGAAACCCCTCCTTCACCCAAGACACCACCATTGGTTGATGATGACTTGGATGAATTAGAAGTAGTTAAAGCCAAAGAGGTTAGAAAAATAGGAGTTGAAGACCTTAGTGTTGAAAAGGAAGTAAACATTAAGGAATATAGGGATCATACTCTCAATAATGTCATCGGTGACTTAAATCAAAGGACCCTAAGATCTCAAGTCCAAAACCAAAGCAACTTCTTTTGTTTTGTCTCCTTGATTGAACCAAAGAATGTTAAAGAAGCTTTGACGGATGAGAGTTGGGTCATTGCGATGCTAGAAGAATTGAATCAATTCGTTGCCAATGATGTTTGGGAACTTGTTCCTCCACCTAGAAGTTCTACCATTATAGGAACCAAATGGGTATTTAGGAATAAGTTAGATGAGAATGGCGTTGTGTCTCGTAACAAGGCTAGACTTGTAGCTCAAGGCTATAATCAACAAGAAGGGATTGATTATGACGAGACATATGCACCGGCAGCTAGATTAGAATCCATTAGAATCCTCTTAGCCTACGCTTGTGCCTTAGATTTTAAGCTTCAACAAATGGATGTAAAGAGTTCATTTCTTAACGGTTTGATCAATGAGGAGGTATATGTGGCTCAACCTCCCGGCTTCATTGATTTTGAGAAACCGGATCATGTTTACAAGCTTAAGAAAGCACTTTATGGACTCAAACAAGCACCCAAAGCTTGGTATGATAGCCTTAAAGCGTTTCTTGTTAAACATGAGTATACCATGGGGATGGTAGACAACACGCTCTTTACAAAGAAGAAAGGTTTCACCTCATAATCGTACAAATATATGTTGATGACATTATATTTGGATCAACTTGTCAAGAATTGTGTGATGACTTTGCCAAAATCATGCATGATGAGTTTGAAATGAGTATGATGGGAGAACTTAACTTCTTTTTAGGACTCCAAATTAAACAAATGGATGATGGTATTTTCTTTAGTCAATCTAAGTATGCTAAAGAAATGCTAAAGAAATTTGGATTAGAAGAATCTAGACCAATGAAGACCCCAATGGCCTTGGATACTAAACTCACCGTAGATGATGATTGTGAGTCGGTAGACAACACCAAATATAGAGGTATGATTGGTTGTTTGTTGTACCTAACGGCAAGTCGACCGGATATCATGTTTAGTGTTTGCCTTTGTGCTCGCTTCCAAGAGGCTCCCAAAACCTCTTACCTTGAAGCGGTTAAGCGTATGTTCCGATACATTAAAGGCACTATACATTTAGGATTATGGTATCTTAAAGGGACCGGCGTAGAAACCATTGTCTACGCGGACTCGGATCATGCGGGAGATTATGTGGACCGGAAAAGCACTAGTGGAGTTTGTACCTTCATGGGTTGTTGTTTAACTTCTTGGTTCTCCAAGAAACAAACCTCTCTTGCAATATCCACCACGGAAGCCGAGTATGTGAGTGCCGGAAAACCATGCCAACAAGCTCTATGGATGAAGCAAGCGCTTGTTGATTACGGGATTTCTCTTGATGATGTTCCCATCATGTGCGATAATAAAGGCGCTATAGACCTTAGCAAGAATCCCGTGCAACATTCGCGAACCAAACACATAGAAATTCGACACCATTTCCTTAGGGATATGTTTAAAAGGGGAACATTTCAATTGAGAAGGTACCCTCCGAGGACAACTTAGCCGACATCTTCACTAAGCCACTTAAGAGGGAACCTTTTAATTACTTGCGTCTAGGTCTAGGATTAATAGAACATCTTCCTTAATTACCTTCTTCTCTTTGTGTGTCTCTTTTTACCACTTTGAGTCATTGAGTCTTCCAAACTCTTTTTGATAAACCCTCTCTTTCGAAAAAGGTTGATAAATACGTTTGACATTGTTAATTCAATCTAAAAACGATTTTTCATAGATTCTCGCTATTAATCTAGAGCTTACATAATTCACATGTATGATTCTCTCAAACATAACAAGAACAAGATAGAATCATGGAGGATCATTGTGTCATGACTTAAGGTCTTGTTTTACACACCTCCTACATCAATTTTTTTTTAAAATCCATGTATTTTGGTCAAATCTCTATTCGGTAAGTTTGCATATGTTTTCTTTGTCTATCTTTGCTTTTAAGCATATCACTATGATAAGTTAGACTAGAAAAATAAGATTTACTGAAAAATCTTCCTCCAAACACCAAACACAGCCTCTGCAGGCGGTTCCATATGTGAACCGCGGTGCCTTATTGATAAGGTACCGCCAGCCTAGATAAGGAACCGCCTACAATGCCTTCATTTTTCGGGTTTTTGTCTGAAACTCCAGATTTGCTCCAACATTTTTGAGAATCTTTGTTTCAAACCCTTTGACCACCCCAAAAATACCCTAAGCCTTCCCTATTTTGCATTACTTCATATCCCAAAATGTCTTATTCTCCCAATGAAAGCCTTGAATCTCCTACATTTTCTCCAATTGCTTTCAATCCCAACTCACCCAAAAACCATTACAATCCAAACCCACCCAAGAACACTCTTAATCACATCTCTCCTTCCAAGAATGTTGATTGTGGAACATCTATTCTTCCACCACCACCCTTTAGTGTTCTTCCTCATTCTCATGATAATGTCATGCACCATGGAACATATTGTCGTTGTTGTCAATATCAACATCTTGCTATGGCACACATCTATGAGGAGTTGAGCTACATCAAGAGTCTCTTAATAAAGCCTCCTCTTCACTATGATTATGAGACCTCCAACAAGCCACCACCAGCACCCTCCGCCATTACCTTGTCTTTCATATAAGCATTGGTTGCTTATCCACAAGACACCAAATTCAAGCAAATCTTAGAATTCTAGAATAACTAGGATTAGATTTATGCTTTTGGCTTGTTTCTTTTTTTCCATACTTCATTGTATGATGTTCTTTTAGTAACCTATCTTGGATCTTTGTCTTTGTGTTCTCTTCTCTTTTATTTTTTGTGAGCTATTGCTATATATTGTTGGTTGTTTCTTTTGTACAACTAACCCTTCTATGTAGCTTGTCACCATATCTCGATTCCTCGGTGCCCCAAGCTAGGGGGAGTAAGCGCCAAGGGGGAGTCTTTGCAAAGTCCGTTTCTTCAACACCGACTTGTGCAACCTTTTTGCTTCGACAAAGGGGGATAAATGAATAAACTCGTCTTCGAAAATCTTGTTTTTTGTGTGATTGAGTTTATGTATTGTCGGAATCAAAAAGGGGGAGATTGTTAATGCAATAATGTCTAAAAACGTTACTTGCATTTTTCAGTCTTACTTAGTTTTGATTACGACAATATGTAAAAACAAGCATTTACGAAAACAATGAAAAACGAATTCTTGAGTTCAAGTATTTTTCATTTTACCCATTTTCACTTAAGGTATGGATAAACAAGTACTAACCTTAATCAAGTGATCAAGTGATTTAATCTTTTCTTAAAACTCACTTTTTATTAAGTGTGACAAGTTTTTATTAAACTTTCTTTTTAAGAAAATGTTTTATTAAATTAATTATTTGAAAATTTGAAAATGGCATATTCTTATTTGGTTAGGAATATTCTATCAAGATTTTTTCTAAACCAGATATGACCTCCACCACTAAAGGACAAAAAGGGAGCGGAGTCTAGTCCAACGGTACCTTAGCTCCTAGGCGGTTCCTTATCGATAAGGTACCGCGGGCTAATATAAGGTACCGCGGGCAGATATAGCCGTTGGCCCTTTGTCCTATAAATAGTGGACCATTCTCAGCTTTTCAATTTACCTCTTTTGCACATCTATTTCCAGATTCAAACTCTAGTCTTTAATCACTCAAATCTTTGATCATTTGTTTGATTACTACTTGTTTAAGAAGTGAATCTTGTTCTTCCATCCCTTCCTCTCCAAGTGCAAAGAGAAGAACACTATCCTTGTGAAGTGTTGAGTCCACCACCAAAGATCCATTGAAGATCTACTTTTATACACTTGTTGTTGTGTCTTAGTTGAGAATATCCAAGTAGTTGTGTCTATTTGGAAGTTGTGTATGTACTAAGTATAGTTGTGTAGATTGGTCCTAGCTACCATTAGGGCTCGACTTTTAGCTTAGAGTCGAAAATTGGTTAAGCGACGTGTACGGTTTTCTCCACCATAAGGAGCTTGCTGTGTAGTGAACTCTCGAGTAAGGAGTACTCGAGGAGTGGAGTAGGAACGAGTTGCCGAACCACTATAAATCCTTGGTGTTCGGTTTGATCTTTCTTTACCCTTAACTCTTTACATTCTTTATTCTTTGTTAGTATTTGTTAGTATTTGTTAGTATTAGCTTAGTTACACTATCATTGTTCATATTGTGCATAAGAAGATTTCACACATTTCCTCAAGTCTAAGTTTTTGAAAAAGGATTTTTGATAACCACCTTTTAACAAGTAAATTATAAGAAACTATTCAACCCCCCCCCCCCCCCCCCCCCTCTTCTAGTTTCTACAACATTGTTGTCGTAAAAACTATACGTCAGTAGATATTTTTTTCGACGTGGGGGTGTTCGGGGCGAACGAGAATGGGGACCCAGCGGATATGGGCGTCGCGGAGCCTCATCAAACTCGGGCAAGAAGGGAATAGGACGAGCTCCGTTCATCTCGAGAATGGCGGGCGGTAAGCATTTTCAAATGTGCGATAGTAGAATTGCTGCCATTTTTGAAAAGGCCCGCTCTATGTATTGCGGAGGTAGCCTTCCACTTGAGATCGAGGAGGAGTCCGACATTAAAAGGGGGCTCGATGCCTACTTTTCTGATCTTCACGACTTCCCATCTAATGAACATAGGCTTCGGCGGCTTAAACGGAGGTAATCCTTTACCAAAAAAATATATATACGTTCGTAGAGGGGTCAATTTTCAAACTTGTAAATTATAATTATGATTTTTCAAAAAGTAAATGTCATATGATTAGTCAGTTTACAATGTCAAACCAAAAACTCAACTATACAAAAAATTATGATTTTCGCATAGCTCAAGTTACTTTAATCTTTGATTTTATTTAAACTACAAGTCTACAACTACTAGTATCACAAAAACTTGTCTTGACTCGAACTTTATATGTCATGAGTCAAAATACAATGTGTCATACGTATATGAATTAGGTTGAACTTTTGCACCAACAACTTTCTATACAAAACAAAATATATGTCGCAACATACTTTAAATTTTCTACGAATACACATCACATATACACGTACCAGATTTCATATTATCTTTTCCAATATTAAAATCGATCTGACCAAAACCTTTAAACCCAAACCCATTTAACACCCTCGTGCATGTCACGTGACCCCAAAAAAACTCATTTATATCATCACATATATTTCACCGGTGCACATTTCCTAAACTTAACACCCTTCACAACACGTCACATTAATGGACCTCAACGCCCCTCCTTTACCACCACCACCACCACCACCACTCCTCACCACCGCTACGGGCGCCATAAACGACCTCGCCTTACAACAACAACAACAAAAACACTCAGATTCGAGCACCTCGACTTCTTCCTCTATAATAATAGTTGTTATAGTCATCTCATCCGCTATACTTGTATCCGCAGCTATTTATTTAATACTGCGTTACTTTTCGCGCAGATGCAGCAGACAAACGGATACTGATGCTGCATCTGCGCAACGCGCGTTATCTATGCGCGACCTCAGTTTTGGACTAAATGAGGGTCATCAACGTCACCATGTGATATATATGGAAAATAATAATGGGAATAATAGTAAAAACGAAACGATGTCGCTTCCTATGTTTACATTTTCTTCAATTACTGGAAATATCGCAGGAGCAAGTAAGGATTGTGCTGTGTGTTTGTCGAAATTCGAACCTGTGGATCAGTTGAGGTTACTACCTTTGTGTTACCACGCGTTTCATGTTGAATGCATTGACGCGTGGTTGAAATCTAATCAAACGTGTCCCTTGTGTAGGGCTAATGTTAACCCTAGCGAAGCTGATGTGCTGAACACAGTGCATCAGCTTCGCGGTACTCAGAGTAATACTACGGATGAGGGAGAAAATAACGTGTCCAGGAATAATAGTTTGAGAAATAATAGTTTTAGAATCGAGATTGGAAGTGTCAGTCGACGTATCAGGACGTCGTCGACTGACGTTTCCTCTGACAGGAGGTCTGACAGGAGGTCGTACTCGGTGGGCGAGTACGAGTATATTTTGGACGACGGATACGAACTGCCGGTGGAGTCTACCGTGACTCACCGACGAAACGTATCCGTCGTGGACAAGGACTCCCCGGTCCCGTCGGCACCTCCAGTGCCGCCGGGTTATAATTTAACCGCGGAGGTAGGAGGAAATGGAAGTGCAAGGATGAACTGGTTGCGGGACTACATAGAACGTGTTTCGGTGTCGGTATCGTCAAGATCGCATTCGTTTAGAAGCTCAGGCAGGTTTTTCACCGGAAGTAGTCGAAGGAATGAGGTGGTTGATGACTTTGAAGCTACTCATAATAGGGTTGGGGAGGAAATTAGTGAGATTTTTCGGTGGCTGTCAGGGGTATAATTGTAATTAACCTCTTAAAGGTAGAGTCTATTTTAATTTTTAATACTTTTTATTTTTCTTTTTTGCTTTTTTAAGGAATGTCCCTTCTTTTTCTATTTACCACTCTTAGGAATGATTTATAAAAAAGAGTGGATAGCAAAAGATTGAGATTTGCATATATTTTTGGGGGATTTTTACATGAATATCTTATGATGTTTGAGTTTATGGAATGTTTGAATATGGTTGGTTAGGAAATGATTTATTGTTAATTTGATATGAAATTTCTTTGTGGAAATTTATGTGGATCAAGATTAAATTGGGTAGAAATTCTTGTTCAACTTTCGAAATTTCAGCCTTAAATTTGGTTACCTAATCCTAATTAGTTCTTGGAATTATGTATTAGGTCATAGTAATCTTTTGACTTCTTCATTGACATTCAATATATGCTCACCTAAATACCTAGAAATATAAAAAGTACCTATAATAAAATCATTTTTCATCTTTTAATGTTTATGAAGAAGACATTTGTTGTTGTGGAGGTTTACGATTTGTGCAAAAACAAGTCAATAACAAAACTATGAAAGTTCATGCACGTTCTAAAACTGAATCATTAAACTAAATGATCTAAACGACACCAAAATGTTTGTAATAATTTTTAACTGTTGCCTATTGACATGCGTGATCAAAAGCCAAAGCATTTTGTGGGTTTGTTTGAATTAGTAAAATTTCACAAATAAGTTCATACTCTATTATTTTGGGCCTTTTTCTTTCTTTTGAAGCTATGAATTTAAGCTAATAAGCCCTACAGTAGGTTGATTAATGTTAGTTGTAAGTTTAATGACAGAATCACACAACAAATTTATCCTTTTATTTGCTAATCATTAAAAAGTGACTTGGTGTATATTTCTCTTGTAAAGTGTTTTATTGTCTTTATATACCCATACCAACCTTTTCTTTTTACATAATCTAATTTACAGATGACTCCATATAGACCAGCAGGCAAATTACCTTCTATGATTTATTAATAAATTAACTACATTATGGTTTAGTAGTTAACAGTTCTGAATATATGGAGTAATAGTATTCCCTAATGTTTAATGAGTTAGCTGTTGAATTATAAATTCTATTGACATTGTTGTTATTCTTATTTATCTTGAATCAAGAATCAAGAAAACATGGATTATACACAGATGCATTTGCAGTTTTCTTGAAAACAAAATAAATGCATGGTAAATATTTAAAATACTAGGACCACACTATAACATACTAAAATATTGTAACTCACTGTAAAAGGTTAATTGCAAACATATAGTTTGCAATTAAACTATATATTGTTCTTCATATTGTTCTTCACACGTATACCGTAAACATTTATTTTTTTGTAAAATTTTGTGAAACCAAAACACCAAGAGATTATTGAACTTTAAATAATTAGAATAAGTAGCCCATAAATAGATGCTACTCTACATACATAAGAAAAACAGATAGTACCAAGATGGATGCTATCTCAAATACATCAACAACGACAACATAAAGAACAAGTAACTAATCTTAATAAGAACCAAACGTTTTGGTTCTAAGTTTGGATGATATAGGGAGAAGGTTTGTGAGGTGAAAGAGAGAGATAGAGAGAGTATGAAGGTGTGTGTGTGTGTTTTCCCAAGAGTGCAAATGAAGTTGTGTCGGTCTTGGTAAAAAATGAGCGTATAAGCTGGCAAGAAGAATCCAAGGATGGCAGGATAACCCCTGCACAATACACAAACAAACAAAAGTAGCCACAAACAAACAAAAGTAGCCTAATGGCTATAAGCATAGAAATAAGTTACACAAGAAGCCCCTCAAGGCTTATGAACTTGCCACAACACAAAAAAATTTAACACCCTTCCTCAAGGGCATAAGCCGAAACAGTTTCTCAAACACAATCTGGAACATAAGTCATTATGCTGAGAACTTCCAAGACCTTTAGTCAAAATATCAGCCACTTGGTTTTCTGAAGAAACCTTCACAGTTTTAATAAGCCCAGATGCAACCTTTTCCCTTACCAAATGAACATCAATATCAAAATGTTTGGTTTTCTCATGCATGACAGGACTAGCTGCAATCTGAATAGAAGCGTTGTTGTCACATAAAAGAGAAGCAGGAATACAAGTAGGGACATTCAAGTCTTTTAGGATTTTGTTTAGCCACATAACTTCACAAACCGCATAAGCCATAGACTTGTATTCAGCCTCAGCAAAGGACCTGGATAAGGTGACCTACTATTTACTTTTCCAAGAGACAAGATTCTTTCATATAAAAACGCAATAACCAAAAACTGATCTTCTGGTCATTTTACATTTAGCCCAATCAGAGTCAGGAAAAACCTTAATGGTATTGGAATTGGACCTAGTGTAAGTTAAACCAGCACCTGGAGCATTTTTCAGATATCTAAGCACCCTAAGAGCAGCCTCAAAATGTTGACTGAGGTAATGACCAGAATAAGATATGTCGGGCCTAGTATTGCAAAGATAAATCAATTTTCCAACAATCTTTTGATAGCTAGTGATATTAATTAGAAACTTATCATCAGTACTTTCTTTATGAGCAAGAATGCCATTTCAATCATAGGGGTGCAAACAAGTTTTGTTGATACAAAAGTTGGATGATCCTTGCTTGAACTGAATTAGGCTTAATCCGGGTAGGCTGGACTCTGGCTCTTGCACCAAGTGAATAACTTGTTGAGATCATGCACCCTAAAACAGCACGCGTTAGACTTACCGTGGGAATGTATCCCACGATTAGACTCCGGCGTGAGAGTAAGTAATCGGTTTAGGGTTAGATAATCGGTTGTAGGTTGAGAGTAGAGAGAATGTGATACCTTTGTGGAACCCTTGGGGGTTCCTTATATAGGCGGTGAAACCCTAATGGGCAGTCACCGATGCTTCGGCCCCAAGCAAAGGATAATCACCATAATTAGTTTGATTATTATCTTCTAATTATGGTGAGTGTATATCCTATACTTGGAGGTAAATCACAATCCTAATAAGATTGTGATTCTGTCTAACCCTATACCGGCTGTACCGGGCCGTGGGCTGCACACATCTTATACGGCCACTGTTCATTCAAGCCCATAAGCTCAACAGATATTAATCCAACCCATTCGTGATGGGCCGGATGCGGGTAGTACCCGTGGGCCGGGTTCATGACCCGGCTGGGGACTATACGTCATCATGTCCCCCAGTCTAGTTGTTACAGCCGTAGGCGTAATATCTAGACTAAAAAATGCCCCTTGGACGTACCAATAAAGAACATTTTGAAATGTTGAATTTTGAAAACCATATCTCGGTCACACGTGACAACCTGAGAAAGGAATGTATTCCTATGTACCAATAAATGGTACCCCAGCCGCACGTGGCGACCGAGACACAATAAATGAAACATTGAATATGGTCATACGTATGACCGCATATCCCGACACATTAGACTGTTCACCTGACATGTTGACTGACAAAGTACAAACAGTCAGTACCTCGAGCGACGTAATCTTCTGAGTCAGAACTGACCTATGGGTCCCGCCTGACTGTTCACTTGCCACTTATCTCCCTAACCACACGATTTAGGTTAGTGGAAGACACGTGGCACTAATCCAATGAACCAGCATTATCGAGGCAACCCTATAAATAGGTTGCCCATACGGCTGTGTGTTACACACAGTCTTTTGCTACTTTTCCGCCATTAACCCTTTCCTCATAACCATCACTTTCTTTCGCACGGATCTTCCCCCACACAAGTTAGAACACCGCGCCTTTCATCATTTCTTAATAAATCATGGCTCATAGGAACAACCCCACTATCAGATTCGTGCTGAAGGTGATGACGGAAGTAAAACTGGGAGAGTTTTGCTCTGATTATTACATTCCTAGCAGCCTTCACCCCTCTCTTCATGGTGCCGGGGAGATTATAACTGAAGCCCCCCCAGGGAAAGATAGGCTTGTATACTCGTCTTTTTAATGCGGCTAACTACCGCATCCCTTTCACTAGGTTCCTTATAGATTTATTAGGATACTATGATGTACATATCACCCAACTACACTGCATAGGCGCGTGCAAGATAAGTCAATTCGAAATCTTATGCCGTCCCCGAAGCATCCCCCCCAACCGTAGAGTTGTTTAGGGTGTTCTACCTTCCAAACCTAGTGAATGGTTGGCTTTCTTTCAAGAAGCGATCCCCAAACAGCCCCGTGAGTCACAACAAAGCCATGGACTCACTAAAAAACTGGTACGACCACTACTTTTTCATTGACGATGTAGTGTGGCCTGCCGACTTTGTATATAAACACAAAATATGCCACGACTTCCTCCCTCATGCCAGTACATACAATGCCCAGCACACTCAAGAAATAGATAGAAACAGGACGGGCTTTCACAGAGGTTTACCCGAATCATTCCTTTGTCTCCTAGGCATTAGCCGTAATTATGTCGGTCCGTCCAATAGGTATCCTGTATTCTAGAGAAGCCGAGGCCAGGGTAGGTGTAGCATATTTCATCTTCAAAAATATGTAAGTGTTCATTCCGCAACTAACATATCGCTTGTTTTGCAGAGATGAACTTCTTTGGAGTCCTACGTCAGGGAGACCCTAAGACCACTCCGGAGGGAATGCGCCCCAGGCGAGAAAATGAGCTTCCATCGCTTGAACATACCAGAGACGTAACAGTCGCCTTGGCAGCCATACCCGACCCTCATTCCAACGAGGAAGATACAACCATTCAGAAGACCCCCATATATTTTGATAATGAGGACGGAGATGCGATGATGCTGGAAACTGATGTTGGGCCCTACTCACAGCCTAAGACTGTCACCCATGCTCATGATGAGGAGCAGGGTGATAATATCGAGAGAACCACTTCCAGCCTTGCCTGAATGATGGGCGAGGATGATGAGGAGGAAGTGCAACAAGACGATGAGGATGAGGAGGAAGGAGAGCAACCCGTCTTAAGGCGTACCAGAAGAAAGATTAAGAGGGCAAGAAAGGCCACCGAGGCCGTGGTGAGAGAGCACAATGCCCAGTCAAGAGACTGCGCGAAGACCACCCCCTCTACCAATCTGGTGAAAGCACAAACCAGGCCTCGGGGACGGCACATGATGCCTATGTAGCCCGAAATGTGCAACACCAAGCTGTTGAGCCGGTCTCACAGGTTCCTCCTACTACGTCAGAGCTGGAGAAGACAAACATGTAAGTCGTCCTCATACGTCTGTGTCATTGTTTTTTTTTCCTAAGTAAAAGGTATGTGCCTTTGTAATGATACTTATGTGATTGATGTTGTTTTTCGTAGGGATAACCAAGTTGGTGCCGCACCAGTCCAAGGAACGAGGAAGGGGAAAGAGCATGTTCGTCAAGCCTCGACGGCCAAATTTGGCCCGGCCTTCGAGGAAGGTACCCCCACAGCCTCGCAGAAAGTTCCTGTATCCCGCCCCTCCCCACGCTTTAACCCTGAGTGGAATACATCTACCACAGATAGGATGAGGGATGTTGGGGAGTGCCGGGACTACCTTGATCATTGTATCCCACCTGGCCTTGTGAGGGACATTAATGAGCTAAGTCACCACGACTTAGTGGATGAATACAATGGGGCCCTTGTTCATTAGATGGCCATGGGCACATCGATGCTGGTGAGGTTCGAGGCCTCCCTTGCGCATGTCAATTCCTTGAAGAGAAAGAATGGCCACAGGGAGAAGATGATCGAGGAGAATGAATCCAAGATTACGACCCCCCAATCCCAGCTTGCCATAGCTGAGGCAACCGTGAAGGAACAGGCTGTGCACGCCACTGCTCATGACAAGCGTGTTGCCGAACTCGAAGCCCAACTTGAGGCTTCAAAAACTAAGGTACTTATTTGGAAAATATATGATATCATGCCTGCGTCCATATTATGCATGCATTTGTTCTAACCTTAGCATAATATCCACAGGTGGCCGCAGCCGAAGCATTGGCGAAGACCTCAGCTGACCAGGTATCCGCCCTCTCGAAGGAGTTAGAGGAGGTACGGATGTTGGTCAAGGGCGAGGAGACTTTGAGGGATGAGCTTGCTAAGGAAAGGGCAGTGCTGGAACGAGTAATTGAGACTTCTGCTCAGATTGACGCTGAGCTGGACGCCCTTGTCACAGACCGTGATGAGGTGTTGTGCCCCCAACTACTCACATCCATTGCTGGCTGTAGGTGGATGGTGGGTCATGGGACGCGTCTGGCTGTTATGGAAGTGATGGAGGCTCCCCAATTTGTGCAGTAGTTTGCTGATCTTTTGTCAGACGGGATTAACCGTGGCCGACACGAAGGTATGGGGCCGCAGAGATGATAAGCAAGAAACATAACTTCACCAAGCATGCTTACTTCAACCCCGGGGCTGCAGAGAAGATGAATGCATCCATGGCTGCTATGAGGGATTTGGAGTACCCTTTCTTGGCCGAGCTTGAGTCCGCAAAAGACGCGTCCACCCAAGAAATCATGGAAAAACTCCGTCTTGGCGCGTGCTTGCAAGGCGAGGAAAACTCCTGAGCCCATCTTGTGCCTTCTTCCAGCCAACTCACCCTACCTATTTATGAGGACGTCACAAGGATCGTGATTGGTGAACAGACGTTGGGTGAAACTCTTGAGATAAACACGGTCCGGGGCCAAAACAAGAAAGAATTCCATGGTGAAGCATTTGCTTCTTGGCTGGCCGAAGAGAAGAACGAGATAGGCAAGTTCCCCCCCCCCCTATGTAAGGCGTACTTAAGCGGTTGTAATTTTTGAACACTTGTACTTTGAAATGAATATTCGTCCGTGGATGTCCACGGCTATGTTGTGTAACACTTAGTTTAACACGTAAAATATGATATGTATGTGTCCGTGGTGATCACGGCGGTTTTGTTTCTTGATATTGAAACTTGTTATTATTCCTTAGATATCATGTATCTATTTGTGTGACTTACACGGCTGAACAAGGATAAAACTAAGTCTATAATTTACTAGACGTGCACCGTGTGTCTTTATCATGTCCGACACTACGTAAGTACGACATGTGGAAACTTATTACAACGTCTTGTAAATAAGGTGTCCAGTAAGGATACATGATCCCTGTCACTGGGGTTGCATCCCTCTTATGCGACAAGTTGAATTATTAGGTTCACTTAATCCTCCTATCTCGCCTGGGAGCGAATAGTACATGTATGGTTGAATGAATGCATATGAACAAGTAATAACATACTAGAAATTAACAAAAAATAAAAAATATAAGACAATAATTTGCACAAGAACAGACCGCGGAGCTAGCTAGGCACCACGGAATTTTATTAGAACGGTTATGATTTTTTGACAGAATTAAAATCCTAAGACAAATAGAACCTAGAAAGCATGAAAACAAAAAATACATGGATCTTCATTAAAACTGACCACAACGAAGTGTCTATGCGGAGGTCGTAGCCCTTTCAGAGGTAGAATCTTTTAAGGTTGAAAATATTCCATGTACGATCCAAGTCACGGCCATCCATATCACGCACCTAGCCCTAAGGCTTCCGTGACCTCATACGGCCCTTCCCACTTTGGACCAAGCTTCCCTGTGTTCTCCGCGTGACTTGCCTTGTTAGCACGATAGACAAAATCCCCCGGTCGGAAGGAAACACCCTTGACTTTGGAATCGTAATAAGCTTTCATACATGCCTTAGACTTGGCCTCATTGATGGTTGCTATCTCTCATTTTTTTTCTCTAACAAGTCTAGATTGAACCGTAGTTGCTCATCGTTTGTGACGACGTTAACCTCCGCCGTGCGGATTGTTGGCATCCCAATTTTTGCTGGGATAACAGCCTTGGTTCCGTAGGCCAGCGCGAGTGGAGTGTCCCCATTGGCTATTTTGATCATTGTCCTGTGTGCCCATAGGACATGCGACAGTTCATCTACCCACTTGGCGCTTCTTTCATCTAAGCGTGCTTTTATACCTTCCCCTAGGCTTCTATTTGCCCGCTCCAGGAGACCAATAGTCTGTGGGTGTTTGACTGATGCGAAACGCCGTGTGATGTTCAACGCTGCACACCAATCCTTGAATGGATTATCCGCGGACTGCTTCCCGTTATCCGAGATAATCTCGCCTAAATATTTTTCCAAACAAACTTTTTTACCTGTTTGCCCGTAATCGTTTTGACCGCCTTAGCTTCTATCCAGTGAGTGAAATAGTCCATAGCTACAATCAAGAACTTAACTCCCCCTGCGGCAACAGGAAAAGGGCCTGCAATATCAATCCCCCACTTATAGAATGGCCATGGGGATGTGATGGGTGTTAGTTCTTGTTATGGATGTCGCGGTACTGGCCTGTGTACTTGGCAATCGCTGCATTTAAGAATCATGTCTCGTGCGTTCCGATGCATAGTCGGCAAATAATACCCTGTGCGTAGAGCTCGTGCCACTACTGATCTGGGGCATGCATGATGTCGCACGACCCTTCATGTATCTCATAATCACATAGCTAGCTTGGCGCGGCCCGACACATCGCAACCATGGCTATAGGAAGGAACGCTTGTATTGAACACCATCTCGGAGTTCGAAATGTTGCGACTTCCTTTTGACACGCCGTGCCGCCTTTTCGTCCTCAGGAAGGGTCTCATCAGTTAGGTAGTTGATGATCGGGGTCATCCATGTAGGTCACTCTTCTTTAACTATAGTCGCGATCTCTCGCCCTTTAATGGACTTTTCCTTAAGTATTTCAACCAACACTTGCTTGGATAAATGGGCAAAGCTTGTAGACGCGATCTTGCTAAGAGCATCCTCCTTCTTGTTCTCGCCTCTTGGTACCTGCTGGATGGAGAACTTTCCAAAACCGGCGATGAGTGACTTGACTTTCTCTAAATATTGGATCATGTTATCCTCCTTAGCTATGTATCCCCCTAAGATGTGATTCCCGACAAGCCATGAGTCCACATAGGCTTCAAGGTTGTGGACTCCCATCCTAGCGGTGATTTTCAAACCCGCAATCAATGCTTCATATTCAACCTCATTATTCGTGGCTGTGAATTCAAAGCGCAAGGCGTAGGTAAATTCCATTCCTTCCGGATTCGTGAGAATGAGGCCGACTCCAGATCCGTCCGTGCAAGAAGATCCGTCAGTAAACAAAACGCACGGTTCTATTAGAATTTCTTCTTTTTACACCCTTGGCTCGCCCTCCTCAGGTTTCTAAATTAGGAAGTCTGCCAAAATTTGTCCCTTGACGGCTATCCTTGCCCTATAAGAGATGTTATGTTCTCCTAGTAGGACGCTCCACTTCTGTAATCTCCCGGCTACGTCTAGTTTAGAGATGATCTGTTTTATTGGCTGATCAGTGATAACCACAATCAGGTGCGTCTGGAAGTACCGGCGCAGCCTTTTCGCGGCGTAAACCAATGACAAAACCAACTTCTCCATTGATGAATAATTCAAATCCGGCCCTTGCAGTGCTCTACTTATGAAGTAAACCGGAGTCTGGACCGAATCCCGATCAGTCATAAGGACTGCGCTTATTGCTCCGTACATAGCGGATAGATACATAATTAGCTCCTCCTTAGGTCGGGGTGCAACTAGCATGGGAAGAGCCGCGAGATGTTGTTTAAGCTGTCCAAAGGCTTCCTCTGCCTCTTTTGTCCAGCGAAAGTCTCCTTTCTTTAAGCACTTCTTGAGTGTTTTAAATAAAGGTAGTGACTTCTCCGCGGACTTTGACAAGAACCTGTTGAGCCTGGCCAGCTTTCCATTGAGTGATTGTACCTCCTAGAGTGCCCGAGCGGATGGTAACTGTATCACGGTGTCCGTCTTCACTGAACAAGGTTTGATGCCGTTTGGATTAATCATATACCCAAGGAACATTCCTTAGGTTGCTCTAAACGTGCACTTTTTTGGATTCAGTTTCATGTTGATTTTCCTCAACGGGTCGAACGTCTCCTGAATATCACGGAGGAGTGCTTCCTCCGTATGGCTCTTGATGACCAAGTCGTCAACATAGACCTCAAGGTTACGGCCTATCTGCGAGTCGAAGGATTTATCAACAAGTCGTTGATATGTCGCGCCGACGTTCTTTAGTTCGAACGGCATCTTTGTGTAGCAATACACGTCGTGACTAGTGTGGAACGCTGTCTTCTCCTCGTCTTCCTCCGCCATCTGGATCTAATGGTATCCTTTGTATGCGTCTCAAAAACATTTAAAAGGGTATCCGCACAAGGATTCCACCTTCCAATCGATTTCTGGTAAAGGATAGCAGTCTTGCGGACAAACTTTGTTCAAGTCTGTGAAGTCTACACACATGCGCCAGCTTCCGTCATGTTTCTTGACCATGACCGGATTAGATAACCATTCGTGGTAATAGACCTCACGCATAATTCCTGCGTCCACCAGCTTCCGTACCTCATCCAGTATTACCTGGTTGCATTCTGGTGCTTGACCACACTTCTTTTGCTTAACAAGGGGATACCCCGGATGGATTTGAAGCTTATGTTCTGCTATTGAACGTGGCACGCCCGTCATATGTTTTGGATCCCATGCGAATATATCAAGGTTTTCCTTTAGGAGAGAGCACATGGCCTTCTTTCCTTTTTCCGATAGTGTTCCCCTTATGGCTACCTCTTGTTCCGGATAGTCAGGGTGAATTACCACCTTCCAATTGGGGGGTGGCGATCCTTCGGAACTGGCATTGTCACGGCGTGGCATTCGGATGCTGGTGCAATCGAATTGTAGATAGTGACAATTCCCCCTTCAACTGGAAATTTAATCATGTCGTGTGCCATGGACGGGACTGCCCGTATGGCTAGGATGCCTGGTCTTCCAATAATACAATTGTACGGAGAGCGTGAACGTATCACCATAAAGTTCATCCACGCCGTTGGGGAATGCTCTTTATCTCCAATGGTTACCAGTAGACGCAGTTGTCCTATTGGCCAGATAGTGTCTCCACTGAAGCCAATGAGCGGCGACGTGGCCGACACTAATTGGCTTTTGATCTCTGGTCGTAGCTGTACGAAGCAATGTCCGTAGAGTACTTCCGCCGATGATCCTCCATCTACATACATACGACGAACATTGTGGGTCCCAATGCTTACCTCAATCGTGAGAGGCGCATCGGCCACATTGCTCGTCGTGATAGGAGGGAACGAGATCTCTCTACCGCGTGTAATTTTTGACTAACTTTTTGCTTTGTGCGGCGCTGCCATGATTGGATCATATATATGGTTGAAGTCTTGTCCTTTTGGGAGTCCTTCTAGTCATACTTTTTTTATCCTTCCCATCCTTCCAATCCTTTACAAGGTCTTTGAGTTTACCTTATTCAATCAACGACTCTATGTGCTTCTTGAGCTGGATGCACTCTTTCGTGCTGTTGGCCTTGTCATTGTGGAATTCGCAGAAGCGATTTCCTTGACGGCGGTCAACTGGAGTTGTCATTGGGGGAGGCCTTGGGAAGTTTGACCCTTCAGTCAACAAGATATCTCGGTAAGTCATCTTTAGAGGGGTGAATTTATCATCCGACCACCCTCCTTTATTCTGGCTCTTGTAATCCGAGTTCCTTCCGTTCCCGTGGGTGCTTTGACCACCCGATTGCCTCTTGAGCTGGCCGTTCGATCGATAATTATGATTCCCCTTTGTAGGGTACGCCGCAGCTACTGCGGTCTCTCCTTCTACAAAGTTTCTGACCCTTTCCATGAGGTCGTCGTACCTCTCCGGTCGTTTGTCATTGAGACGCCTTATTAACTCCTTGTCCGTTATGGCATGCATGTAATCAGAAATTTTTAGGAGCTCTGGGCACGTTTTTGTGCGCGTGCACTCGTCATTGAAGCGTTCCATGAAGTCCTCCGTAGACTCTTCGGGCCTTTGCTTGACGGTTGCTAACGAGACCAGATCCCTATTATACTTCTTTCGCTAAGTATAATTGTTTTTGAACGCGGTGCGAATCTCGCCCAAGCTATCAATACTTCGTTGAGGGAGCTTTTCAAACCAATCACGGGCATTGCCAATCAAGGTCGAATTGAACATCTGACACCATATAGGCATTGGCCATCGTTCAATTTTCGCCTGCGTATCAAATATCTTTAGGTGATCGTCGGGATCACCAGACCCATCATAGGTTTTAATGCACGTCAGCATACGGCGTTTCTTTTCCTCAAAGTAGTTCTGTATGCGGAGAAGAAGGCGTCCTATCTGTCGTCGCACCATGGACGGCAAAGGTCTTCCTCCTCTTCATTGCGATAGTAGGAATCATCGTAGTATCCCTCATCGTCCGATGGCAGTGGGGGGGGGGGGGGGGGGGAATACCTAGGTCAACGACGTCTGGGAGGATGGTCATCCGAATCCGACCCCGAAGGGTTGTGAGGAGGAGGCGGTGCCCCACTTCTCGGTTGGCACGTTTTTGTGCGCGTGCACTCGTCATTGAAGTGTTCCATGAAGTCCTCCGTAGACTCTTCGGGCCTTTGCTTGACGGTTGCTAACGAGACCAGATCCCTATTATACTTCTTTCGCTAAGTATAATTGTTTTTGAACGCGGTGCGAATCTCGCCCAAGCTATCAATACTTCGTTGAGGGAGCTTTTCAAACCAATCACGGGCATTGCCAATCAAGGTCGAATTGAACATCTGACACCATATAGGCATTGGCCATCGTTCAATTTTCGCCTGCGTATCAAATATCTTTAGGTGATCGTCGGGATCACCAGACCCATCATAGGTTTTAATGCACGTCAGCATACGGCGTTTCTTTTCCTCAAAGTAGTTCTGTATGCGGAGAAGAAGGCGTCCTATCTGTCGTCGCACCATGGACGGCAAAGGTCTTCCTCCTCTTCATTGCGATAGTAGGAATCATCGTAGTATCCCTCATCGTCCGATGGCAGTGGGGGGGGGGGGGGGAATACCTAGGTCAACGACGTCTGGGAGGATGGTCATCCGAATCCGACCCCGAAGGGTTGTGAGGAGGAGGCGGTGCCCCACTTCTCGGTTGGCTATGATGACCACTTCTGTGAGAATAGTTAGGAGCTTTCTTCCCACCAGAGTTCACCCTATCCCACACACTAGTACGGCGATTGTTCACAGGAGTTTCCAACACCAGGCGTCCAGTGGAGCCGTCGGACCTATCCCCATCCTCATGGGCTTGTAGCAATTCCTGCATGATGCGATCCCCTATACGCTCGAATACGTTCCGAGGTTGAGGGGTTTCCTCAAGGGGAGGTTGTTCCTGGGGGTGCGCCCTCCTTCTCTTCTTCCGAGTTCGAGGGGAAGTACCAAGCACGGGACTGCCAAAGTTTAGCCTGGATTGGAGGCCCCTTCCCAGATTTAGCCTTGACGAGATACCCGGGACGATCCTGTCAAAGTTCTGTGTGAGAACACGTTCGAGGTCCTCGTCACCGAGTGAACCCCCTTCCAATTCTGTCTCGACTTGTCCTATGTGGCTCCCTGTTAGGGGCCTTTGGCGCAGTCCCCGGATCAGGATTATCCATGGTGATGGTTGGTGGTGGGGTGTTATCGGACGTACCTGCCCCAACGAGAGACTGGAACATGTTTCGGTTATTCGGCCCTCCTGCTTGGCCACCTTGAGGTTGAGCGAAGGTGATTATACCATCACCTGCGGACTTTCGATTCCTAGGATTCGTGTTCCTTGGGTTTCCCTGAGATTGTCCCTTCGTCATAGGGGGGATTGAGATTAAGATCGAGAATGAGTTTAGTGTATGGGTCCCACGGATGGCGCCAACTTGTTGATACAAAAGTTGGATGATCCTTGCTTGACCCGAATTAGGCTTAATCCAGGTAGGCTGGACTTCGGCTCTTGCACCAAGTGAATAACTTGTTGGGATCCTGCACACTAAAACAGCACTCGTTAGACTTACCGTGGGAATGTATCCCACGATTAGACTCCATCGTGAGAGTAAGTAATTGGTTTAGGGTTAGATAATCGGCTGTAGGTTGAGAGTAGAGAGAATGTGATACCTTTGTGGAACCTTTGGGGGTTCCTTATATAGGCGGTGAAACCCTAATGGCCTGTCACCGATGCTTCGGCCCCAAGAAAAGGATAATCACCATAATTAGTTTGATTATTATCTTCTAATTATGGTGAGTGTATATCCTATACTTTGAGGTAAATCCCAATCCTAATAAGATTGTGATTCTGTCTAACCCTGTACCGGCCGTACCGGGCCGTGGGCTGCACACATCTTATACGGCCATTGTTTATTCAAGCCCATAAGCTCAAATGATATTAATCCAACCCATTCGTGATGGGCCGGATGCGGGTAGTATCCGTGGGCCGGGTTCATGACCCGGCTGGGGACTATACGTCATCAGGTTTGCATCCAAGTAAACCATATTCGTGATGTAATTCAATACAATACTTTCTTTGGTTTAAGCACAGACCATTGTTAATTTTAAATACTTCAATTCCTCAAAAGTATTTCAATTCACCTAAGTCTTTGATTTTGAAACTTTGATTAAGAAGCTTTTTAAACTTATCAATTTCATTATCACTGTTTCCAAGCACAAAGATATTATCAACATAAACAAGCATGACAAGAAAAATCCCATCTTTGTTCTTTGTGAACAAGGAATGATCATTTTTACTCTGCAAAAAATCAGTTTTGTTGAGAAATTCAACAAATTTTATGTTTCATTGTCTAGGAGCCTGTTTTAAACCATAAAGAGCCTTTTTTAGTTTACAAACCCTTTTTTCATTTTTATCGAAAAAAACAGGAGGAGGAATCATATACACATCTTCACTTAAATCCCCATATAAAAAAGCATTGTTGATGTCCATTTGAAAAATACTCCAAGTATTTTGCACAACCAAATTTAGAACACACCTAATAGTACTCATCTTAATGACAGGACTGAAAATTTCATCATAGTCAATCCCCTCTCTCTACCCACAACCTTTAGCCACTAACCTAGCTTTATATCTTTCGATTTCGCCATCAGGTTTATATTTGATTTTGTAAACCCATTTATAAGGTATAGCTTTTCTATTAATGGGCAGAGTGGTAAGAGTCCATGTGTCATTTAAATAGAGGGCTTCGATCTCATTGTTCATAACATGAATCCAATTAACATTTTTAACAACATCATAAAAACAAGTAGGTTCAGCAGTCCTATATAAATTAGAGATGAAGCATCTATTAATTTCAGACAATTTGGTATGGTTAGCATATTTATGCAACCCATACTTGACTTTGTTATCCATAACAAAGTCATTTAGCTTTTCAGACAGCTTAGGAACTCTACTAGACCTTCTAGGACTAACCGAAGGACTATCATCATCTGTCCTATGGTTGCTCCTCTACAGTATCAGTTGAAGAGTGTTCCATAATTACCGGTCCTGCATCATCAGATGGTTCCCTTCCATCATCATTGGGACTTACAACATTTTGGTGTTCATAGTCAAAAAAATCAAAAAAGGTTTTATTATCAACAACTTTATTCAAAAATTTATTATTATAACTCATTTTATATGGAAAAACACTTTTATAAAATTTAACGTCTCTAGAAAAAAATAACTTCTGTTTTCTAAACTCAAAACCTTGTAGGCCTTTTTGGTACTGGAGTACCCAATCAAAATACATTTTTCAGACTTTAGAGAAAACTTATCATGACTATTCAAAATACTAGCAAAACATAAACACCCAAAACATCAAAGGTGGGAAAGGGATGGTTCTTTACCATATAGCATACTAAAGGGGGATTTACCAGCAAGAACAGATGACGGAAGCCTGTTAATCAAGTAGGCAGCAGTGAAGGTACAATCAGTCCAAAAACACAACGGAATGCGACTTTGAAATAAAAGGGTTCAAGCCACATTAAGAAGGTGTATGTGCTTTCTCTCAGCAATGCCGTTTTGATGAGGAGTGTAAGCACAAGACGTTTGGTGCACAATTCCTTTATCTCTCAAATAACTATCCATCTTACTATTTATGAACTCGGTCATATTATCAGATCTTATCATTTTAACCTTTTTTTGAAATTGGTTCAAAATAAGACTAACAAAGTCCACAAAATAGTTGAACACCGTCCTTAGACTTTATCAAGTAAACCCAAACCGCCTTAGAAAAATCATCAACAATGGTAAGAAAATCCCTGAACCCTTCCTTTGAGGTAACCCTATAGGGTCCCTATAAGTCTAGGTGGATGAGATCACCAACCATTTCCGACTTATGGTTACTCAAAGGAAACGGTTCTCTAGTTTGCTTAGAGAAGAGACAGATCTCACAAGGACTAATGTGTTCAAGTTTATTGATTTTAATAGATTCTTTTAAAACTTTTAACACATTGTCACCCGCGTGACCAAGACGTTTGTGCCAAACATTCTTAGAGGCATGAAAAAAAATAGCAGACAAGTTACTTCTAATTTGAGGTAACTTACATTCAGAATCAAATAAGTACAGGCCATCACACTTATTACCAATCCCCATAGTATTTTCCTTTTTCAAATCCTGAATAACACAGTCATGTTCATTAAAACCAACATGTAACTTACTATCTTTGATTAATTTATTCACAAACAAAAGGTTAACAGTGTATTCAGGTATTACCAACACATCAAATAAAACCACATTATGGGTAGGTTTGAGATTACCAACAAAATTAATCTTAGCTATAGTCCCGTTAGGATGCCCAACACTAATGTTTAAATCTGAAATGTCAACCACATTTGTCATGTTTTTAGTGGAATTAGTAATGTTGGTTAGCCTTGAATCAATAATCCATCCAAAATTAACCTTGAACCTATCAAGTTTAATATTGGCACAAAAAAACTTGTAAAAATGATTGTTGAAGAAAGCATTACCATTAAAAAAACTAAAATTAGTACCTGCCATATTATCTTGAACACTAGAATTTTCTTTTTCACCAATTAAACTTATGATTTTAGCAATTTGATCATTAGAAAAGGGTAAAGTGGTATTGGAGATCTGAACATCAACACTGTTACTAGAGCCAACCCTATTGTTAACTTTAAAAGGAACCATACTGTTACCAATATTAGAGTTCTTTTTATACCCAGAGGATATCCAATTAACTCAAAACATCTGTCAATGGTGTGACCTTTCATGTTACAATTAGTACAAGTCAAAGGATTGTACTGATTTTTGTGTCCCCTATTGTTGCTATTAAAGAACTGATTAGATTGACTTCTGTTGCCCCCATTGTTCCCATTAAAAGAATGATTCAGATTTCTGTTGTTGTTATTGTTAAAGTTTCTGTTTTGACCTTTTGAAAAATCATTGGTCTTGGCAGCAAAAGAGCTAACCTGGAGTTTGGAAACCCCATGGTTAGAACAAGACCCCTATGAGACTCTTCTCTATAGACAATAACAAAAGCATCCTTAACATCAGGCAAAATAGGTTGGCTCAACAAAGAACTTCTAATTGGTTGATACACTTCATCCAAACCCATTAGAAACTGCATTAACTTCATTAATTGTTGGTGTTTACTAGACCCAGTTCTAGCATTGCAAGTGCAAGGAGAAAATTTTGTGAGAATGTCAAATTCTCTCCATAGAGAATTCAACTTGTGATAGTATTCAGACACAGGCAAACCAATTTGCTTAAAGTTGTTAATCTTTTGAATTAAATTAAACAAAATAGAACCATCAAGTTTGTCATAAGTATCTTTAAGCTCATTCCAAACTTCAGCAGCATTTTCAGAGTAGACTTGACTCAAATAAAGATCATCAGAAATACATCCTAACAACCTAGATAATACAACAGCATTGCACCTATCTTATTGATTGGAAAGAGGTGCACTGCTAGCATAAGCAGTCTTAACACAACTACCATCAACAAATCCCATTTTATTTCTAGCCTGCAAAGCAATCTTAACAGCATTAGCCTAAAGTCTATAATTTTCACACCCAGTAAGTTTAATGTTAACTAAAGTCCTAATGTTATTATCAGTGGGCTGTAAATGTGATGACGTATAGTCCTCAACCGGGTCATGGACCCGGCTCACGGGTACTACCCGCATCTGGCACATCACTGATGGGTCGGGTTAAGTCATTTAAGCCTATGGGCTTAGAATGAACCGTGTCCGCATATGATGTGTGCGGCCCACGGCCCGGCACCACCGGGACAGGGTTAGACAGGATCACAATCTTATTAGGATTGAGATTTACCTCTAAGTATAGGATATACACTCACCATAATTAGAAGATAACAATCAAACTAATTATGGTGATTATCCTTTGCTTGGGGCCGAAGTATCAGTGACAGCCTACTAGGGTTTCACTGCCTATATAAGGAACCCCAAGGGTTCCACAAAGGTATCACTTTCTCTATACTCTCAACCTACAGCCGATTATTTAACCCTAAACCGATTACTTACTCTCACGCTGGAGTCTAATCATGGGATACGTTCCCACGGTAAGCTTAATGCGTGTTGTTTTAGTGTGCAGGATCTCAACAAGACATTCACTTGGTGCAAGAGCCGGAGCCCAGCCTACCCGAATTAAGCCTAATTCGGGTCAAGCAAGTATCATCCAACTTTTATATCAACAAGTTGGCGCCATCCGTGGGACCCATACACTAAACTAAACTCAAATCTTAATCTCAATCTCTCCAAATGACGAAGGGACACCTTCAAGGAAACCCGAGGAACACGAATCCTGGGAATCGGAAGTCCGCGGGTGATGGGATATTCATCTCCACCCAGCCCTCTGGTGGCCAAGCAAGAGGACCAAATAATCGAAACACTTTTCAGTCTCTTGGTGGGGCAGGCACGTCCGATAACACCCCACCACCAACCATCACCCTGGATAATCCCGATCCGGGAGCTGCGCCAAAGGCCCCTACCAAGGAGCCGCAGAGGCCACCAGTGGTCGAGGCAGAATTGGAAGTTGGTTCACTCGACGACGAGGACCTCGAGCGTGTTCTCACGCAGAACTTTGACAAAATTGTCCCGGGCATCTCGTCAAGACTAAACCTGGGAAGGAACCTCCAATCCATGCTTAACTTTGGCAGTCCCGCGCCTGGTACTTCCCCTCGAACTCGGAAGAGAAGGAGGAGGGTGCGCACCCAGGAACAACCTCCCTTGAGGAAACCCCTCAACCCCGGAACATATTCGAGCGCATAGGGGATCGCATCATGCAGGAATTGCAACAAGCCCATGAGGATGGGATAGGTCCGACGGCTCCACTGGACGCCCGGTGTTGGAAACTCCCGTGAATAATCGCCGCACTAGTGTGTGGGATAGGGTGAACTCTGGTGGGAAGAAAGCTCCTAACTCTTCTCACAGAAGTGGTCATCATAGCCAACCAAGGGTGGGGTACCACCTCCCCCTCATGACCCTTCGGGGTCTGATTCGGATGACCATCCTCCCAGACGTCGCCGACCTAGGTATTCTCTCCCACCACCATCAGACGATGAAGGATACTACGATGATTCCTACTATTGTAATGAAGAGGAGGAATATCTTTCCCTTCCATGGTGCGACGACAGAGAGGACGTCTTCACTCTTCGCATACGGGGCTACTTTAAGGAAAAGAAGCGTCGTATGCCGGCGTGCGTTAAAACCTATGATGGGTGTGGTGATCCGGACGATCACCTAAAAATATTTGATACACGGGCTAAAATTGAACGATGGTCGATGCCTATATGATGCCAGATGTTTAATTCGACCTTGATTGGCAATGCCCGTGATTGGTTTGAAAAGCTCCCCCACAAAGGTATTGATAGCTTCGGCGAGCTACGCACCGCATTAAAAAACAATTATACTCAGCGAAAGAAGTATAATAGGGATCCGGTCTCGTTAGCAACCGTCAAGCAAAGGCCCGGAGAGTCTACAGAAGACTTCACGGAACATTTCAATGATGAGTGCACGCGCACAAAAACGTGCCCAGAGCTCTTAAAAATTTCTGATTACATGCATGCCATAACTGACAAGGAGTTAATTAGGCGTCTCAATGACAAACGACCGGAGAGGTACGACGAACTCATGGAAAGGGTCAGAAACTTTGTAGAAGGAGATACCGCGGTAGCTGCTACGTATCCTACAAAGGGGAATCATAACTATCGATCGAACGACCAGCCCAAGAGGCAATCAGGTGGTCAAAGCACCCACGGCAACGGGAGGAACTCGGATTACAAGAGCCAGAATAAAGGAGGGCGGCCGGATGATAAATTCACCCCTCTAAAGATGACTTATTGAGGTATCTTGTTGACAGAAGGGGTAAACTTCCCAAGGCCTCCCCCAATGACAACTCCAGTTGATCGTCATCAAGGAAATCGCTTCTGTCAATTCCACAATGACAAGGGTCACGACACGGAAGAGTGCATCCAGCTCAAGAAGCACATAGAGTCGCTGATTAAATAAGGCAAACTCAAACACCTAGTCAAGGATTGGAAGAATGGGAAGGATAACAAAATGTATGACAAGAAGGACTCCCAAAAGGACAAGCCTTCAACCATATATATGATCCGATCATGGCAGCGACGCACAAAGCAGAAAGTTAGTCAAAAAATTTCACGCGACAGAGAGATCACGTTCCCTCCTATCACGGCGAGCAACGTGGCCGATGCACCTCTCACGATTGAGGTAAGCATTGAAACCCACAACGTTCGTCGTATGTATGTGGATGGAGGATCGTCGGCGGAAGTACTCTACGAACATTGCTTCGTACACCTACGACCACAGATCAAAAGCCAATTAGTGTCGGCCACGTCGTCACTCATTGGCTTTAGTGGAGACACCATCTGGCCAATAGGACAACTGCGTCTACTGGTAACCATTGGAGATAAAGAGCATTCCACCACGGCGTGGATGAACTTCATGGTGATACGTTCACACTCTCTGTACAATGGTATTATTGGAAGACCAGGCATCCTAGCCATACGGGCAGTCCCGTCCACGGCACACGGCATGCTTAAGTTTCTGATTGAAGGAGGAATTGTCACTATTTACAATTCAATCGCACCGGCATCCGAGTGCCACGCTGTGACAACACCAGTTCAGCCTGTTCCCGTAAAGGAAGGATCACCACCTCCCAATTGGAAGGTGGTAATCCACCCCGACTACCCGAAACAAGAGGTAGCCATAAGGGGAACGCTATCGGAAAAAGGAAAGAAGGCCATGTGCTATCTCCTAAAAGCAAACCTTGACATATTCGCATGGGAGCCAAAACATATGACAGGCGTACCGCGTTCGATAGCAGAACATAAGCTTAAAATCCGCCCGGGATATCCCCCTATTACGCATAAGAAGCATGGTCAAGCACCAGAACGTAGCAAGGTAATACTGGACGAGGTACGGAAGTTGGTGGACGCAGGAATTATGCGTGAGGTCTATTACCATGAGTGGTTATCTAATCCGGTCATGGTCAAGAAGCATGACGGAAGCTGGCGCATGTGTGTGGACTTCACAGACTTGAACAAAGCTTGTCCACAGGACTGCTATCCGTTACCAGAAATCGATTGGAAGGTGGAATCCTTATGCGGATACCCTTTTAAATGTTTTCTAGACGCATACAAAGGATACCATCAGATCCAGATGGTGGAGGAAGACGAGGAGAAGACGGCGTTCCACACTAGCCAGGGCGTGTATTGTTACACAAAGATGTCGCTCAGACTAAAGAACACCGGCACAACATATCAACGACTTGTCGATAAAGTCTTCAACTCGCAGATAGGCCGTAACCTTGAAGTCTATGTTGACGAATTGGTGATCAAGAGCCATACGGAGGAAGAGCTCCTCCGTGATGTCCAGGAAACGTTCGACACGTTGAGGAATACCAACATGAAACTGAATCCAAAAAAGTGCACGTTTGAAGCAACCGAAGGAATGTTCCTTGGGTATATGATTAATCCAAACGGCATCAAACCTTGTCCGGAGAAGACGGACGCCTTGATACAGCTACCATCCCCTCGGACACTCAAGGAGGTACAGTCACTCAATGGAAAGCTGGCTGGGCTTAATAGGTTCTTACCAAATTCCGCGGAGAAGTTACTTCCTTTATTTAAAACACTCAAGAAGTGCTTAAAGAAAGGAGACTTTCGCTGGACAAAAGAGGCAGAGGAAGCCTTTGGGCAACTCAAACAACATCTTGCGGCTCTTCCCATGCTAGTTTGATAAAGAGATTTTACTAGGTTAAAAAGTTCGTTTCTCGGTGTCTAATCGAATTGATTTCCGGTTCAAAGTGCGACTCAGTTGTTTTTGGTTAAGAAAAAGGGAAGTTGATTATCTAAAACTAATTTAAAAGTAAATGAGAAAAGTATTTAAAAACAAATTAAAGACAAGTTCAAATAATAAAAGTAAAACAAGGTGAATATTAAAAACTAAAAGTTAAAACGATATTAAAACGAATATTAAAACAAATAATAAAACGTAATTTAAAGCGAAACAATTAATAAAAATAAATATAAAAGACGAAATTAACTATCGACTCGAAAATAAAGTTTACTAAATGAAAAAGGAGAGAATAAAACTAAAATGGTACTTTAAAGCTAAACGAGGCAAAACCTATAGCGGGTACTTAAACTTTACGAAAAAATATTAATACTAAAAATCGACGAAAAATTCAACTAAAAATGCGTAACTTTCAAAAATACAATCGGAACAACTTTCAGATTAAACTGAACAATTACGGAACAAAAATAATAAATAAACAAGCTAGCAGGCAGCTAGCTCAAGCAGCGAGGCTGCCTGCTGAAATTGGCGCTAAAGAGGCGAAGCTAGCAAGCTAGCAGGTGGCTTTATTTCACTTTATTCGGAAGATTTGTTGTAATTGATTCGGAAGTTTTCTTTTAATTGATTCGGAAGTTTTGTTTTTTAAATTGATTCGGAAGTTTTTAACCCACTTGGTTCGGAAGTTTTTTTTATTCAGAACTTTTCAAAAGAAACAACTGATTCGGAACTTTTCAAAACCTTTCATTCGGAACTTTCAAAAAATCTGATTCGGAACTTTTAAAAATGAAACTGATTCGGAACTTTTCAGAAAAATCTCATTCGGAACTTTTCAAACCTTTCATTCGGAACTTTTCAAAAATCTCATTCGGAACTTTTAAAAATGAAACTGATTCGGAACATTTAAAAATACTCATTCGGAACTTTCAAAAATACTCATTCGGAACTTATTCAATAAAACTGATTCGGAACTTTTTCATACACACTGGTTCGGAACTTTTTCCTGGGAAACAGTAAGTAAGAACGAAGAACAGGGAAAGAACATGAAGGCACGAATTTAATCAAAACTAACCAAGATTAACCAAAAGATTAACCCAAAACAACCACTAAACATCAACTAACAATAATCAATCAAAACAAATCAACAAAACTAACAAATAAAGCCAAATCAATCAAAACCCACTTGTTTGAAATTAAGAAAACTCAAGAACACAACACCAAATCAAAAGCCGAAATTAAGCAAGAAAGGAAGAAGATGATAAATTAAAAGCTTAATTAAAAAGTAAGGATTCAATAACAAAAGCTTAAACACAAATTAATCTAGAGAGAGAAAGCATAAATCTAGAGAGAGAAATTACACTACTCCTAATCTACTCCTAAAACTAACCAAGATTCTCACAACAAGTGAGGATGGTATTTATAGGAGAGGGGAGTGGTTGGTGGCTTCCTCTTTCTTTCTTTCTTTCTTGGTCCTCAGTCTTTCAGTCTTCTTAAATTCTTCGACTTTTAAGAATTCGTCTCGGGATTTCTTTGAACTCGTCTTTTAATTTCTTCATAAATTAGACTTGAGTTCTTCGGCTTTATTAAACTTTCGTCTTTGGACATTTTCTTCGATAAATCTTCAGAATAAGCCTTGGACTTCCGTTCTTTTTGCATTCTTGATCTTTTGACTTTGTCTTTTGTCTTTTTCTTCAATAAACGCCCGTGAAAGACCGTGTTTTCCTTCCTTTTCACATTTTGACCCTGAAACACAATAAAAACACAAACCATACATAATTCCGCCATTTACGACATAAAATATACGTTTAGGTCCCGTTTTAATGTAATTAAGTGGTAGAAAAGATGGGTGTTTTCACACCTATCAAATCCCCTACACTTGACCATTGCAATGCCCTCATGCAATGCTTAGCAATGAAGCAAGGTTTACACTTTCCATCATAATCAACCTACCTTGGCCTTTATTAAACAACTAAGGAAAATCAAAAAGATAGAAAATAACAAGATGCAACAAGGAAGAAACTTGTAAAGAAATCTAAGACTTACATTAGGGTTTGTGTGTCATGAATGTTTATCACCCTCAAGTTTCACGTTCCCCATGCCAAGCTTAAAAACAAGATCATTGTTAGTACAAGTTAGCATAACAAACATTTACTCATGCGGTTCAATTAACCACTTAAACTCCCTTATTTCTATGGGTATCTCTGATATTTTATTATTGTCTTGAATGATCATGAAGATGCATTGTTTGACTTATTTTGATAATTATTTAAGGCCGAAAATAAAGTGGGACGATCTAATCCATAGTTAGCTAAAGGACAAAATCTTTTAAAACTGCTTCTCGAGACCTCAAAAAGTTCATATCTTGGCATAACTCGCTTCACGATTTGAGACCTTTCTCGGACTGATATTTGGCATTTACTTCATACTTCAAATCTTGAGAAGATGTTCTTGAAATTATGGTCTTCTCTTCATATATAGTGTGTATCTTCACTTGGGGAAGTTGAGATAATCTTTAAATATTGACTTCATCATTATTTCTTCAATCCTTATTTGGGACTTTGATATACAACGATCCGCCTCCTTTTCGGACTTGGATCGATTTATCCTCATACCTTGTAAGGGTCTTTTCAGATAGATTTCTCCATGATCTTGTGGGAGTTGATTGCTTTTCGTCGTGTGTCTTGATCCTTCATATTGACTTCAGAATAATGCTTTTCACATCATCTTGGATCTTTAGCAACAAAATGGAATCCTCATGCCTTGTTAGGGCCTTTTCGGACTCGCCAATCTTCGCGTCCCGTTTCATTAGTTATGCCTTGGCTATGAACTCTAATCAATACCGAGCAACTTTTAAACGATCTTGGGCTAATAACTAAGTAATTTTTCAGACCGTACGACCTTACTTATTGCAATTATTTATTTACAAGCGAGGGGAGAGAAAGATCATAATTAACTCACATAAGTTAATGAAAGAATACCAAACTTGCAACTAACTCTATCATTTCTCGTTCTCCCCAATTTAAAATCTCAAGGAATGAGACTCGTGGATGCTTAGCCTAATAAACCAATTAAGGTCTACATGGTTAAGGATACTAGCTAGAGTGAACTTGGATAAGTAAACTCGGGTTGAGTCAAAATATTCACAACGGGCCTAATATATCTAAGATAACTAAACTTGTTAAAACCATTTTATTGAACAATAAAAGAAATCAACAAAAATAAAAGAGACAACTAGGCCAAAATAGATTAAAAATTTTGAAAAATATCGAAAAATTGATTTTCCGGTTAAAATAAGGACAAATACAAGGAAAAGGCCACTTAACTTCGATAGAAGTCCCCCTACACTTAGTATAAACATTGTCCTCAATGTTTAAGCATGTGAGAGTAAACTCCCCTACACTTAGGACATTGTGCACTTTGTTTAAATCTTGCTAAGGAAGAGACAACTAAAGAGATTCCTATTTTAATATTGAGAAATATAAAATAGTGAATCAAAAAGAGTTTAGGATAGAACCGGGAAGATGAGAACACGGAATCACGGTTCGTCAAAAGTCATCAAGAGTGTGTCTTTGAAGCTCGAATCCCTGCAATGATAAGAAAGAAAACAAGAAACACCAACGGGGCTCCCCCTACACTTATGATTAAAACATATAAAGATAGATAATCGGGTTGCCTCCCGAAGAGCGCTTGTTTATATTAACCGAGTCGCGAGCCTGACTCGTCCCCGAATTAAATGGTCCATGGGGAAGCCTCGAATGTAATACCGGGATCAAAGACCTTGTCCTCGTTCCCGGAGGACATTAATAAAGAAGGGGAGGCAGGAGGAAAAGTAGCGAATGGGAGGAAAGTCCGCTCTATATAAGAAAAGCAAGTGAAGTCCAGATTGATGGGAGGTGGGGTGGGTAGAGGAATCACATTGTCATCCTCCAAAGACAATGTATGCAGACAAATTTGAAGAGTCGGAAAGTTATCATTCATAGAATGGTCCATGTCACCTCCCGGGTCAAAGCATTCATCCTCATGAACGTTGATCTTTTCGATTTCAGGACAGATAAGGATTGTAGAAACTCGGTTGAAAAGATCACGATCAAGTACGAAACCATCATTCATTTGTGAGGATTGTTGATAAGTTAAATCCTCACGAATGTGGTAAACGTAATTCTCATTAGAGGAGTGTTGATTAGGTAACTCCTCGAGAATTAGATGTTTGGGTTCATCGCTAGATGGGGTAACTAATGATGGATCCTCATTAGTAACCGTTTCAGGATAAGGCGGAGAGACAGGATCTTCCTTGAGAAGTTTCGCAATTGTAAGAAGTTCGTCTGCCCAATCGGTTGAAGAATCGTTAGAGTTATGATTAAGGGGACCCAAACTAGCTTGAATATCATCCCAAAGAAAGTCATTTTCTCCAAAAGGAGTCAAGGACGGAGCAATAGACGAAGGAGGAATAGGAGAAGTCTTGCGTTGCTTTAGAAATTCCTCCTCGTCGAAAATCACCTCAATATCGTCATCACTCTCCTCATTATCTAAAGAGTCAATAATAAGCTCAGGGATATGAGTATTCGTCTGATCTCGCTGCTGTAAAAATGACTCCATACAAGTTTGCAGCGTGTGTAAAAGCTCTTTCGTTTGCTCTTGAAAAGCTGTAGCAAGATCATCAATTGGTTCTGGAGAACTCATCCCGTGACGAGGCTGATGATCGAGTGAGTGCGGTGGGGGCTCAAGATTTTGAAAACCGGAATTATAGCACGGATGTGGGTCATAATAATTCGTCGGTTGACAATAAGAAGTGTTGTGAGGGCCCCCCCACAGTTGTTGCAGAACGGGTAAGGAGAAAGACTGGGTGCGTCTTGTGGATAGCTATTATCAATGTCATAATTGTACCCCGGTTCTTGCCCGTGACCATACGGGTATTGAACCGGGCACGAAACATGCCAATGAGAATCGCTTCCACAATAGATGCATGGGGGAACAGGAGGTGGATTAGAAAAGGACGAATTAGTCGAGTTGCACAAAGGACAAAATCCGAATTGAGTATTGTCGATATGGTTGCCACACCGCTCACATGTATACCATCGACATGAGTCGTTCCCGTATAATCGTCTCCCACACCCGACGCAATGGACATAAGAATCCATAAAGAAAAATAGATAAGCAAGAAGAATATTTTTGGTGCAAAACTTTGAAAAAGATATGCTTTTTATGATTTTTCAAATGTTTTTGGGATTTTTGAAAATTTTTGACACGAAAAATAACGTTCACGAGTGAACGGATCCCAAAAGCCAACGCGTCTCTCACAAAAAACCGTTAATCCTCACGAAAAGAGCCGGCAGCGACGCCATTTGATAAAGAGATTTTACTAGGTTAAAAAGTTCGTTTCTCGGTGTCTAATCGAATTGATTTCCGGTTCAAAGTGCGACTCAGTTGTTTTTGGTTAAGAAAAAGGGAAGTTGATTATCTAAAACTAATTTAAAAGTAAATGAGAAAAGTATTTAAAAACAAATTAAAGACAAGTTCAAATAATAAAAGTAAAACAAGGTGAATATTAAAAACTAAAAGTTAAAACGATATTAAAACGAATATTAAAACAAATAATAAAACGTAATTTAAAGCGAAACAATTAATAAAAATAAATATAAAAGACGAAATTAACTATCGACTCGAAAATAAAGTTTACTAAATGAAAAAGGAGAGAATAAAACTAAAATGATACTTTAAAGCTAAACGAGGCAAAACCTATAGCGGGTACTAAATAAAAGATAAAACTTAAACTTTACGAAAAAATATTAATACTAAAAATCGACGAAAAATTCAACTAAAAATACGTAACTTTCAAAAATACAATCGGAACAACTTTCATATTAAACTGAACAATTACGGAAAAAAATAATAAATAAACAAGCTAGCAGGCAGCTAGCTCAAGCAGCCAAGCTGCCTGCTGAAATTGGCGCCAAAAGAGACTAAGCTAGCAAGCTAGCAGGTGGCTTTATTTCACTTTATTCGGAAGATTTGTTGTAATTGATTCGGAAGTTTTCTTTTAATTGATTCGGAAGTTTTGTTTTTTAAATTGATTCGAAAGTTTTTAACCCACTTGGTTCGGAAGTTTTTTTTATTCGGAACTTTTCAAAAGAAACAACTGATTCGGAACTTTTCAAAACCTTTCATTCGGAACTTTCAAAAAATCTGATTCGGAACTTTTAAAAATGAAACTGATTTGGAACTTTTCAGAAAAATCTCATTCGGAACTTTTCAAACCTTTCATTCGGAACTTTTCAAAAATCTCATTCGGAACTTTTAAAAATGAAACTGATTCGGAACATTTAAAAATACTCATTCGGAACTTTCAAAAATACTCATTCGGAACTTATTCAATAAAACTGATTCGGAACTTTTTCATACACACTGGTTCGGAACTTTTTCCTGGGAAATAGTAAGTAAGAACGAAGAACAGGGAAAGAACATGAAGGCACGAATTTAATCAAAACTAACCAAGATTAACCAAAAGATTAACCCAAAACAACCACTAAACATCAACTAACAATAATCAATCAAAACAAATCAACAAAACTAACAAATAAAGCCAAATCAATCAAAACCCACTTGATTGAAATTAAGAAAACTCAAAAACACAACACCAAATCAAAAGCAGAAATTAAGCAAGAAAGGAAGAAGATGATAAATTAAAAGCTTAATTAAAAAGTAAGGATTCAATAACAAAAGCTTAAACACAAATTAATCTAGAGAGAGAAAGCATAAATCTAGAGAGAGAAACTACACTACTCCTAATCTACTCCTAAAACTAACCAAGATTCTCACAACAAGTGAGGGTGGTATTTATAGGAGAGGGGAGTGGTTGGTGGCTTCCTCTTTCTTTCTTTCTTTCTTGGTCCTCAGTCTTTCAGTCTTCTTAAATTCTTCGACTTTTAAGACTTCGTCTCGGGATTTATTTGAACTCGTCTTGTAATTTCTTCATAAATTAGACTTGAGTTCTTCGGCTTTATTAAACTTTCGTCTTTGGACATTTTCTTCGATAAATCTTCAGAATAAGCCTTGGACTTCCGTTCTTTTTGCATTCTTGATCTTTTGACTTCGTCTTTTGTCTTTTTCTTCAATAAACGCCCGTGAAAGACCGTGTTTTCCTTCCTTTTCACATTTTGACCCTGAAACACAATAAAAACACAAACCACGCATAATTCCGCCATTTACGACATAAAATATACGTTTAGGTCCCATTTTAATGTAATTAAGTGGTAGAAAAGATGGGTGTTTTCACACCTATCATAGTTGCACCCCGACCTAAGGAGGAGCTAATTATGTATATGTCCGCTACGTACGGAGCAATCAGCGCAGTCCTTATGACTGATCAGGAATCAGTCCAGACTCCGGTTTACTTCATAAGCAGAGCGTTGCAAGGGCCGTAGTTGAATTATTCATCAATGGAGAAGTTGGTTTTGTCATTGGTTTACGCCACGAAAAGGCTGCACCGATACTTCCAGGCGCACCCAAGTGTGGTTATCACTGATCAGCCAATAAAACAGATCATCTCTAAACCGGACGTAGCCGGGAGATTGCAGAAGTGGAGTGTCCTACTAGGAGAACATAACATCTCTTATAGACCAAGGACAATCGTCAAGGGCCAATTTTTGGCAGATTTCCTAATCGAGAAACCTGAGGAGGACGAGCCAATGGTGCAAAAAGAAGAAATTCCAACGGATTCATGTGTTTTGTTTACTGATGGATCTTCTTGCACGGACGGATCAGGAGTCGGCCTCATTCTCACGAATCCGGAAGGAATGAAATTTACCTACGCCTTGCGCTTTGAGTTCACAACCACGAATAATGAGGCAGAATATGAAGCATTGATTGCGGGTTTAAAAATCACCGCTAGGATGGGAGTCCGCAACCTTGAAGCCTACGTGGACTCATGGCTTGTCGCGAATCACATCCTAGGAGGGTACATAGCTAAGGAGGATAACATGATCCAATATTTGGAGAAAGTCAAGTCACTCATCGCCGGTTTGGTAAGTTCTCCATCAAGCAGGTACCAAGAGGCGAGAACAAGAAGGCGGATGCTCTTAGCAAGATTGCGTCTACAAGCTTTGCCCATCTATCCAAACAAGTGTTGGTTGAAATACTCAAGGAAAAGTCCATTACAGTAGGAGAGATAGCGACCATATTTGATGAAGAGGGGCCTACATGAATGACCCCGATCATGAACTATCTAGCTGATTAGACCCTTCTTAAGGACGAAAAGGAGGCGCGACGTGTCAAAAGGAAGTCGCAACATTTCGAACTCCAAGATGGTGTCCTATATAAGAGTTCCTTCCTACAGCCATGGCTGCGATGCGTCGGGCCGCGCCAGGCTAGCTATGTGATTAGTGCGATACATGAAGGGTCGTGCGGCATGCACGCAGGCCCTAGATCAGTAGTGGCACGAGCTCTACGCACGGGGTACTACTGGCCAGGTATGCATCGAGACGCGCGATACATGATTCTTAAATGCAGCGATTGGCAAGTACACATGCCAGTACCGCGACATCTACAGTAAGAACTAACACCCATCACATCCCCATGGCCATTCAACAAGTGGGGGATTGATATCGCATGCCTTTTTCCTGTTGGCGCAGGGGGCGTTAAGTTCTTGATTGTAGCTATGGACTATTTCACTCGCTGGATAGAAGCTAAGGCGGTCAAAACGATTACGGGCAAACAGGTAAAAAAGTTTGTTTGGGAAAATATTGTGTGCCTCTTTGGTTTGCCAGGTGAGATCATCTCGGATAACGAGAAACAGTTTGCAGATAATCCATTCAAGGATTGGTGCGCAGCGTTGAACATCAAACGGGATTTCGCATCAGTTAAGCACCCACAGACTAATGGTCTTGTGGAGTGGGCAAACAGAAGCCTAGGTGAAGGTATAAAAGCACGCTTAGATGAAAGAAGTGCCAAGTGGGTAGATGAACTGTCGCATGTCCTATGGGCACACAGGACAATGATCAAAACAGCCAATGGGGACACTCAATTCGTGCTGGCCTATGGAACCGAGGCTGTTATCCCATCAGAAATTAGAATGCCAACAATTCGCACGACAGAGGTTAATGTCGTCACAAACGATGAGCAACTCGGGGTCAATCTAGACTTGTTAGAGGAGAAAAGAGAGATAGCAGCCATCAATGAGGCTAAGTCTAAGGCACGTATGAAAGCTTATTACGATTCCAAAGTCAAGGGTGTTTCCTTTCGATCGGGGGATTTTGTCTATCGTGCTAACGAGGCAAGTCGCGCAGAGAGCACGGGTGTGACACCCTAGAATCGAGGTCATTAACGATACCCTAAATTACGCTAATTTTTGAAATTTTTATTAAATTATAATTTCTATAATTTATAAGTATTTTGGTTAGAGCCGATGTTCGAGGTTATAATTTTTACGGTTGACGTTTTAAGAAGGACGATGACGATTACGATCCCGAGGGATGCCCAATTTCATATAATTTTTGACGATTTATCGATAATGTAATTTTTCGAGAATTTTATTTACGGTTCGTGTTAAGTTGAGTCGGGTGAGTTTTATAGCCTTCCGAGTACATTTAAAGTATCCCAAAAATATTTTGGAGCGTTCGGGAAGATTTCCGACTCCCGTAAAATTTTCAAAATTGACAAATGAGTCGAACCCGCAAAGTTTTGAGGACGTTTTTCATTTAAGGACAAAAGAAGCCAAAAATTGCACAAAGGTCCCTCCTAACCCACCAAAAAGGCCAAATTTGCCATAAACACAAACACACACAACACTTGCACCAAAAAATCAAACCATCACTCTCTCCTCTCTCTCTAAGGCCGACGGACACCCCCAACACCATCAAAAATTCACCAAAAATCTTCTTCCACTTGATTTTTCAAAAATCTAAGGTTAGACCACACTTAGTTTGGTCATTCCCCACCTATTCATGTGCTCAAATCCAACATGCATTGATAAAAATTTTTCAAGATTTTTCCATATGATCCAAATTCGTTTTTGAGGCTAAATGAGCTAATGCATGTTGATATTAAGTGTTATGGAAGTATAAACACCATGAAAACCCACCAAAATTAATTTGGTTGTGGTGATTGGGTCACCCAAACCCCACGGCAAAGGGGGTGTTTGGGGAGCCATGGTGGTTGTTGGTTTTGCATGTTAATCTTGTGTTTGGTTTGATGTTTAAGGGTGTTTTACATAGGTGTTAGTGGTTGCATGTTCATTTTCTTTGATTCTTGATTTTGAGTTTGATTGATCAATAGGGGTAGGATTGAAGTTTGATGTTAGGATATGTTTGGGAAGGCTTAGGATGATGTTTAGTGGTAATTAGAAGTATTGGAATCGAGTCTAAGCATGTTTTTGGTATGGTCATTTTTAGGCAGAAACATTTGGTCCATTTTATAAAAATGATTTTTGTTCCAGGTCTTGAAAGCTAAATGTAGTGATAGAGGGTCTTTCTAGCTTTAATTTAGTATAAGGTAGAGCCCGTGACTCAAAACGAGCTAAAAGTTATGACATTTTAAAGATCGGGTACCGGGAGACGAGGACTTTCACAATCCGAATTTGTGCAAAGTTTTAGTCAAATCCCGAGGGTCACAAGTATAAATTGGTAAATGGTCAAGGGTCAAAATTTGGTCCCTAACCTGTGTAAATGAGTATATATGTTGACTTAGGTGTCAAGGAAGTCAAAGGTATTTTTCATATAGGTCAAAGAGGTCAAAATTGGTCGAAGCGCAATTTCAGCCCGTAAAATGTAGTCGTGGAAATGAGTTGCGTAACGGGTCGGAAAAGTAAAAACTTTTATTGGGCTTAAAAACATGTTATCTACAGGTCATATAGGATTTTTGGAAATTTTGTCAAATTTTATAAGCATGGTTTAATAAGGTAAAACAGCCCGTACTTTAGTCAAGTACCGGCGAGAACGAATAAAAATGGACAACGTAAGTATTGAGAACGAATGGAATAAAATGAATGATACTTGTTGTTTTGTTTTTGGCGTGAGTTATATTTGTCCTAAGTGACTTGTATATATGTATTTTATACAGTACCGTAAGTATTTAAATGAGATTACTCATTACGCGTTATTTGTGATAGGTGTTGACTTACCCGGGCATCCATTTCGTCGTCAGTGATCACTCCTCGAACTACCGACTACTTAATACCTAAGGTGTGAATTTATAGCCTCGCTTATATTATTTCAAATTGTTTTACCCGCGAGGGAAATGCATGCTAGTTTTTAAAAGGAACGTATATCATGAATGATTGTTAGACCCGAAAGTTGCCTTAGAAATTGTGTTGAGTACCAAAGTTGCAAAAGTCCCTAAAATCATGAACTATTAACTATTGTCTTGCCCTCGAGTAGGGGGAAATAGCCGCTTATGCAATTTGTAGTACTACGGGGTTAACGACCCAATGCTAGCCGAGAATCTGTACTTATAGTAAGTTCCGCGGTAGATTATTTTGTATGAGAAATAAGGTATAATTGCAACTGATGCCTTTAGAAGGGGCACTGGTTTCATCTGAATCATGCCGGTATATTTACGCGGGTGATTGAGTTAACGGATTAGTGTCATGAGCTTAAACACAATTGTCAGTATCCTGATTATAGTTTGTTTGATCGACAAGACTATAAATGATCACGAATGGTTTTTATTATATATACGTTCAAATGGATTGTAAAACCTATAATTTCCACTCAACGTTTTCGTTGACCAAATTTTTGGCATGTGTTTCAGGTAACCGTTGAGAAGTAGGATGGAGCATGCATGGGATGGATGTTGTGTGTACGGCTTGGTGTCCGCTTGTTTTTCCCTCCTTTTCTACTTAAACAATTTTTATGTTTAATGTCATGTGGTTGTAAACTGAAGTTTTTGGGGTTGAGATTCATGGGGACCGAAAACGCTAAACTCTGTGCACTATTTGGGGTTGGAAAAACTGTGGACATGTATTATCTAACAATTTTAAATTTCAAGTTTTAAGTTGACGTCTTTTTAGCGTCGTTTAATATATCTTGTGTGCAATGAATACTGTGTAGCACCCATTGTTGTAGTTCCGCTGCGCATAACAATTGTGGGGGTGTTACAACGGGGAAACTTGGTCCAAAGTGGGAAGGGCCGTATGAGGTCACGGAAGCTTTAGGGCTATGTGCGTACAAGTTGCGTGATATGGATGGTCGTGACTGGATCGTACATGGAATATTTGCAACCTTAAAAGATGCTACCTCTGAAAGGCTATGGCCTCTGCATGGACACTTCGCTGTGGTCAGCTTCAATGAAGATCCATGTATTTTTTGTTTTCAATGCTTTCTAGGTTCTACTTGTCTTAGGATTTTAATTCTCTCAAAAAATCGTAACCGTTCTAATAAAATGACGTGGTGCCTAGCTAGCTCCACAGTCTGTTCTTGTACAAATTATTGTCTTATGTTTTTAGAATTATTTTTCATTTTCTAGTATGTTATTACTTGTTCATATGCATTCATTCAACCGTACATGTACTATTCGCTCCTAGGCGGGGTAAGAGGATTAAGTGAACCTAATAATTCAACTTGTCGCATAAGAGGGATGCAACCCCAGTGACGCGGATCATGTATCCTTACTAGACACCTTATTTACGAGACATTGTAATAAGTTTCCACATGCCGTACTTACGTAGTGCCGGACATGATAAAGACACACGGTGCACGTATAGTAAAATATAGACTTAGTTTTATTCTTGATCATCCGTGACACGTCATGCAAACAGATACATGATATCTAAGGAATAATAACAAGTTTCAATATAAACAAACAAAACTTGTCGTGCTCACCACAGACATATATCTTAATAAATATTCTAAAGTGTTTACACATAGAATTACAAATTAAAGCTGTGTACATCCACGGACGAATAAACAATAAGTAGTGCAAATGTTTACAACAGATAAACTAAAAAGGAGGCAGGAACTCCCCTACTTCTCTCTTACCTTCGGCTATCAAAGCACGAAGGGCTTCACCACGAGCGTCCTTTCCACTTTGCACCCTGGCTAGGTTAGCTTCCAACGCCCCAGCTAATAGCCTCTCACCCTTCACGACCTTCAGACTGACATCATATATTGGCAGAGTAAGTTGGATTGGGTTCGGTGCGAGCTTCACCATGATATCCTCGTTAGAGGCATTCTTTATAGTTTCAAGGTCATCCAGGTAGGGGTACTTCATATCCCCCAGAGCGGCCATGGACGCAGTCATCTTTGCTTCCGCCTCAGGGTTATGGTAGGCATGCGTAGTGATATCTTTATTCTTGCTTATTAGTTCCGCAGCCTTGGTCAATCCTTCATGCCTGACGCGGTCAATACCGTCTGACACGACATCAGCAAAGGCCTGCACAAACTGTGGTGCCTCCATCACTCTTGTCACGACCAGACGTGCCCCTTGGCCCACCACCCACCTACGACCAGCAATGGCCGTAAGCAATGGGGGGCACAACACTTTAGCACAGTCTGTGGCCAGCACATTCAGATCACGCTCCACCTTGCCCAAAGCCTCAACCGTTCGCTCCTCCATAGCTGCATGCTCCTTGATAAACTCCTCCTTCAATGCCTCACACTCCTCTACAAGGGCGGATGCTTGGTCGGCTGCGGATTTGGTAGCAGCTTCGGTCGTGGCCACCTATGAAACAATTAGGGTTACCACATGGGTGAGCAAGACAAGGGTGTTACACAAACAATTGACATGCATATGTAAGGATACGTACCTTGCCGTTGGCTGCCTCGAGAAGAGCTTCCAGCTAAGCAATGCGCTCATCACGGGCATTGGCGTGGCTGGTTTGTTCTTTTATTGTAGCTCCAGCCACAACCAAATCCGCCTGCAGGGAGGCAATTGTCTTCTCATGCTTCTCCACCATCTCTTCCCTACGGACAATCCTCCTATCAGCGCGGCGTACATGGGCCAAGGACTCCTCCAAACGGCGCCGTAAGGCTGCACCAAGTGTTATCTGGTGCGCCTTTGCTACATCATATTGTTCGAGAAGAACCCTGATACAAGGGATTTTACTAGTTTGAAAGTTCGTTTCTCGGTATCTTCTCGAATCGATCACGGTTCAAAGTGGAATAGTTGTTCTTGGTTACTAAAAAGGGGTTTGGTTTTCTATTCTACTAAAAAGGTTTAAATGCACAAAGATATAAAATTAAACTAAAAGCAGTTAATAAAATAAGACTGAAATCGAATTAAAATTAAACAGTAAACAGTAAATACCCTTACTTGAAAAACCACTGATTCGGAATAATTCTGTTGATCCGGAATAATTAGCTCATCCGGAATAAATGGTTCATGCGGAATAATTACTCATTCGGAACATTTGCTTGATTCGGAATGTTTAACAAAAAGATGCTTCATTCGGAATACTTTTGCTCATGCGGAATAAAAACTCATCCGGAATAATCTGACAAAACTTTGATTCGGAACATTTTGTTTCATTCAGAATATTTGGTGATTCGGAATACTCGCTCACTCGGAATAAAAAATTGACTCGGAATATTTTTGAACAAAAAGCTTCATTCGGAATAACAAAAAATTGATTCGGAATATTTTTGAAAATATTGATTCGGAATATAACTACTCATCCAGAATATTGATTATTCCGGATGAACAATATGATTCGGAATGTCTGAATAATAAAAAAAATGCTGATTCGGAATATGTCTTGATGCGGAATAATTAAGGTAAAAACACTGGTTCGGAATAATTAAACAATATCACTCATTCGGAACAAAAAGAATTGATTTGGAATATTTTTGAAAATAACTGATTCGGAATATAACTACTCATCCGGAATATTGATTATTCCGGATGAACACACTGATTCGGAACAATTTAAGGAAAACTTTGGTTCGGAATACTCGCTGGTGATCCGGAATCTGGGTAGATTATGAAGATGAAGAACAAGGAAACAATAGCAACTCGATTTTTAACCAAAATTAACAAAGTTTTCACAAAAGATTAAACCAAACTAACCATAAATCATTTACTAACGATAAACATCAAACCAAAACAATAAAAACACAAAACTCACTTACTTTTAAAGATCAAACTCAACAAAATAAAACTTTAAAACTTTAAATCAACAAGAGAAAGATAAACAAGATTAAATGAAAGATTATATTGAAGGATTAATGTTAAACAATCAAAAGGAAGGATTAAAACTTACAAGGTTTGTGAATTAAAGATGAAAAATCACCAAACACCTTAAGGGTGTTCGTGGTTTCCTACGAAACAAAAGAAAGAAGAACAAAGAAAAATAAAAGCTCCCTCCTAAGTTGTGAAGGGGAGCCTATTTATAGTCATTGGCTTGGTTGGTGAGTGGGCTTTCTTCCTTTCTTTTCGTCTTCTCGTCATTTTAGTAAAGTTTACGTTTTCGATTCTGATGTGGGATTTGTCGACGAATAAATTCAACTCGTCTTTTAATTTCTTCGTTTAATAGACTTGAGTTCTTCGACATATGTAAATCTTCCATCTTTGGTCCTTTTCTTCGATAAATCTTCAAATAGGCCCATTGACTTCAAATCTTTTGCATCTCTTGGACAACACACTTCGTCTTGAGTCGTTTTCTTCGATAAAACCCGTGCAATCCCATGTTTTCTTCAATATTTATCCGGTTGGCTCTGAAAACATAACAAACACACAAACCACGTATAATTCCAAACAAATGATAATAAATACACGTTTTGGTCTTGTTTTAGCAAGAAATAAGTGGTAAAAGGATGGGTGTTTTCACACCTATCAAATCCCCTACACTTAACTATTGCCATGCCCTCATGCAATGCTTAGTGATAAAGCAATTTTACACTTTTCTCATAATCAATCAACCTTGGCCTTATTAACAATAACCACTACTACTAAAGAGATATATAAAAACTTGAATGAAACAATAGGGATAGAAAACCATTTTCACTTGAAAATAGCTATATGGAAATAACTCGCAAAGAGGTCTAAGACTTACATTAGGGCTTCGGTTGCTGCGAAGATTCATCACCCTCAAGTTTCACGTTCCCCAAACCAAGCTTAAAAACGAGATCATTGTTATTATAAGTTAGCAAAACAAACACTTACACACATGGCTTAATTATACGCTTAAACTCCCTTATTCCTAGGTGTATCTCTTATATTTTATTTTTGTCTTAGAATGATCATGAAGATGCATTTTTGGACTTATTGCGATAGTTTATTTAGGCTGAAAGCAAAATAGGACGATTCGATTAATAGTTAGCTAAAGGACAAAATCTCTTAAAACTGCTTCTCGGGATATTAAAAAGTTCATATCTTGGCATAACTCGCTTCACGATTTGAGACCTTTCTCGGGCCGATATTTGGCATGTACTTCATACTTCATATCTTGAGAGACGTTCTTGAGATAATGGTCTTCTCTTCGTTAATAGAGTTTCTTCACTTGGAGACTTTTGAGGGATACTCCAACTTTGTTGGCCACGACTTCATCATTATTTCTTCAATCGTTAATTGGGATTTTGAGATACAACGATCCGCCTCCTTTTCGGACTTGGATCTATTTATCCTCATACCTTGTTAGGGTCTTTTCGGATAGACTTCTCCATGATCTTTATGGGAGTTGATTGCTTTTCGTCGTGAGTCTTGATCCTTCATATTTATTTTGGGACTAATGCTTTTCACATCACCTTAGATTTTTAGCAATAAAATGGATCCTCATGCCTTGTTAGGGCCTTTTCGGACTCGCCAATCTTCGCGCCCCGCTTCATTAGTTATGCCTTGGCTATGAACTCTTATCATTACCGAGCAACTTTTAAACGATCTTGGGCTAGAAGCTAAGTTATTCAATAAAATCGTACGACCTTACTTATTGCAGATAAATTATTAGCAAGCGATGGGAGAATAGGATTATAATCACACCAAGTGTGCTTGTGCAAGAATACCGACTTATAATTGGCTCTATCATTTCTCGTTCTCCACAATTTAAAATCTAAAGTAATGAGACTCGTGGATTAATATACTTCTTTTTGCTAGGTTCAATTTTACTCTCGATATCCTCTCGAATTGATCTAGGTCTTAAGTGGAATGATTGTTCTTGGTTACTAAAGAAAAAGGGTTTGGTTTTCTAATCTAATAAGAAGTGGAAATGAAAATTTAAATCAAAGACAATTACTTTAATTATGATTAACAAAGACTTGTTTTAAACTTAAGATTAAAATCAAGATTAAAATTAAAATTGAAATTTAAGCAAACAAACAGTAACCTAAAAGAAACATTGATTCGGAACTTTAACCTTTGTTCGGAACTTTCATTCATCCGGAACTTGAGAACTCATTCGGAACTTTCTGATGCGGAAGTTACTGTTCATTCATCCGGAACTTTCTCATCCGGAACTTACTGGCTTGGTTCGGAACTTTCCGAATGATGGTTTGGTTCGGAAGTCTTTCTTGGTTCGGAACCTTCCGAATGAAGGTTCGGTTCGGAAGTATTGAAATTGATTCGGAAGATTTTGCCTGGTTCGGAACTTAAAGATTGGTTCGGAAGTTTGAGACTTATCCGGAACTTAATGATTGGTTCGGAACCTTCCGAATGATGGCTTCATTCGGAACTTTTAGCTGGTTCGGAAGTTTTGAAACCCAGAACAGTAGCAGACATGCGAAGAACAAGGAACACGGTTTTGATCCAAAATTCACCAAGTTTTTCACCAAAAACTAAAATAAATCAATCACATAGCATCCACTAATCATAAACTACTAATCCCATCAATAAAAACACAAATCCCATCAACTTTTGAAGATCAAATCAAGAAAAATAAAAACTTAAGAACTTGAAGATAAAGATGAAGATGAACAAGATTAAATGGAAAGATTAAACAAAACTTTGTATTGAAAGATTAATGTTTTAACAAGATCAAACAAGAATTAAAATAACAAGATTTGGAAAACAAAGATTAAAATCACCAATCACCCTAGTGGTGATGGTGATGAAACGAAACAGAGAGAAAGAGTGGGGAAAAGAAAAAAAAATAAAGCTAGCTCCTGGATGTGTGTGAGGGAACCCTTTATATAGGCTTGTCCTTTAGTTGGTGAGTGGGCTTTCTCCCGTTCTTCTTGTCTTTTCGTCTTTTCAGAAAAGTTTCCGTTTTCGATTCTGATTCGGGATTTGTCGTCGATTAAATTCAACTCGTCTTTTAATTTCTTCGTTTAATAGACTTGAGTTTCTTCGACTCATATAAATCTTCCATCTTTGGTCCTTTTCTTCGATAAATCTTCGAATAGGCCCAGTGACTTCAAATCTTTTGCATCTCTTGGACAATAGACTTTATCTTGAGTCTTTTTCTTCAGTAAAACCCGTGCAATCCCATGTTTTCTTCAATATTCATCCGGTTGTCTCTGAAAACATAATAAACACAAAAACTACGCATAATTCCAAACAAATGATATTAAATACGTGTTTTGGTCTCGTTTTAGCCCGAATTAAGTGGTAAAAGGATGGGTGTTTACACACCTATCAAATCCCCTACACTTAACCATTGCCATGCCCTCATGCAATGCTTAGTGATTAAGCAATTTTACACTTTTCTCATAATTAATCAACCTTGGCCTTATTTAAATTCTACTAAACAAAAATTAAAGAAATAAAACTTCAAAGATAACAAAGGGATAGGTAACCATTTTCACTTTAAAATAGTTACATGGAAATACCTTGCAAAGAAATCGATGACTTACATTAGGGCTTTGGTGCTGCGAAGATTTATCACCCTCAAGTTTCACGTTCCCCAAACTAAGCTTAAAAACGAGATCATTGTTATTATAAGTTAGCAATTCAAACACTTACACACATGGCTTAATTAAATGCTTAAACTCCCTTATTCCTAGGTGTATCTCTTATATTTTATTTTTGTCTTAGAATGATCATGAAGATGCATTTTTGGACTTATTTCGATAATTTATTAGGGCTGAAAGCAAAGTAGGACGATTTGATTAATAGTTAGCTAAAGGACAAAATCTCTTAAAACTGCTTCTCGGGATATCAAAAAGTTCATATCTTGGCATAACTTGGTTCACGATTTGAGACCTTTCTCGGGCCGATATTTGGCATGTACTTCATACTTCATATCTTCGAGAGACGTTCTTGAGATAAAGGTCTTCTCATCATAATAGAATTTCTTCACTTGGAGACTTTTGAGGGGTACTCCAACTTTGTTGACCACGACTTCATGATTATTTCTTCAATCTCTAATTGGGATTTTGAGATACAACGATCCGCCTCCTTTTCAGACTTGGATCTATTTATCCTCATACCTTGTTAGGGTCTTTTTCGGATAGACTTCTCCATGATCTTTATGGGAGTTGATTGCTTTTCGTCATGAGTCTTGATCCTTCATATTGATTTTAGGAATAATGCTTTTCACATCACTTTGGATCTTCAGCAATAAAATTGAATCCTCATGCCTTGTTAGGGCCTTTTCGGACTCGCCAATCTTCGCGCCCCGCTTCATAAGTTATGCCTTGGCTATGAACTCTTATCATTACCGAGCAACTTTTAAACGATCTTGGGCTAGAAGCTAAGTAACTTTTCAAATCGTACGACCTTACTTATTGCAGATAAATTATTAGCAAGTGATGGGAGAATAGGCAAATAATTACACCAAGTGAGCTTGCGCAAGAATACCGACTTATAATTGACTCTATCATTTCTCGTCCTCCACAATTTAAAATCTCAAGTAATGAGACTCGTGGATACTTAGCCTAATAAACCAATTAAGGTCTACATGGTTAAGGATACTAGCTAGAATAAACTTGGATAAGTCTATTCGGGTTGAGTCAAAATAAACGCAACGGGCCTAATATGTCAAAGATTTCTAAACTAGCTACACCATTTTATTAATATTTTTGACTTTATTGCGGGATATATACATATGAAAGCAACGATAAAAATTTAAAAATTACAACTAAATGGCCAAAGTTAATAAAAAATTTGAAAAATGTTGAAAAATATGATTTTCCGGTTGAATGAAGGCATTTTCATGGAAAAGTCCACTTAAAACTTCGATAGAAGTCCCCCCTACACTTAAGATAAACATTGTCCTCAATGTTTAAGCATGTGGGAAAAGGTTCCCCTACACTTATGACATTGTGCACGTTGGTTAACTCAAGTTAAGGAAGAGACGACTAAAGTGATCAATTTCAAATGTGAGTATGAAGAAAATTGAATCACGATAGTTGAGAGATAGAACCGGATTTCGGATAAACACGGGAGCACGGTTCTTCAAAGATTCCAAGAGTGCACTTATCCTGTAATCACACCATACAAAGACAAACACATATAGAAGTCCCCCCTACACTTAAGGGATTAAAATATAAAAGGATAGATACTCGGGCTGCCTCCCGAGGAGCGCTTGTTTTTGATAACCGAGTCACGAGCCTGACTCGGCCCAAAATTAGTTCATGGGGAACGTGGTGAGGGATGGAATCACCTCCTTAGAGGTGTCCTCACCAAAGTACAACTTCACTCGTTGGCCATTCACCTTAAAATTTGGTCCATCAGGTTGAGCGAGCTCGAGAGTACCATATGGAAAAATTTGGGCAATGGTGAATGGGCCGGACCAACGAGATTTGAGCTTTCCCGAGAAGATTTTCAACCGAGAGTTAAAAAGTAAGACTTTGTCTCCAACGTGGAACTCTCGCTTTTTGATCTTGGAGTCATGAATGAGCTTAGTTCTTTCCTTATAGATCAAAGAATTTTCATAAGCCTCATTACGGAGTTCATTCAGCTCATTGAGTTGGATCTTGCGTAGGTCACCGGCTTTGTTTATATCGAAATTAGCCCACTTTAAGGCCCAATAAGCCTTGTGCTCCAACTCAATGGGGAGGTGGCACGCTTTCCCGTACACAAGACGATAAGGCGTACAGCCGATCGGGGTCTTGTAAGCAGTACGGAAAGCCCACAAAGCATCATCAAGTTTATCAGCCCATGAGGCACGATGCTCTCCCACGGTCCTTTCAAGAATTCGCTTCAGCCCTCGGTTGGATATTTCAGCCTGGCCATTAGTTTGTGGGTGGTAGGCTGTGGAAAGACGATGATTTACACCGTACTTAGCCATGACTCTAGCAAATTGGTCATTGCAGAAATGAGTCCCACGATCACTAATAATGGCGCGAGGCACACCGAATCTAGCGAATAGAGCCTTCAAAAAGTTACAAACCACCCTTGCGTCATTAGTAGGCAAAGCTTTGGCTTCAACCCACTTTGAAACGTAGTCAACGGCTACAAGGATGTATTTGTTTCCTTTAGACGAAGGGAATGGCCCCATAAAGTCGATACCCCAAACATCAAAAATTTCACACTCTTGAATGAAATTCTGAGGCATCTCGTCTTTATGTGTGATTTTGCCTTGCTTTTGGCAAACATCACATCGTTTGACCATATCGTGAGTGTCACGGTATATGGAGGGCCAATAAAATCCGGAATCAAACACTTTTTTAGCGGTGTAGTTGGGACCAAAGTGACCACCGGTGGGTCCTTTGTGGCAAGCATTAAGGATTTCAGACGCTGCCGGTCCATCAACACATCGGCGAATAATCAGGTCAGCACATTGTTTGAATAGGTAAGGGTCGTCCCAAAAGTAAGTCTTGATGTCGGTGAAGAACTTCTTCTTTTGTTGGGATGTCAACCCTTCCTTGAGAATTCCACCCGCCAAGTAGTTTTCAAAGTCCGCAAACCACGGGGTTTCATTTGGCTTCGAGTTTATAGACATTAAGGTCTCCAAGGGAAAAGAATCATTGATTTCTTTGGTCGGATGATCCCCTTGGTAAGGATCCTCAAGTCTGCTGAGATGATCCGCGGCTAAGTTTTCTGCTCCTTTTTTATCGCGGATTTCGATTTTAAATTCCTGGAGCAGCAAAACCCAACGAAGAAGTCTTGGTTTGGAATCTTGCTTTGTCAACAAGTACTTCAGCGCGGAATGGTCGGTGTACACAATAGTGGTAGAAAGGACAAGATAGGGGCGGAATTTCTCAAAAGCAAAGACAACAGCTAAAAGCTCTTTCTCGGTTGTCGTATAATGCAATTGTGCCCCAGTCATTGTCTTGCTAGCGTAATGGATCGGTTGGAAGTGTTTGTTCACTCTTTTTCCAAGAACCGCTCCAATAGCAAAATCGCTAGCATCGCACATCAACTCAAAGGGAAGCTCCCAATTAGGGGTAACCAAGACGGGTGCCTTAGTTAGCTTATCCTTAAGCAAGTTGAAGGCTTCAAGGCACTCTTTGGAGAAGATAAAAGGAGTATCTTTTTCCAAGAGGTGGGTCATCGGGCGAGCGATTTGAGAAAAATCTTTGATGAATCGACGATAGAAGCCCGCATGACCCAGAAAACTTCTCACACCCTTCACGGTTGAAGGTGGAGGCAACTTTGCGATAACATCGACTTTAGCACGGTCTACTTCAAGACCGGCTTTCGAGATCTTATGTCCAAGCACGACGCCTTATTTTACCATAAAATGGCATTTTTCCCAATTTAGAACAAGGCGAGTGTCTTCGCACCGCTTTACCATACGTTCTAAATTGGCAAGGCAAGCAGAGAAGGAATCCCCGAAGACCGAGAAATCATCCATGAAGACTTCCATGGTTTGTTCAACCATGTCATGGAAGATAGCTAACATGCACCTTTGGAAAGTCCCGGGCGCATTACATAAGCCAAAAGGCATTCTTTTGTAAGCGAAAGTGCCATAGGGACAAGTGAATGTAGTCTTCTCTTGATCTTGGGGATCGATGGGTATTTGGAAATAACCCGAGAAACCATCAAGAAAGCAGTAATATTCATTTCCTGCTAAGCGTTCAAGCATTTGGTCCATAAAAGGTAGAGGAAAATGATCCTTTCTCGTGGCATCATTGAGTTTGCGGTAGTCTATACAAACTCTCCACCCAGTAACGAGACGAGTGGGAATCAACTCGTTGTGTTCATTGGGAACAACGGTTATTCCGCCCTTCTTGGGCACACAATGGATTGGACTAACCCACGGGGAATCCGAAATAGGGTAAATCATACCCGCATCAAGAAGTTTGATAACCTCTGTTTTGATGACTTCATGGATTTTTGGATTCACCCTTCGTTGGCTTTGAATAGTGGGCTTATAGTCGTCCTCCATGAGAATTTTGTGTGTGCAGAAGTGAGGATCAATTCCACGAATATCGGAAATCTTCTAAGCGATAGCCTTCTTATGATCTTTCAACACAGCGACAAGTCGGGCTTTCTCTTCATCCTTCAAATCCTTAGCAATGATGACTGGCGACTTATTCTCTTCTTCGAGGAATACATACTCAAGATGGGGTGGCAACTCCTTAAGTTCCAAATCCGGAGGATTGTCGACGGGAGGCGTATTCGAAGTCGGAGTCTTGATAGCAATGACCGTGGGAGATGGAGGGGAAGGATTGTCTTCTCTGAGGAGGTTTGCAATGAAACTGAGATCGTCATCCCAAGTGGCAGTAGAATCGTCATTGTCTTGCTTCACATCTTCCAAGGTGGCTTCCAAATCTTTCCAAAGGAAATCACTTTCTCCAAATAGAGATAGTGATGAGTCGATAGAGGAAACGGTCTCAACATTGGGAAGAGAGTTAGGAATGTTTTTACAAGCATCCTTGAAGTGTTCTTCACAAGCCTCATCAAGAACGTCAATACAATTAACATTCTCGTAAGAATAAGGCTGTTTAGATAACTTTCCCATGTTGAAGACTACTTTATCGTCACCCACTCTCATGATAAGCTCACCGGCTTCAACATCAATGAGAGTGCGACCGGTCCTCAAGAATGGACGACCAACAATGAGTGGCACACGGGGGTCCATCTCGTAGTCGACGACAACAAAATCGGCAGGGAAGGTGAATTTGTCGACTCCTACAATGACGTCTTCGGCTATCCCCACTGGATAAGCAACCGTACGGTTGGCCAATTCCAAAGTCATTTTAGTGGGGACTAGCTCTGGGAGAGATAATTGCTTCCAAACACTTAGAGGCATGAGATTAATACTGGCACCTAGATCGGCTAGGGCCATGCAATTCTCTACTCCCGGGAAATTGCAAGGGATAAGAAAACGACCCGGATCACCAAGCTTGATTGGCAATTTCCTTAAGAGTACTGCAGAGCAGTTCTCATTAAGTTGGGTGTTAGCGAGATCGAGGAGCTTTTCCTTGTCGCTCAGAAGATCTTTAAAAATTTTGGCATATTTGGGCATGTGAGCGAGAGCCTCAGCGAAGGAGATGTTGAAATTCAGTTTTTTGAACATTTTTAGGAAGTTCGAAACTTGAATATCATCCTTGCTCTTTTGCTTCTCTTTCCTCAACCTTGAAGGATAAGGTATATTGGAAGAAGAGGAAGGCTGTAGGGGAATAGGATCACTCACAAGCACGGGTGGAGGAGGGGTAGAAAGAAGAGGTGGAGAAACTGGGGAAGGAGAAGGATGAGGAATAGGAGCAGGTGACTCGTTCTCCTTAGTCACAACCACCGGTGGAGGTATAGGAAGCTCGGGTTCCTTAGTACCTTTGCCACTTCGAGTGGTGATTGCTTTCATCTCCCCTCTTGGGTTCGCAACGGTGTTACTCGGAAGAGTACCCGAAGAAGAGGGTTGATTACCTTGGAAGAAACTAGCCATCATGTTCCTCAGGTCATTTGTTTGGGTATCCAACGTATTTCTCATATCGGCTCTCAAATCATTTCCTTGCTTGACCAAGTCTGCTTTCAAATTGCGCACTTCCTCTTGGAGATTTCCTACTATCACATCATTGGTTCTCATGTAGGTTGCAACCTCTTGGTGTAATGCAGTGGTGGCTTGGTTGGGAGGAGCATTGTATGCAGGTGGTTGGTAAGCAGGTTGTTGGTAGACTTGATTGTTACGTTGAGGTGGTTGTTGTTGCTTGTGAGGTGGGATGTATGGTTGTCGAGGTTGTTGTTGTTGTTGAGGAGGGCGGTTAAGGTTTTGTTGTTGGTTTGGGTTGGTAGGTGGAAAACCGGGTGGTGAAAGATAGTTGTTGCTGCGGTAGCTAAGCAAGTTACGGTCACCTTGAGGTCTAGCTTGATAAGCAGGTTGTTGGTAGGTGCCATATGCCGCATTCACATTCTCAGCAGGGTAATCTTGGGTGGCGGTACAAGTTGTGTAAGAGTGAGGACCACCGCATATCTCACAAGGTTGGCTGATAGCGTTCACTTGAGCGTTTTTGGCGTTGTTGCTGTTGTTGTTGCTGACGGTGTGGGTGACAAGCGATTCAAGAAGCGTGGTGATTTTGTCAAGTCGCTTGTCGCTGTCATTAGTGCTAGCACTAGCAACATTGGTCCTAACACTCTTGGTTTGCACACGAGATTTGTTCTCAATGATATCCCAAGCAGCATTGGAAGTCTTAGCCAATAGATTACCCCCCGAGGCACTATTCAGTGAATCTTGGTCACTCATGCTTAAACCATTGTAAAAAGTATTGATTTGATGTACTTTGGTAAAACCATGTTGTGGGCATTTTCTTAAAAGATCTTTAAAGCGATCCCAAGATTCACTGAATGACTCATCGTACTTTTGTTCAAAATTTATGATCTCATTCCGTAAAGCGGTAGTACGAGAGGGTGGAAAAAAGTAGTTTATAAACTTTGTTTCCAAATCCGTCCACGAGAGAATACTCTGTGGCGGTTCCTTAGCAAGCCAATGCCGGGCTTGTCCCTCTAAAGAAAAGGGAAAAAGTTGTAACCTTATAACTTCTTGTGGAACTCCATTGAACTTGACCGTGTTGGTGAGTTGTAGAAATCTCTTGATATGGTCATGTGGGTCATCAATGGTTCGTCCCAAGAATGGTTGAGCTGAGACCATCTGGATAAAGCCTGATTTTAGCTCGAAATTGTTGGCGGCAATTGGTGGTATAACAATTGGATCCGTATTGCCATCGACATGAGCTTGCAGCAATTCATCATTGGGCGATTATCCGGAAGGTGCTCATTGTTGTTGTTATTGTTCATGTTGTTGAAAGGCGGGTTGTTGTTGTTATTATTGTTGTTCGGAGGTGGTATGTTATTGTTGTTTTGTACACCAGCCATGTCTAAGTTATCGAGAGGCACGGGCTCTTGATAAGACGTGGATCGAGTGCGCATACACCTGCAAAAGAACGAACAAAGAAAAACAAAGCAAAAATATTTTTGGTTTTTATTGTTTTTTAATTTTTAGGATTTTTGAAAATTTTATATTTTTTAGTTGTTTTTGAAAATTTTTGAAAAAGTAACGTTCACGGGGAACGGATCCCAAAATCCAAGTTCTCACAAAAAACTTTTGATCTTAACGAGAAGAGCCGGCAGCGGCGCCATTTAATATACTTCTTTTTGCTAGGTTCAATTTTACTCTCGATATCCTCTCGAATTGATCTAGGTCTTAAGTGGAATGATTGTTCTTGGTTACTAAAGAAAAAGGGTTTGGGTTTCTAATCTAATAAGAAGTGGAAATGAAAATTTAAATCAAAGACAATTACTTTAATTATGATTAACAAAGACTTGTTTTAAACTTAAGATTAAAATCAAGATTAAAATTAAAATTGAAATTTAAGCAAACAAACAGTAACCTAAAAGAAACATTGATTCGGAACTTTAACCTTTGTTCGGAACTTTCATTCATCCGGAACTTGAGAACTCATTCGGAACTTTCTGATGCGGAAGTTACTGTTCATTCATCCGGAACTTTCTCATCCGGAACTTACTGGCTTGGTTCGGAACTTTCCGAATGATGGTTTGGTTCGGAAGTCTTGCTTGGTTCGGAACCTTCCGAATGAAGGTTTGGTTCGGAAGTATTGAAATTGATTCGGAAGATTTTGCCTGGTTCGGAACTTAAAGATTGGTTCGGAAGTTTGAGACTTATCCGGAACTTAATGATTGGTTCGGAACCTTCCGAATGATGGCTTCATTCGGAACTTTTAGCTGGTTCGGAAGTTTTGAAACCCAGAACAGTAGCAGACATGAGAAGAACAAAGAACACGGTTTTGATCCAAAATTCACCAAGTTTTTCACCAAAAACTAAAATAAATCAATCACATAGCATCCACTAATCATAAACTACTAATCCCATCAATAAAAACACAAATCCCATCAACTTTTGAAGATCAAATCAAGAAAAATAAAAACTTAAGAACTTGAAGATAAAGATGAAGATGAACAAGATTAAATGGAAAGATTAAACAAAACTTTGTATTGAAAGATTAATGTTTTAACAAGATCAAACAAGAATTAAAATAACAAGATTTGGAAAACAAAGATTAAAATCACCAATCACCCTAGTGGTGATGGTGATGAAACGAAACAGAGAGAAAGAGTGGGGAAAAGAAAAAAAAATAAAGCTAGCTCCTGGATGTGTGTGAGGGAACCCTTTATATAGGCTTGTCCTTTAGTTGGTGAGTGGGCTTTCTCCCGTTCTTCTTGTCTTTTCGTATTTTCAGAAAAGTTTCCGTTTTCGATTCTGATTCGGGATTTGTCGTCGATTAAATTCAACTCGTCTTTTAATTTCTTCGTTTAATAGACTTGAGTTTCTTCGACTCATATAAATCTTCCATCTTTGGTCCTTTTCTTCGATAAATCTTCGAATAGGCCCAGTGACTTCAAATCTTTTGCATCTCTTGGACAATAGACTTTATCTTGAGTCTTTTTCTTCAGTAAAACCCGTGCAATCCCATGTTTTCTTCAATATTCATCCGGTTGTCTCTGAAAACACAATAAACACAAAAACCACGCATAATTCCAAACAAATGATATTAAATACGTGTTTTGGTCTCGTTTTAGCCCGAATTAAGTGGTAAAAGGATGGGTGTTTACACACCTATCATGGATGCTTAGCCTAATAAACCAATTAAGGTCTACATGGTTAAGGATACTTGCTAGAGTAAACTTGGATAAGTCTATTCGGGTTGAGTCAAAATAATCGCAACGGGCCTAATATGTCAAAGACTTCTAAACTAGCTACACCACTTTATTAATATTTTTGACTTTATTGTGGGATATATACATATGAAAGCAACGATAAAAATTTAGAAATTACGACTATATGGCCAAAGTTAATTAAAAATTTGAAAAATGCTGAAAAAAGATGATTTTCCGGTTAAATGAAGGCATTTTAATGGAAAAGTCCACTTAAAACTTCGATATAAGTCTCCCCTACACTTAATATAAACATTGTCCTCAATGTTTAAGCATGTGGGAAAAGTCTCCCCTACACTTATGACATTGTGCACGTTGGTTAAATCAAGTTAAGGAAGAGACGACTAAAGTGATCAATTTCAAATGTGAGTATGACGAAAATTGAATCACGATAGTTGAGAGCTAGAACCGGATTGCGGATTACACGGGAGCACGGTTCTTCAAAGGTTCCAAAAGTGCATTCATCCCTGTAATCACATCACCACACAAACACAAACAACCTATATAGGTCCCCCTACACTTAGGAGGTAAAACGGAAAAGGATAGATACTCGGGTTGCCTTCCGAGGAGCGCTTGTTTTTGATAACCGAGTCACGAGCCTGACTCGACCCAAAACTAGTTCATGGGAAACGTGGTGAGGGATGGAATCATCTCATGAGAGATGTACTCACGAAAGTACAACTTCACTCGTTGGCCATTCACCTTAAAATTGGGTCCATTAGGTTGAGCGAGCTCGAGAGTACCATATGGAAAAATTTGGGCAATGGTGAATGGGCCGGACCAACGAGATTTCAGCTTGCCCAAAAAGATTTTCAACCGAGAGTTAAAGAGTAAAACTTTGTCTCCAACTTGGAACTCTCGGTTTTTGATCTTGGAGTCATGAATGAGCTTAGTCTTTTCCTTATAGATCAAGGAATTTTCATAAGCATCATTCCTGAGTTCATTGAGCTCATTGAGTTGGATTTTGCGTAGGTCACCGGCGTTGTTCATGTCGAAATTAGCCCACTTCAAGGCCCAGTAAGCCTTGTGCTCCAACTCAATGGGGAGGTGGCATGCTTTTCCGTACACGAGACAATATGGTGTACAACCAATCGGAGTCTTGTATGCGGTACGAAAAGCCCACAGAGCATCATCAAGTTTATCGGCCCATGAGGCACGATGCTCTCCTACGGTTCGTTCAAGAATTCGCTTTAACCCTCGGTTAGAGATTTCAGCCTGGCCATTAGTTTGTGGGTGGTATGCGGTGGAAAGACGATGATTGACACCGTACTTAGCCATGACTCTTGCGAATTGATCATTGCAAAAATGAGTCCCGCGATCACTAATAATGGCACGAGGCACACTGAATCTAGCGAATAGCGACTTCAAAAAGTTACAAACCACCCTTGCGTCGTTAGTGGGTAAAGCTTTGGCTTCAACCCATTTAGAAACGTAGTCAACGGCTACAAGGATATATTTGTTTCCTTTAGATGTAGGGAATGGCCCCATAAAGTCGATACCCCATACATCAAAGATTTCACATTCTTGTATGAAATTTTGAGGCATCTCATCTTTATGTGTGATCTTGCCTTGTCGTTGGCAAGCATCACAATTTTTCACCATTTCGTGAGCTTCACGATAAATGGAGGGCCAATAGAATCCCGAGTCAAACACTTTTTTAGCGGTGAAGTTGGGACCAAAGTGACCACCGGTGGGTCCTTTGTGGCAAGCTTCGAGAATGTCTAAAGCTGCCGGTCCATCAACACATCGACGAATAATCAAATCAGCGCATTGTTTGAAGAGATACGGGTCATCCCAAAAGTAAGTCTTAATATCTTTAAAGAAAATTTTCTTTTGTTAGGATGTTAACCCGTCGATGAGAATTCCACCCGCCAAGTAGTTTGCAATGTCCGCAAACCATGGGGTTTCATCAAAATTCGAGTTGATAGACATTAAGGTCTCCAGGGGAAAAGAGTCATTGATCTCTTTTTTTGGATGATCCCCTTGATAAGGATCCTCAAGTCTACTGAGATGATCCGCGGCTAGGTTTTCAGCTCCCTTCTTATCACGAATTTCGATTTTAAATTCTTGAAGTAGCAAAAACCAGCGAAGAAGTGTTGGTTTAGAATCTTGTTTAGTTAACAAGTACTTCAACGCGGAATGGTCGGTATACATGGTGGTGGTAGAAAGGACAAGATAGGGGCGGAACTTTTCAAAAGCATACACTACAGCTAAAAGCTCTTTTTCGGTAGTGGTATAATGCAATTGAGCCCCCGTCATTGTCTTGCTAGCGTAATAGATTGGGTGAAAGTGTTTGTTCACTCGTTGGCCCAAAACCGCTCCAATAGCAAAGTCGCTAGCATCGCACATCAACTCAAAAGGTAGCTCCCAATTAGGGGTAACCAAGACCGGTGCCTTAGTTAGCTTATCCTTAAGAAGGTTGAAGGCTTCAATACACTCTTTGGAAAAGATAAAAGGAGTATCTTTTTCCAAGAGGTGGGTCATCGGGCGAGCGATTTTAGAAAAGTATTTTATGAATCGACGGTAGAAGCCCGCATAACCGAGGAAACTTCTCACACCCTTCACGGTTGAAGGTGGAGGCAATTTTGCAATAACATCGACTTTAGCACGGTCCACTTCAAGACCGGCTTTGGATATTTTACTAGTTCTTCCATTTTCATTTCATTATTTATCCGTGCAATCCCATGTTTTCTTCAATATTTATCCGGTTGGCTCTGAAAACACAACAAACACACAAACCACGCATAATTCCAAACAAATGATATTAAATACGCGTTTTGGTCTTGTTTTAGCAAGAAATAAGTGGTAAAAGGATGGGTGTTTTCACACCTATCAAACCCCATGGTTGAGTTCATCTAAGTCTTGCGCCAACGCGGGAGGAGTCAAGTGGTCCATAAACTCCTTACACTCGGACTCGGCCTCTAGCCTTGTCAGGTTGGACAAGTTCCATGCTGGGCGAAGGCTGGTGTCCGGACCCTCGGCCCGAGGCTCCTTTGCGTGAGTAGGGGAGGAGATAGGGGCACCGCAGATATAATGGGGGAAGGTTCTCTCTCAGTTTCCTTCTCCTGCGCTACGGTCGAAGGATCCACCCTGCTATATGGCAAATACTTATAAGTTTTTTGCAGTTACATGCACAACAAAATATGATGGGATATAAAGAGGTACTTACGTCACATCTATCATCGGCTCCGTGATAGTGGGAGCTACGGCGCTCACTGGCGTTGCCTTCCACACATGTGTGTCTGCTTGCGACGGAGGGTTGTCTTGCGGCAACGTGGTGCTGCTCCCTTCTTTACATTGGGGGTGGTCTTCCCTAAGCCTCTTGGGAGGTGCATTGAATTCCCCCGCCTCCACCTCTACCTCTTTCACCACCTTCCTGGTGGACTTGCGCTTCCTGGAAGTGGGTTTTGGCTTCTTGGAGACTCCGGTCCCCTGCGCCACTTCCTCCTCCCCTTCATCGTCATCACCAACCATGCGGTTGATGGACGGATCCATTGGTTGTTCTTCACCTTGGATGGTGGTAGCTTTCTCCAGTAACAGCTCCCCACCATCTTCATTGGTGAAGTCCAACGGGGACTTCTCTATCACGGGTATCTGTTCATCAGACCGCGGCTCAGTTGTTTCTTCGAGTAGGATGGTCATGCCAGCAGTCGCGACAAGTAGAGGGGGCTCGCCCTCACGCAGTGGTCGGGATCCCTCAGCGACTTTGCTCGGGTCCCCCTGGCATAGTAGCCCAAATAATTTCATCTATGCGGACATAAGCGTACGTATGTGTTAGAAAGTTTACAAGCGTTATTCTCACATTAATGGGCATATACGTAAGGAATACCTACCCTGTCTACGCTCGGTCAGAAAGCATGGATTTGTATCCTCCCTCCCAAAATAGTTACGGCTGATCCCTACTAAGCATAGGAAATGCTCCGGCAGGCCCCTATGGAAATCAGTGCGATTGGTATCTAATGTTTTCACGTCCCGGCTGCTATAATCCTTGGATGAGGGTGGATAGTCAAAGCATACTTTGGTTTTCAGGACAAAGGTGGTAGGGAACACCTTGGCATCTACGAAAAAGTAATGGCCGTACCACTTCTTAAGGGAATCTAGAGGTTTCCTATAACACATGGGGGCGGTTGCGGATCGTTTTTTAAACGACAACCACCCATTCACCATTTGGGGGACGTAGAAAACCCTAAATAAACTCACGGTGGGGGCTACCTCACACGTGTGGCAGGTAACTTAAAATTGGTTAACCTTGCACGCTCCTATACAATGGAGTTGGGATATATGGAAGTCATAATATGTCAGAACATCTACAAGGAACTTAGATAGGGGGATGCGGTAGTTTGCCGAGTCAAATAGGCGCGTGTACATGCCTATTTTCTCAGCAGGAGCGTCCGTGATAGCTTCACCGTCACTTAGATAGGTGGGGTTTATGCTCTCAGGGATGTAATACTCAGACAAGAAGTCCATGTATTTCTCCGGGGACATCACGTTAAGAACGTCCGTGATAATAGGGTTACCTTTCACCATGATTTATAAGTATGAACAGAGAGGCACGGTGATCTAACCTGATACGGTGGATTTCCGTGGAAAATAAGGAGAATGAAGGAAGGAAAAGTGCAGGTATAACAATGGTGGAAATGGAGTTGTTAACTGTGTGTTTACACAGTTACACGCACCAACTTTTTTATAGGGTTGCCTCGAGTTACGAGGTGCAATGGATTTTTGCCACGTGTAAACCACTACGCCCATCTAACGGGTGGGATCGCTGACATAAACTGAACCGTCAAAGGGGCCCACGGGTCACCTTTTGATCAGTTTTGAGTAGCTCGAAAGTGGGCCCATGAGGTGCGCTTTTGTAGTCAAACCTGCAAACCATGCCTAGATTTAATGCACGCATTAATATTGTCCCGGCTGACCGTTTTATACTGCGGATTTGTTTGCAACAGTGATATATATGGGACATTGGTTGGTCTAGAGGTTACGCCTACGACTGTAACAACTAGACTGGGGGGCATGATGACGTATAGTCCCCAACCGGGTCATAGACCCGGATCACGGGTACTACCCGCATCCGGCACATCACTGATGGGTTGGGTTAAGTCATTTAAGCCTATGGGCTTAGAATGAACAGTGGCCGCATACGATGTGTGCGGCCCACGGCCCGGCACGACCGGGACAGGGATAGACAGGATGACAATCTTATTAGGATTGAGATTTACCTCAAATTATAGGATATACACTCACCATAATTAGAAGATAATAATCAAACTAATTATGGTGATTATCCTTTGCTTGGGCCGAATATCAGTGACATCTCACTAGGGTTTCACTGCCTATATAAGGAACCCCCAAGGGTTCCACAAAGGTATCACATTTTATATATTCTCAACCTACAGCCGATTATTTAACCCTAAACCGATTACTTACTCTCACGCTGGAGTCTAATCGTGGGATACGTTCCCACGGTAAGCTTAACGCGTGTTGTTTTAGTGTGCAGGATCTCAGCAAGACATTCACTTGGTGCAAGAGCCGGAGCCCAACCTATCCAAATTAAGACTAATTCGAGTCATGCAAGGATCATCCAACTTTTGTATCAATAAAATTCAAAGGGTTACTAGCATCTAAAGAACTAATCAAATCAGGACTAGGAGTAGTCATGATAGCAACCAAATAAACACAAAACCATATAAACAGGTAAACAGCAGGCAAAGAAAGCAAAAACACAAAGCATATAAACAAACAGGAAATAAAGTAAACAAGTAAGAAGACAAAGGAAAAAGAGCTTGAATCCCAAAATCACCAATACTAGTCTAGTGAACTGGGGTTTTCCAGAGCAGGTATTCCCACCAATCATGATGGAGGGTCAAGGTGTTAACCGATCCCGTTTGCACCCACTTAGACTTGATCAATGATCCCAAAAAGAGACAAGCTATTTACAGTGCTTAAAAGGCGGAAGCAATGAACCACTTGTGCTCTTGATTCACTTAGTCAAAAGACACAAGTAGCAATGAAGGAAAAAAGTCCACCAGTAACAAAAGCCTCCAAATATTATCAATTAGGGTTTCACAAACCCTAATATCGATCCAACAACCAATAGAGAGTACCAAGAACAGAAACCCACAAAGTACCAAATTATGGTTTTAAAAAACCCTAATTTGAAACTTTAGAAAATCAACAAATCTAACAACGGCAGAGCAGAACCAAACTTCTAAATAGCAAGAAACCAACAAATGAACAAATATCCAACTTACAAAGAAAAGGGAAGTGATATGTACACCACTAAAATTGGTACATACACCATTTTTTATGTATCAACTTGTTGTACTATGTGCATTAGTTATGTAATTTAGTGGTGTATGCACCAAATTTAGTGGTATACATATCACCTCCCCAAAGAAAACCCTAATTTCTGATTTTAGGGTTTTTCAAAAATAAACCAAGAATAGATTAATTAACACCGTTAATCAACGATTACCAACCTCAAAATCAATCCCCAAACCAAGAATTGAAAAACCCCAAAAAATTTGAAACCCTAATTTCTTTGAAAGTTAAATTAACATGTAGATCTTCAAGATATGCCTAATTAAAACCACAATTAACCAAGATTTAGAAAAAATTTACCCAAGAACAGAGCCAATGCTCTGATACCATGTAAATTTTTATGAAACCAAAACACCAAGAGATTATTGAACCTTAAATAATTAGAATGAGTAGTCTCCAACTGGATGCTGCTCTACATACATAAGAAAAACAGATAATCCTCAAAACGGACGCTATCTCAAATACATCAAGAACAACATAAAGAACAAGTAACTAATCTAAATAAGAACCAAACGTTTACATTGTTTCACGTTTGGTTCTAAGTTTGGATGATTTAGGGAGAAGGTTTGTGAGGTGAAGAGAGAGAGAGAGAGAGAGAGAGAGAGAGAGAGAGAGAGAGAGAGAGAGAGAGAGAGAGAGAGAGAGTATGAAGGTGTGTGTGTGTGTGTGTTTTCCCAAGAGTGCAAATGAAGTTGTGCCAGTCTTGGTAAAAAAGGAGCGTATAAGCTGGCAAGAAGAATCCAAAGATGGCAGGATAACCCCTTGCACTATACACAAACAAACAAAAGTAGCCTAACGGCTATAAACATAGAAATAAGTTACATAAAAATCCCCTCAAAACTTATGAACTTGCCACAACACAACCAAATTCAACATTTTTGTATAGACTTTGTTAAGCGTGTAACATGAATAGTACATAGCACTCTATACTAGAAGTTAATTCTCTTAAAAACCAAATTTATTACAACATTTCGTTTTATGTTAGATTATGTCTTCAAAATTAATTCTCTTAAAAACCAAATTTATTACAACATTTCATTTTATGTTAGGTTATTTCTTCTTAAAACTCACAATGTTTCAATTTTACACTAAAAACAATAACATTATTGTCATGTCATAGAACTCACAAAGTTGAAATTGTTAAACCTAAATTGGTTATCAAACTAAGGTTTATATGACAACAAACATTCTTTTGTGTAATAATTCGTAAAGAGAGTGTTCCTGTATTTCAAAACAGATGAAGAATAAGTTAACAATAAATTTTCAAGTTGCAATTGCATTAGAAAAAGAAAAAGGGAATTCTATTTGAGCCAATGAAACAAAGTGAATGTGAATATATAATCTTGTTTGTGTGTCCATATAAAAATATTGTTAGTTCCTACAAGAGTGGATCTTTTGTCATGTTGGATGTCTTTATCTCTTCCAACGTGCCCAACTCATGCACTTATATAAAATCCATAAAATTATGTTTCTCATTTTTATAGCAAACTAGTAGTAATAAAGAACTTAATTACATATGCAGACAAACTCGTGACATTTTAGCAGTTAACTTGAAAATCAGCTCAACAACTTTTTTAGTTGCCACTGATTAAATATTGTACTCCGTAGTATTTAGTCTCTTAGTTGATAAACAATTTACGAAAATTGAATAAGCAAAATAATATTTTTCTGTTGAACATTGAATAAGCAAATACATTTACTTCTAAAGCAATCAAGATTTCCCTTCACTATTCGGATGCTAATGAGACTTTTGATTTCAATGTTAGCATATAGAGTTCTTTCTTTCATATTCATATTAGAATCAAGGACGGAACCAGACACATTACAATAAATTAAATAATACTAAAAACATAAATATTTAAGAACCAGAAGCATTTAGCAAAATCTAACAAAAATCTAACAAAAATCAAAGTTTTACGCAACATAAAATTATGGGTAGCCCGGATTCCCCAGGACTCACCCTGGTTCCGTCCGTAATTAAAATACAAGCATAATATAAACAAAAACAAAAAGGTATTATTTTATATTGGATGAAAGAAGGACTAAACCATGAATGATCCAACAAAGTAACATAAAGAACAAGGATGCTAAAGTTTATTGCTTGATTTACAAGCATTATCCATAAATTGCATATGTGGTTTTTTGTGAATAAAAGGAGCAGTTTGTTGCTTGGTCAGCTAAAGTCAAAGGTGAAAAAGGTGAAACATTTGGTCCATTTGATTCTATTATATCTTTGGGCTTTTGTTTTTTGACATTTTGGTCAGGCTAAACTTTGTCTTTGCTTAAATACACCAAATAATACATTCTTTACTTATTTGTCACTTGATTGATTGATTCTGTTTTGCACCATCACACTTTTGCTTCTCGCATTTTATAAGTTACTACTTCTTTGTTTAAAGACGAATCTTTGATCACTTCCAATGAACAATTACAAAATGTTGATTTTTAGGGTCATGGGAATGTACAATTTTGTATTCATGGCTTTATAATATATCCATGTTACTTGTAATAAGCTAATTAAGTAATTACTATAATTTTTCAATTTCATATATCTTGATGTCTTATGATCAAATGAGAAGGATGATATCGTAAGTGCCATATAGTAATCACAATCAATCTGGTAACAATAGAGACAAGCATACGTTTTTCTATGTGTGTTTCGCAACTATATACGATACATAAAGCGTGCTCAAACACGGCTAGGAGCATCAGTAAAAACTAGACGGGACTAACGAAAGAACGTGCGCTTCTTAAATTGTCATTTTACTCGATTTTTAACCATTTGATGAAGAAAATGTTGCTAAACATATATTTAATCCGTACGACTCGTACGTGACATTCATTTTCTCTCTTCTAAAGTTCACTTGGATAATACTTTGACATTTATTTGTATCTTTTTATCAGATAAGTTTTCAGGCATGATAAGTATTCTATTTATAGATTATAGAGTAAAACATTAGCTATCGTACTTTCTACTAAAATTAGTATCGATTTTAATATGCATGACGCATCCCATATTAATTGGTCTGCAATACAAACTATACCTGTTTATACATGAATTTCCAAAATATGGTAAAAAAAGAAAGTAGAAGCTTTGACATGAAGCTAACAATACTTTTTATCAAAGTAAAATTTCCTGTGCAAAGTCAGTTACTCTATTACTTCATTTTATATTTGCATTATTTTGTTAGGACGGATATATAACAAGAACAAATGTTAATTATAGAGTATTGAAGCAACACCTTAGAAACATTATGATCAACTAGTCGAGTGGTTTCGAGGGGTCTTAACATCCTACGCTACAACTATCTGCAAACTGCCACTTACTTTTTTGGCTATAGCCTATATAATATACAAACCACCAAAACGTCGAATAAAATATGAGCTTAAAACAAGTCACATTGAACCATGGTTAGCTAGGAACAAATGGTCCTGTATCGAATTGCGAGAACACAAAGTCGATCTTAGCAGATAGTTTTTATTATATCTAGTATAACTCTGAACTTCGACTAGTCGACTTGACTAAAATTTTATATATTTGATTATTATGAACCATACAAATTACAAAATGTGAAAATGGTTCGTTGGGTTTGGGCTGATGTGAAGCCCAACAATATGATGCATCTACTTTTGCCTATCTCAAATACTTGGACTCTTCTAATTTTATTTGATAAATAAATATGAACAATCTGAAACAAATGTAATATGAAGCCCAAAATTGTAGTTTCAAACTCTCGATTCATTACTGTCTCTGCATTACGGTAGCTGGCAAAAAAGGATCAGCCCTTTAATGGGCTAAATCTGGTCCGCTAGACCCATTGTCCCAAAATGTTCCTGAACAAAAACGCATACACACAACAGACAGGTGATCAATATCGTGGTGGTAAGGTTTGATTAATGGGGTTTTCTTTATTCTTAGTGGAAGTGCATGGCGCAAATTGCCTGAAAATAAAGGTATAATCATTTTCCATTTATTGTTCTTTTGTATGCTTGTTGGGTTTTAAATTTAAAGGGTTATTTATGTAACCTTTTTTTCTGTGTTGAACAAGTTACATAGAGGAGAAATACCAGTGGATTAGGAAGATGAAAGTCGAGAAGATTCTTGAGGTCCGGTTGTCCGTCTGATATTAAAACTAGGGAAAAGGATCCTCTCATGTTATGGTCAAACATGATTGGTAATGTTAAGCATTTTGTCAATGTAAATAAAGAAGTGGGTCCCTGAATTTAATTAAATAAAAAAAATTAATACATTCAATTAATTTGTGATTGGTGAACATGATGGGTCATGTTTGACTCAACTTTAGAGGATTTTAATCCTAAAACTAGTCTTCTTACTTTGTTTAAGCAATGAAAGCGTATTTATTAGTCTTACATTCAAAAGCGGTTATGTTTGTGTGCGATTATTTATGAATTGTGACAAAGACATGTTTTTTTTTGTCTTTAAGAATTAAAATTGTGTACGGTTGTTTAATGTTTTTTGAATTCCTAAGGCCCCGTTTGGTTTGTTATAATTACATGTAATTGGATATAATTGTAATTCAATTATATCACATAACATGTTTGGTTCACAAAATGAAAAGAATGTAGTTCACTTTATATTACATGTGGTGTTTGGTATGCTTACGTAATTTAAATTGGCACATTACAATTACATCAAAGGGTGTAATTGAGATTACATAGGAAGTTGGATGAAATGTTTTGAATTACGTCGTAATTCGTAACTTTATACTTTAAACCATCATTATTATTATTATTATTAATTATTAATAATAAGCTTTTTTATTATTATTATTATTATCACTTTATTAAAAACAAAAAGGATTATTATTATTATTATTATTATTATTATTATTATTATTATTATATTAAAAAAATATAATAAAAATAAATTTTATTTTTATTATTATATAATAAAAAATTGATAATAATAATTTATTATTATTATTAATTACTGTTAACTATTACTATTTTAATATTATTATTTTATAAATTTATTTTTTATTTATTTAATTTATTATTTATTTTATATTGTGTTTTTATAATTTTTTAATTTTATAATCTTATTAGTTATTATTTTTTATATTTTATTTTTTAAGTATTGTTATTATTATTTATTTTAATATTTTATTAATAATAACATTTTTTATTATTATACTTCTGAAATATTAAAATAATAATAATAATTTTAATAGTAATAATAATAATTTTTATTAAAATAAGAGTTTTTATTAAAACAATAATTTTTATTAAAATAATAATTTTTATTTAAAATAAAAATTTTAATAAAATAATAATTTTTATTAAAATAATAACTTTTATTAAAACTATAATTTTTATTAAAATAATAATTTTTCTTAAAATAATAATTTTTATTAAAATAATAATTTTATTTTATTTTAAATAATTTATATTTTTATTATTTTGTTTTAATTATTTTATTTTATATTAACTATTATTTTATATTAATTTTTAAAATTTTATAAAAAAATTTTGAATTACATTACGTTGAGACTCAACCAAACATACCTCATATTTAATACATTACAATTCCAACACATTCTCATTTTTCAATTACAATTACATCAAATTACAATTCCTTACAAAGATTACAATTCCTTTAAAAATATTCTACGAACCAAACGGGGCCTAAGTGTGGGTTTGGTTTGTTAGAAGGCAAAAAAAATTACAGTGAAGATGATACATCCAGGGTTGTGTGGGTCGGGCTGAATGGGTTATTACTATTATCTATCTAGGATTAGGGTTTTATTTTTATGTTTTATAAATACTGGTCATTGTTATGAATGTAAGCAGTCAATCAAAGTTAATCAATAAATCTTCTTGTCCTTTTTTCTTACGGAGCTCGCATACGCTATAGTGGTGCTACTACCCCGATACTACCTAAGAGGGTCGTATCAATTGGTGCTTTCATTGAGAGCACTCAATTCGTTGAGGGGTTTTGATCTAAGGTTCCAATAAAAAAACAAAAAAACAAAAAAAATACTATTCATCGGTGCTACTGTTCACTGGCGGCTACTGTTCATCAGGTACTATTCACGGCACTGTTCATCCGGGTACTGTTCATCCGAAAAAAATATAAAAAAATATTCTTTTTATTGTTTTTTGGTTGCTATGGCATCGGCCAACAGCGATTGGGACGCGCTATCTAAGCTCTTGCAGAAGGGTACGGTGGCCGATTATGAGAGTAAGTTTGTTATACTTGCAGATAGAGTTACGGAGATGTCTAAGGATTTACTTATATATTTTCATATATGTGTACTTAAACCGCTCCTACAATGTGCACTCTCAAGGTCAGGCCCTACAACTTTAGGGGAAGCTTTTTCCTTAGCCCGTATAATGGAGACGCGTTTTGAGGCAATTACAGGGAAAGGGCTGAATGTTGAAGAGAAACTAGATATCGTTCTATCATGGCCAAGTGAAGAAGTTTCACCTGTGATAAAAGGGTCCTTGTCTGATGATGAAGATATGGGCGTTGATGAGGTTAGTGGCGTACTAGACGGTGTTTTTGATATTGGTCAGAGTAATATGGACGACATGAATGTTTGTAGTGAGTTTGGCCATTTTTCAGAAAATAAAGAGAGTGTGGAAGAGGTTGGAGGTGGTTGTTTTGATGATTGTTTTGATGATTGTTTGGATGAAATAAATTTTAATCTAAACGAGGGATTAGGGGAAATGGGGTTACTTCTTTGGTCGCTCATGAAAGTTCGCGAGTTCGTCAGTTATGGGAAAGAATTGGTATAGGTGATATTCACAAGTCCATGGATAATGGGTGCATTCACAAATTTGTTCAACCGAAGGCGTGGGAATGGATGTCGGACTCCCTATCGGCGTATTTTTCATATCACCTTGAGGGAAAGGTGGATTTTGAAGGTGTGGGGAGTATTAGGGTCTGGACAGCGGTAGGCAAGAGAAGGGTATTGTGTTATGTCCAAGGTAGCAGAAGGAGGAAGAGGAAAAAGGGTGTTGCTTGTTGTAGAGGAAGGCAGAGTAATCGCGGGAGTGAAAGGGGAGGTTGCGGTATGATTAGGATATGGGACCCCGGAATCAGGTGTGCTTTTCAAGACATCACCTTGAGGGTAAGGTGGATTCGAAGGAGTGGGGAATGATACACCCAGGGTTGTGTGAGTCGGGCCGAATGGGACATTACTATTATCTATCTAGGATTAGGGTTTTATTTTTATTGATTAACTTTGATTGACTGCTTACATTCATAACAATGACCAGTATTTATAAAACATAAAAATAAAACCCTAATCCTAGATAGATAATAGTAACGGCCCATTCGGCCTGACCCACACAACCCCTGGTGTATCATTCCCCACTCCTTCGAATCCACCTTACCCTCAAGGTGATGTCTTGAAAAGCACACTTGATTCCGGAATTAGGTGTGATTTTCAAGATATCACCTTGAGGGCAAGGTGGATTCGAAGGAGTGGGGAATGATACACCCGGGGTTGTGTGGGTCGGGCCAAATGGGCCATTACTATTATCTATCTAGGATTAGGGTTTTATTTTTATGTTTTATAAATACTGGTCATTGTTATGAATGTAAGCAGTCAATCAAAGTTAATCAATAAATCTCTAAGTCTTCTTGTTCTTTTTTCTTACGGAGCTCGCACACGCTATAGTGGTGTTACTATCCCGATACTACCCGAGAGGGTCGTATCAGAAGAGGAAGAAGACAATGGTAATTTGGTCATTTCTCATTGGCCAAGGACAAAATTTGCAACCTTAAGTTCCCCGCGGGTGCGGGCGCTGCACTTTAAAAAGTTCTAAACGAGGGACGGGTACCCTTTACTGACTTTTTTTCCGTATTTCAAGTTCTTAGGAAGTCTTTGGTTTTTGTAAAGGGTTTCTTGTCAAAAATAGGAGAGTGGTGCATGCGGATATAGTCCTAAAAAGAGCAAAATGTACTTTCGCCAAGTAGAGCAGAGATACAAGTGCGTCTGAACTTTCGAATACGGAAGTGGTAGTCAACCAAGATGATACATCCAATAATAGTAAAGGCATGCTTATGCGCGACGATGATGCAATGACACGACGGTGAGGATAATGGAGAGAGCACAAGTACATCAGATAACATGCTGCCACTAAGGAGAAACCTCACCTCAGACAGTCCCCAAGGCTAGAGATGATTCACTGTTATTTCAATCTAGCTTTTTGAGTTTTGAGTAATTTGAATTTTTATTGAACAAATAGCTGCAATTTTCAGGCCACCCCCATCAGACACACGGCGAATTAGGGTGTAAAGATATCTGATATTATCCATTATTATCTGATACGAGTACGTTTTTGCAGCTACATAATAGTTCTTATTTAATGATATAAATTATGTATTTTAGCATGTTGCGTCGATAACTTTTAAATATTAGGCTAGGCGATCTTTGTTATGTGTGTACATGGCCTTGGTAAGAAGCATAGAAAATGAGGGAAACAACGAATGATCTCCACTCTTTGTGAGTCGATTCTTGCTTAGCATCCATTAATAGACAAGTGTCACCAACAAGGCTTCCGAAATCAAATGAACATGCAATACCATAAAGAGAATGGGGCGAGGTCTAGAAGGTAAAATGTTTGAAGCTGCTCGATTTGAGTTACATGCACGACCAAGACAACTAGTTGATGCCAACGACTCATGGTCTGTCCCAGCGTCGATTGTACCCTTGGAAGTACTAATGAAATAATTCTCCATTCAGTAATTTAAATAACCAGCCAATTAGCCTCGGTGATTTACAGTTTCTACTTCTATTGCACAACGATTGTTGTTACATAATTTTGTACAAAGCATCTTAGTAAGAGCATCAACGATGAAGTTTCTATTTTATAGGTACGTTGGGCTCCTCAATCAGTAACAACTTATTGGTCCACACCATCCAGATATCATAAATTGAGAATATTCCCAGGCAGCAAGCATCAATTTGGTGACAAGCCACTTGAGCCATATGTGATGCCACCTCGACAAGTTCGTGAAAGGATGAGAAACAACACGGAGATGTAAATATAATTAGCAAAGGTAACGGAGAGATGAGGCCTCACAACTGAATACCATTGGACAACATAAATAATTATTCCGTTTCTAAATGCCTGATTTCTGCAAGCCATTTGTTTTCTTTTTTGAACGGCAAATTGTATTAACAACCTAGCAAGGAGCTAGGAGCAAAGAAAAACAATTAGAAAGGCATTGGAAGAGTGTTACAAGGATTATCAAACCACTCAATTCATTTAATGGAAATGTTCATCTACTTATCAAATGGTGCAGGTATACTTCCCTCAGGTTTGCATCAGAAGCACGGCTCTTGCGTTTCTAGGCAATTAGGAATATTCATACTTTGACAATGACAGTATTTTATTGGTGGCGCGGATCAGACAATTACGTGCATCCTATATACATGATTTTGCTAACGGCTATTGTGATATGCATAATGTATGTTTTTTTGTTTTTGTTATTTATGATAAAGACATGGGTGTCTTTAATATTTTGAATGCACAAGTCTGGTTTTAGTTTGTTGTTATTAAAAGGATTAAAAAAAATTAAGAGGAAGAAGACGAGGATAATTTGGTCGTTTCACTTTAGCAAAGAACCAAATTCGCACTCACAGGTAAACATCCTTGCATTTTCGGAAGTTCTGAAACTAAACACGCAGCTTGGCTAAACTACATTAAGGATGTTTGCAATTTACTCTCATAGAGTTTTTATAGTGGAGCGTAAATTGAAAACTATAATCAACAAGATGAGGAAATGTATATGAGATGACTCAGACATGACGAAGATCAAAAGATGCATTTGTAAGGAGATTGGAAGATGCTTATATCCTTATGTACTCTCCTCCTTTATACTTATGTATTTACGATTTACCAATATAATGAAAATGATCATGTTGTTTATACCTTATTCTTCTATAATGTAAAAATGCCAAATCTTAGGGAGCCATAGCTTTCGCCAGTCTCTATGTGGCTCGGCCTTTAGTCTTTTGATTTACTCCGTATTTAGCAACTTAGCATAGCATGAAACCCGCACAAAGTATTTATTATGATTGGACGCACATGTAACAAATTAAATGGACTTAATTAGCGCAAATGTAAAATACTAATGGTATTAATATTTTATATTTATTTTTTTGTCCTCGCTTTTAAACAAGTATTTTTATTTTTTATTTATATGTTGTTATATGTGTTTTTTCGTTTTAGGTTACGCCCCTTTAGTCGGCCCGTTTAGCCCGCGCTCCTTTAACCTGCAGTCCATGCCCACCTGCCGGCCCATGTTTTGCCACCTCTAGTAGGTATATTAAGTGCGAGTGTTAAGGGTAATCTCTTTGACCTTTTATTGTTGTAAAATCATAAAAATACCCAAAATTTTCATACTTTCTTCACAAAATATCCATTTGTATCCTTAAAAATTAAAAAACCCATAAAAATAGAAAATTTTGACATCCTTGCGATATAGAAAAAAAATCGAAATTTTCGATAATAATATCGAAAATTTTCAATATTTTTATCTAAAATTTAGAAAATTTTCAATTTCTTTTTGTGTTAAACGAAATTTTTTAAAAATATCAAAAAGTTCGATTTTTTGTCAGCATGTACTTTTTTGCTCTGTGGATGAAACTCTCTCTAATAAAGTTACTCATATGATATATACCGATATACGTTTTTTTGGAATATTTTAGAACATGATGTGTAATTGTAGCAATCATAAAAACGTGTGGAGCTGCTGATTTTTAGGGATTGTATTTGACCCTATAATCAATGTTTTGAAACCCGGGTTGAGCCGGACCGGTGACTCGACTGGGACGATTCAAAAACCGGTAATATCTCTTTGGAGGTGATTATGAAAAGTTTGACAGCAGGATGTGTTGAATGAATATAGATTGATTAATGTTTTGGATTTTAACTATATAGTGTGTAAGCGTGATATTTGGGTGGATGTATTTTATATTTTGTTTGCTATATGTATATCTTCACCACTGACTTTTAGGGATTATAATTAATTCTCCCACAAATGGAAACTTAATATTCGTTTGAAAGTCAGTTAGTTCAGCTCAATATATGTGTTGACCGCGACATATCAGCAGCAGATTAGTGACGGTCTGAGTGTCACTAACTATATTGGAGGGAAAGTATATTTGAAATAGCAACAGCTCAGTGACAGGAAAGAGCGTCGCTAAAAGTCATGGAAGGAAGGAGTACACTGATTTCAAAAGTTTTCGAATTTTTTTTCTATTTTGCAAGCTCAAAATTTTTAATTTTAGGTATTTTGTGAAAAAGTATGAAATTTTGGGTAAATTTAGGTATGTTTGTGATTTTTTTTATTTTTCCTTTTTGGTTTTACTTACCAAAGGGCCCAGTAAATTGTATGGAAATAAGTATGTGTTTTTACCCGGTCCATACCAAATTGATATTTCATCAAATAGTAAAAACAAAACCCCCAATTTTCCCACAGCTACACCACCATAAAACCACCACATCTGCGCCATATCACGACAATGCACGACGGCCTTGAAAACCCAAATCCAAAATCACCTCCTCTCCAATACCCACTTTTCAATTTTCTCTAAATCAACCTATTCGAAAAGTTAACATAAACCCTAGAAAAAGAGGTTTAAAAAATGTCAGACAATATCGCTTTTGAAATCTAACTGGAAATCATTAAAAAGGTTTGTGATGTCAAGTCATTGATACAACTCAGATCGGTTTCTAAATCATTCAAGTCTTTTATAGACAACTATGAGTTTATCAATGGGTATGTCGCCCGCCATAATACGCAACCAGATAGTCGTATTCTAAGTTACAGATCTCATAATCATTCGGATGAGTTAAGGTATGTTTGTTTAGGAGAGGAAGATATCAGAACTTTTAAGGTTGCTCCATTTGTTGTGTCTCCTTTGCTTAAACAATTCTCTGTTACCGACTATGTTGGCATGTCTCGTGGATTACTGTGTGTGTTTGGTTACTATAAAGTTGATCCTGCTAAAAGGAAACTTGTTATTTAGAACCCTTTGATCGGAAAATCATTTGGTATTGCTTTCCCTAGATATGACCAAGCTCAGACTTTTATTCCTGTTGTAATTGGTTTCGGGGTTTGTCCCGTTACTAATGACCCTACCGTTGTTAAGGTTGTATGTGCATATAACGAGCCTTGGCATTTTGAAGTTTTTACATTGAGTTCAGGGGTTTGGAATGTGATTCCCAGGAGTGATATGCCTCCTCAATTAACTAAACCTACATTTTCAGATCCGGTTGTTATAGATAAGTTTATCTATTGGGGTGCTCGTGATATGGTTATGTCATTTAATTTGATTACCAAGGAATTTAAAGTGGTAAACCTACCTGATAGCTTAATAAACGAGCTAGGTCAATCGGTGTCCGTTTCTAATTTAAGCGAGTCTCTTGTTGTGTATGGATCCCTTAATGTCATGGGATCATGGGGTTGTGGTGTATGGGTGATGGATCATGATTCGTCTTTTACGAAGCTATTCACAATTGGCAAATCAGTATCATTATATAAAATATTGCAGTTTAGTAAGAGTGGTGAAACGATATTTAAAATTCATGAGGGTGCAAGGTTTAGAACACCTTATGTTTATGACCCGTGCTCACAAAAAATCAAGATATTTGGGATTTCTGGAGCAGGGTGCTCATTCTTCATGGGATCTTACAAAGAATCGCTATTGTTGCTTGATCAGTTGGATTCACATACATATTATGACTATAACTGATCCAAATGATGACGGTCATATATCAAGGGCCTATATTTAGCTAAGGTGCAGAGAAATCACTTTCATCTATTTGAGTTTTCTTTTAATATCATTTATTATGTTTGATTTTAGTATGTTTTGTCAAGTATGGATGTCTGTATTATCATGCTATTTGGCCATGGGAAATGCCAATGGTATGCTATAATTTGACTTATTATTTGGTGCTTAATATAGTTTACTTTTTTCGGGAAAATGAAGTTTAAAAAACATAACAAAAAGTAGAAACAGAGCTATGATTCACACAGGGACGGAAGTGCACTTACAATAAAGTTAACAATATTACAAACATAATTTTTAGAGATCGGGTGCATTTAACAAAAATTAAGGGTCTTAACCAAATTAACACTACGCCAAAAAAATCCATTAATTTCGTGTATGTTGATTTTGTAGCTAATGATAGTGGCCGACTTTACTATTTTTTGATCTTGAATGAGTTTTGAGAGAAGCTTGCAATGTTTCTGACATTTTACATCTGAATAATGAGCTTTTGCTTTGTTACCACAAACTCAGGGAGTGTTTGGATGTTTGGTTTAGTTAGCGACATATTGCTATGTATCTTCGTGTTGAGGTTAACATTGTTTGATCCTCTTCTCCCCTGTGATTGTGTACTTTGGGAGATTAGGTAACTTTCTTTAAGAGTTTTGGTTTATGCGGTGCTGATAGTAGCTCTATAAGGACAATCTCCTAGTCCTAGTGATTGAGTTTGTAGAATGCTGAATTGGTTGAGTTGTGCTAGATGTTTTATCTGGTCTATACGAAAGCGTTTTTCAGTTATGGGGCTTATCCTAACCGTGGCGCCGGTAATATACCTCGTAAATTAGATGTTTTTTAGTTAAGATCACTGAAGTCCAATTCGTAATTTACCTAGTAAATTTGTGTAGATGGACTTATGTAGCTATAGTTGCTAGTTTCCATAGTGCACATGAACAAACCACGGGCCGATTTCACTTTTCATAGTAACATTTGATACTAATTGACCATTTTGTACGCGACACAATTATTGTTTTTGATTTTTGCAAGACTATAAACCCTGTTTGTGCTCGGGTAAAGGAAACCTGATCCTTTGACTCGTAGAGTAAACCGAGACGTTAGTTTCTTGCCGTTATGATCTGAAATTGTTAAAAGTATTTAAAGTGATGGTCAAAGAAGTGAAGTCACATATTATATGACCACCCCTTAGGGGGAGATTGTTAGAAGTATTTAAAGTGATGGTCATATAATATACCGTTGCGAAGCTCGTGGAAAATGCTATTCAACAGTGTCGAGAGTTCTATGTCATTGTTATGTATGTAACGGGAATTAGTCCCGAACACACAAATGAGGAAGGCCTCCTAACCTTGTAAGCCTTAGTATAAAAGGCCCATCCTCCCTCATTTGTGTGTGTGTCTCTCATAATACTTTTCCTTCCTTCTTGTTTTAGAGAGAGAAACTCTCCTTAGTTTCTCTCACTAGGAACACACTTCTTGTATCTTTCTCTTTCTTGTTCATCTAATCTAATCTTCCATTCTTAGTTTTAATCTTGATCTTATTCATCTATAGTTCTTGTTCTTATAAGTCGTGTGAATCATTCCTACAAGTGGTATCATTCGCCAAGGGATTCGTGGATAGCTCTTTGGTGTTGTCCTTGTTTCTTGTTAATTCCGTGGGTTTTTGATTTTTTTACTAAAGATTCAAAAATTTTTCGTGTTTTTCTTGTTGTTCCAAGTATTCGTGTTGTGGGTATTTTGGTTCGCTCAAAAACACGAATTTGTTGCCTCAAAGTTGCTAATTTGTTGCCTAAAAGTTGCCAAAATCGTTGCCTAAAAAGTTGGAAGAAAGGTCTCTTATTGCGATAGCTACAATTTCGAGAAAGGTAAGTACGGTTTTGATCGCAATAACCCAAGGGTTTTACTTTGCGATCTAAAGATTTCGATACCTATTCCGATCTGGACATTCCGATCGTTCTTTGCGATCTGGGATTCCGACGGTTTTTAAGGAACTTTGAGACGCTACTCTACCAAATTAATCTTAGCCACATTCCGATCTGAACATTCCGATCTGAACATTCCGATCTAAGCATTCCGACAGGTCATCATTGCGATCTAGGATTCCGATAGTAGGACATTCCGATAGAAGCACATTCCGATCTAGGATTCCGATCAACACATTCCGATCTAGGATTTCGATCTACACATTCCGATCTAGGATTCCGATCTGCACATTCCGATAGAGGGACATTCCGATAGAGGGACATTCCGATGGATCATTCCAATCAACATTCCGATGGAAATTCTGTTTGAGTAATTTTTAGACTTAGCCACTATCTAGACTAGTCTCGGAACATACTTTACACGAAGATCAAAAAAAAAAAAAAAAAAAAAAAAAAAAAAAAGAGTTTTTTGGCGGGAAAACCATAGTAAAATTTAATTTTTCCTAGACCATTTTTAGGCCATTTAAGCTTCAATTTCAAATTTTGGCTATGCGAAAAAATTTTCGACCAAAAATTCAAATTTTCGGACCAAAATTCAAAATTTTAGGCCAAATTTCAAATTTTTAGGTTTTATTTTTATTAAAAATTTCATTTTTTCCAAGTTTTTTCCCTACTAGTTATTGGCTATTTCTAACTCGATTTCACATTTTAGTGTTTCAAAATTTTTTCGGATTACCGTTTTGTCGGACTGAGGAATTTTTTTGTCGGGCTGGAAAATTTTGGCAAACTTTGATTTTGTTGACACCCCAACACACGCTTTCTACGAATTGAGATCCTGTTTTTCACACGACTTCTACTATGACTTATCAACAAGACAATGATGCTGCGGATATTGAGCATCGTGATAGACATGTAAGAAAGAAGAGGAATGTTGCTCATCTCCAGTCTCAGCTTCTTATAGCACAAAAGGAAGAAGCAGGAATTCCACTTCTAGCTGAAGAGTTTGATCTCATGGCATCTGCAGCAGCATATGAGGAGGAAGAAGAGGTGACTTCCGACTCCATTTTGATGGCTAATTCGCAGCAATCATCCACATCGGTAGTTCAACTTGACAGAGCTCCTGTGTATGATTCAGACGGTTCCTCTGAGGTACACCCACGTCTCAAAGCTAATGAGTTATATAATATGTCTAATCAGGAGGAAGAGTACACTGAGTCACTTGAGCCTTCCACTGAGACACACGGGGTTCAAACGAATAATAGCAATATTATTTCTAATGCACCCAGTGTGGACCTTAGTGGGGATCAAGTAGCGCAACCTACAACCCTTCCTGACGAGACGCATGCGTATTATAAATCATTATTTGATAAGCTTGCCAAGGATGTTGCTCATGCGAATGTGGTTAATAATAAGTTTAGAGAAACTAATGCCAAATTGACCACTGAGCTTACGGGATATAAGGAACGGGAGAAAAGTTTTGAGATTCATCATGCTAAAATCAAGGAACTTGAACAAGCTCATGCTACATCGGTTTATCAAGAAAAATGCACCACTAAGAAATTAAATGCCTTACATTTAAGTAGTGCAAAAAAGATAAGCGAATTGAATGATGAAATCACCTCTCTTAATAAACAGCTTTCAACTGAAAAATCTATCGTTTCTGATTTAAAAGGAGAAATAAAAAAGCTGAAACATGATTTCAAAATTCGAGAAGATGGGCTTCTTGAGGATTTTTGCAATGCTCAGGATAGGATTAGGGACTTAGACAACTTTTTGGTAAAACGTGGACAATCTATGCAGACGATAAATATGCTCGCACCTAAAGTGAATGAGATAAATTACACCCGTTACAAAATGGCTTTAGGTTGTCCTCTTCCTCCCAATCCAGAATATCTTAAGCAGGTTCAGGCCACAAATCAAACTCTATATAATGGTAGTGTGCTCCTGTCTGATGAGCATGATCCTCCTAGTGTGCATGATTCTGAGGAAACTACTGAACTTGCTGAAGAAACTCGTTTAAGAATGAAAAAGCTTGATAAAGAAGTGACACCTGTTTACTATCCAAAAGTTAATCCTCCAACGGTTTTTGTTCGATCTAAAACTAGTACCGAATTGCTTTTGCTACCTAGTGAGGAATTGACAGAGGATCCTCCTAAACCGAGTGTTGCACGACGATTTCTTAACGAACTCAAAGATAATTTTGTCATTCTCAAACGGGTTGTTAACGCCAAAATGACTGGAGGAAACTTTACATCACCCGTTCATGTCGAGTTACAAAAAGTGCTTCATACTGAAATCAATCCGATTATTAATCAAGTTGATGCGAGGATAGGCAATCTTGAGAACGCTTTTCTAAAAGAACTAGCCAAATTTGTTGAAGACTTTAAATCTTTGGCGAAGGAGGCTGATGAATCTCTTGATAGAATTAAAGTTTTGGAAAGCAACCTCGCATGTCTCTCGAAATCAAGTGACAGTGGTGATTGTGTTGATAGTAACCCCGTTGCGGTAAACATCTCTGTGTCAGACAATGAAACCCTCCAAAATGAGCTTGATCGTACGAAAGAGAAAATGGAGTCTTATGTCATCAAAAAGGACAACGAATTCACCGATCTTTGGAATAAATATGTCAAAAAATGTGATGAATGTAAGGATGACAAACTCTCATATGATAAAGCTTACAATGAACTACAACAAACAATCAAACAACTACGAGCTCAGTTAGGAGGTGAATGTCGCGACAGTGAGCATTCAACAAATGTTAATCAAAAAGAGTTCACGATTCTTCAACACCGATATGATTTTCTTCAGAAACATTGTCATTCTCTTGAACTTGCTTTGCAAACCAAAGTTGGAAAAGTTCCTGATGATAATAATTTACAAGTAAAACTCTCTGAATCATTTCGTGAATTGAATGAAAAAAGTAAGGATATTTCTGATCTGAAAGCTCAGTTGCAAGACAAAGACATCGCGATTGCTGAGTTGCAGAAACTTGTTGGAAAGATGGGTGGAAAAACTGTGGAACCTAAGGTTGTAAAATCAGTTGTTAGACAACCCAACGCGTACAAAGTACCAAAGCCATCTATCTTAGGAAAACCGCCTTCTAATGTTTCTAGGTTACCTAATAATACCGATGTGCCATCGACTGTACCAAAACCAGCCATCTCACCCTATGTTCCTCCATTTAGAAAACCCACTCTTGCTAAACACAACTCTGTGAATGCACCTTGCACTACTCCTAAGAGTACTCCCAAGTGTGTGACTCTTACGCCCACAAAGGAATCTAATGGTTCAAATGACGTTGGTCAAACCAAAAACCTAGGGGATGGTAAGCAAAAAGGGAACATTCAGAAAGTAAACCATGTGTATTCAAAACCTAGTAAACCAACAACCGCTAGAGTTCAACACACACCTAATGGTAATCAACCAAAACCTAGGACCCCTTCCCAACAACCTAGGAATTGGCAATCACCAATGCGTAGCCGTGTTTCGAACATAGTGCTTGAACGGTCAGCAAACCCTAGGTACACAAGACCTTTCGAGAATCCCAAACTCCCTGTATGCCCCACGTGCAAAAAGGGCATTCACCATGGAAATCATGCTCATTGCATTCTGCAATACCTCTATGAGGTAAACTCTCGTGCTTTCACACAGAGAAAGAATGCAGAATCCCATAAGCCAACAAGGAGATTCCCACCCGTCACAAAGAAAAGCAATGACAATAAATCCTCAAGGCGGATCAATGCAGGATCTAGTTTCTCTCCAAAGAAGTCTTCCGCTGTGCAAGAGAACACTAATCCTCGATCTAGTCTTCAGTGGAAACCCACGGGTAGGATCTTTAAGGAAGTCGGTCTTAAGTGGATTCCCATCAAGAAGAGTGATGACACCTACTCCAGCACTAATGCGAGTGTCTTGAATGTAGAAAATGCATTTGTTACTCCTAACACTAGTATTTGTGCAAATTCTTCTTCTGTCATTGCAGGTACTTCAGCAGATTCTGAATCCATTTCTTCAAAGGGTTCCAATTCTGTACATACAACATCACCCTCTTCTGCTGTACAAAGGTCTATTTTGGATTATTTTAAAAAACATTGAAAATCAAAAATTCAAAAATATAAAACCTATAAAAACAAAACAAAAAAAAAACAAAAAAAAATCTTTCAAAAATACCAAAAATACTCTTCTCGACATGTCTTTCAGTTTCGATAATATGGACGTGCCTAGAAATGTCGCTCAATAACGACACGGGTGTGTACATAAAGCTCGAATGAAAGTTCAAATGTTTTTCAAAACATGTCATTTCCCCTTTCTTCATATGATTTGCAGTTACCTCAGATTGTGACTCGTGCCTCAAAGAAAGGAAAGTTGATCACGGATGATAACTTATCCTTAACAACGAGAAAATAAAATTTTCTCGGTCATGAGCTTTCGATAAAAAACATTCCATGTTTTAAGCTTATGTAAACGACTTACAGTTAAATGTCAGACTGTAACTCGAACTTTAAATAAAGGAGAGTGTATTTTTAAAGATAACTTATCCTAATAACGGGTAGAGCAATCTATCTCGGGTTGAGCCTGTCACAAAACATTCAACGTTTTGAGCTCAACATAATGGCTTATAGTCACATGTCAGACTATAACCCGGTCCCTAGATAAAGGAAAGTCTTTGACTTATCCTCAACAACGAGAAATTCATTTTTCTCGTTCATGAGCTTATATCGAAACATTCAAAGTTTTAAGCTCATGAACACAATTTTTCTCGGACTTTTGAGCACAATTTTTCAAAGTATTTCAAAACAATGTGCTCATATACTCCCCTATTTAAATACAGTCTCTTTTCGAGGGGGAGTATAATGTTTTTATAAACATTTGTTCCAAACTTTCATGACACATTATTCTCTCCAAGTTTCATCACTAGTTTCACAAAAATTTCAATTTCATGCAATTTTTGAGGGGGAGAATAGTGATTAAAATGTGTTATCTTGAATAAGATCTTTGATATAAGTGCTTTCTCTTCCTAATATGTGCAAAAATCTCTCCTTTTATGATGCACATATGTAGGGGGAGCGTTTTTGGTGATATAGAAAACTTTCAAGGTGTAAACATTGATTTCATCAACACCTTGACTGCATTTTCAAATGATCTTTCTGGTTACGATATCTATACCCTTCAACACATAAATTCACGATGGTATTGGTGTCAAAAGGTGGTTAGGTATTCGTCCTATGATCCAACCAGAACCGGAGGGATCTTCCCAGGGACAATCCATTAGAACTTAGAAGTCCTTAGGAAAGATGGAGTAGTTGAGTGTACGGGAATAATGCCGACTAATGACTTAAGCTAGCACTGGAACAATCACAACAAGGTGCTAGTTATGACGTCTTGGTAAGCATTGAAGGGGTTGAAGAATGAAAAAGAAATGTAAGGATAAAGGGTGTAAAGAAAGAAGCCCTCCATACAACTTAGGCAGAAACCGGGTCAATACATCTACTATCAGAATCATGTTGATGATTTCTGGTATTGAAGACAAAGCATCATGGACCCAGTGATGCAATGCACAACCCATCCCAGCCTACTCAAGCTTCTCTCAAAAGAAGTTTGTTTTATTGTCACGGAGTTCAACTCATTTCTATCAACTTTCTCACTCCGAGATAGTAGATATTGAATAGGTGGCAGTCTGCTCCAGCCTCCGATCACCAAATAAACGTGCACTTATAGAGTCTAGAGCCAACGAGATTCATCAAAAATCTCATTAGGACACTTATTCCATAGATCAATTGTTGTTCATCATTAGAACACAAGCGATGATTTACAGAGTCCTACGCTCTATCCTTGTGGTATTGCTAGAACATTCAGAGTGATACTCTTTAGTATTCACAGTGATGAATGGAAATCCTTCCAGTGTTAACATCAAACAGCACTGCGGTAGGTCATATGTAAGATTCACTTGAATTAAACATATGTTAACTGGAAAGCAACAGTGGTTTGATTCTTAATTGATTCAAACTCGTTCCAGGTCTCGACGCAATATCTTTATGATCTTGCCAGAACATTCAGAGTAATACTTTTCAGTATTTACAGTGACGAATGGAAATCCTTCCAGTGTCATCATCAAACAGCACTGCGGTAGGTAACTTGTGTGATTCTATACGAATCAAACTTGTGTCAACTGGAAAGCAACGATGGTTTGATTCTTAATTGATTCAGACTTGTTCCAGGAAAGTGAAATGACGACTTAATCAGCAGAATGGAACTGCATGATTCACTCCTTACTTTGAATTATCTTTCGATATATTCAAGTATTGAGAACGGCTACCACAGCTGGAAATCCTGTCAAGGAAGTTCTTTGAACTTACCTGATCACAGGTACAGTATTCGTACTGTATAACGGGAAACCGGTGGAATGCAAACGGCGGGAAACCGGTGGAATGCAAACGGTGGCGTTATCTCAAGAGTCGCAATTCAAGGCCACATATTCAGGATTATTGAAGAAAGCTCAAGAACATCTAAAGACAAAGACTTCCGCTACTCTGATGATTAAGGGAGATTGTTAACAAGCATTCATGTCAACTCAAAACATGAGTATGTGGGTAAAGACACAAGAACACAAGCTGGCAAAGCTTCAAGATCAAGTCAAGGAAAAGATCAAAGATCCAAGATCACAAGTCATGAAAGGAACTATGAAAGGACTCTCAAGACAACGAGCTTCAAAGTCTGCAACACCAACGAAGTGAAGTCACATATTACATGACCACCCCTTAGGGGGAGATTGTTAGCCGTATTTAAAGTGATGGTCATATAATATACCGTTGCGAAGCTCGTGAAAAATACTATTCAACGGTGTCGAGAGTTCTTAGCTATTAATGTTTATGTAACGGGAATTAGTCCCGAACACACAAATAAGGAAGGCCTCCTAAACACTTACTACTTAGTATAAAAGGCCTCCTAAGCCTCATTTGTGTGTGTGTCTCCCATTGTATCTTTTCTCTTCTTCTTGTTTTAGAGAGAGAAACTCTCCTTAGTTTCTCTCACTAGAATCATCTACCTTGTATCTTTCTAATTCTTCTTCATCTAATTTAATATTCCATTCTTAGTTTTAATCTTGATCTTATTCATCTATATTTCTTATTCTATACGTCGTGTGATTAGTTCTTACAGAAATGTTTGAGGTGTAATATGTAACACCACTTTGAGTACCCGAGTTACAATAAGGTGCATACAGTTGCGACTGGTTGCGCTATTCTTTTATTTGTGGCCGTTTCATACATCAAACGGGATTGACCAGGGGTGTTCGTCGGTTCAGGTTTCGTGTTATTTAGTTCAGGTTGAGAAACTTTAATGCAAAACTGAAAAGAAACATAATTATCTTCTTTTAATCATAATATTTAAACATTAACACACTCGACATGTTTCAATCAAACACACTTTACTGAATCTTGAACCAGTGGATTAGGAAGATGAAAGTCGAGAATATTCTTGAGGTCTGGTTGTCCGTCTGATATTAAAACTAGTCTTGTTACTTTGTTTAAGCAATGAAGCGTATTTATTAGTCTTACATTCAAAAGTGATTATGTTTGTTTAATGTTTTTTGAATTCCTAAGTGTGGGTATGGTTTGTTAAAAGGCAAAATAAATTACAGTAAAGAGGAAGAAGACAAGGGTAATTTGGTCATTTCTCATTGGCCAAGGACAAAATTTGCAACCTTAAGTTCCCCGCAGGGGCGGGCGCTGCACATTCAAAAGTTCTAAACGAGGGACGGAGTATCCTTACTGACTTTTTTCCGTATTTCAAGTTCTTAGGAAGTCTTTGGTTTTTGTAAAGGGTTTCCCTTGTCAAAAATAGGAGAGTGGTGCATGCGGATATAATCCTAAAAAGAGCAAAATATACTTTCGCCAAGTAGAGCAGAGATACAAGTGCATCTGAACTTTCGAATACGGAAGTGGTAGTCAACCAAGATGATACATCCAATAATAGTAAAGGCATGCTTATGGGCGACAATGATGTGCAATGACACGACGATGAGGATAATGGAGAGAGCACAAGTACATCAGATAACATGCTACCACTAAGGAGCAACCTCACCTCAAACAGTCCCCGAGGCTATAGATGATTCACTGTTATTTCAATCTAGCTTTTTGAGTTTTGAGTAATTTGAATTTTTATAGAACAAATAGCTGTAATTTTTCAGGCCACCCCCATTAGACACACGACAAATTAGAGTGTAAAGATATCTGATACTATCCATTATTATCTGATACGAGTATGTTTCTGCAGCTACATAATAGTTCTTATGTAATGATGAATGATGTATTTTAGCATGTTGGGTCCATAACTTTCAAATATTAGGCTAGGCGATCTTTGTTATGTGTGTACATGGCCTTGGTAAGAAGCATAGGAAAGGAGGGAAACAACGAATGATCTCCACTCTTAGTGAGTCGATTCTTGCTCCAACTCCGTCTTCGACTCTAGCTTCGATTATTAGACAAGTGTCATCGACAAGGTTTCCGGAACCAAATGAAGATGCAATACCATATAAAAGAATGAGGCGAGGTTTAGAAAGTAAAATGTTTGAAGATGCTCTATTTGAGTTACATGCACCACCAAGACAACTAGTTGATGCCAACGACTCGTGGTCTGTCCCAGCGCCGATTGTACCCTTGGAAGTACTAATGAAATAATTCTCCATTCAGTAATTTAAATAACCAGCCAATTTAGGCTCAGTATTTTACGCTACATCTTCTACTTCTATTGCACAATGATTGCTGTTACATAATTTTGTACAAAGCATCTTAGTAAGAGCATCAGCCATGAAGTTGCTCTTTTACTGGTACGTTGGGCTCCTCCATCAGTAACAACTTATTGGTCCACACAGGACTGATATCATAAGATGAGAATATTCTCAGGCAGTAAGCACCAATTTGGTGACAAGCCATTTGAGCCGTATGTGATTCCACCTCCACAAGTTCGTGAAAGGCTGAGAAACAACGAGGAGATGGAAATATAATTAGCAAGGTAAAGGGAAAGATGACGCCTCACAACTGAATGCCTTTGGACAACAGAAATAATTATTCCATTTCTGAATGCTGATTTCTGCAAGCCATCTATTAAAGTTTAAGTTTTAGTATGATCTACTTATCAAATGGTGCAGCCTTGCGTTTCTAGACTATTAGGAATATTTGACAATGATATATTTCATTGGTGGCGCGGATTAGACAATTAAGGTGCATCCTGTATACATGATTTTGTCTAACAAGTGTTGCAATATGAATACTGTATGTTTTTTTTGTTACTTATGATTAAGACATGGGTGTCTTTAATATTTGAATGCACAAATACACAAAGTTTCCTACTTCACAAAATACCCATAAAAATCGAAAATTTTGACATCCTTACGAAATAAAAATCAAAATCAAAATTTTTTGAAATTTTCTATAAAATTTTCGAAATCAATGTACTCCTTCCTCCCATGACTTTTAGCGACGCTTTTTCCTGTCACTACGCTGTTGCTATTTCAAATATACTTTCCCTCCAATATCATTGTGACACTCAATCCCATCACTAGTCTGTTGCTGATATGCGCTGTCAAGGCATATATTTACTTTCAACCGAATATCAACTTTCCATTTATGGGAGATATGGGATTAACTATAATCCCTGAAAGTCAGCATATATATTTTGGTACAAAGTGGTGAAGATATACGTTAATCAATCTATATTCATTCAAAACATCCTGCGGTTAAAATTTTCATAATCACGTCCAAAGAGATATTATAGGGTCAAATACAATCCCTAAAAATCAGCACCTTACTCACTTTTGCAAACATCTTCTAAAATATTCCAAAAAAAAACGTATCTCGGTAACTTTATTAGAGAGATTTTCATCCAATCAACCGAGCAAAAACGTACATGCCGCCATAATCGAACTTTTTGATATTTTTAAAATATTTCGTTTAAGAAATTTTTTGAAATTTTGGATATCTCGATTTTTTTTCTATATCGCAAGGATGTCAAAATTTTCGATTTTATGGGTATTTTTCCTTTTTAAGGATAAAAATGGGTATTTTGTGAAGAAAGTATGAAAATTTGGGTATTTTTCTTAAACGAAGAAGACGAGGATAATTTGGTCCTTTCACTTTAGCAAAGAACCAAATTCACACTCACAGTGCGGGGCGAAGCTAGTAAGGGGGACTAGTGGTGCTGAGCCTCCCACCACTTTGAACTTTTGCATGATTAGCCTCCCTTAACTAAAAATCCTAATCCTAGCTCCACCCCAGGGAAGTTTCCAGTGGCTAAACCACATGAACGAAGTGTAAAGTAAATTGAAAACTATAATCAATAAGATGAGGAAATGTCTATCAGATGACTCAGACATATCGAATATCAAAAATTGCAAAATTGTCCACGCGGTTTACCGGGTTTAATGAAAGTGATCATGTGGTTTACCCTATTCCTCTATAATGTAAATATGCCAAATTCTAGGGAGCCATAACCTTCGCTAGTCTCTATGTTTAGTATTTGAGTTATGACCACATTAGTTAGCAACTTAGCATAGCATGAAACCCGCACAAAGCAGCAATAAAAAATGCAGTGTTAAAGGTAATCTCTTTTTTTTACTTTCTCCTTTTCGGTTTTTACTTCCCAAAAAGGCCCACTATATTATACGGAAATAAATATGTGTTTTTACCCTTCTCCATACCAAACTGATATTTCAAATAGCCCGTTAAACAAAAACCCTAAATTCCCACAGCTACACCACCATAAAATCACATCTCCTATACCCAGTTTTCAATTTTCTCTAAATCAACCTATTTCACAAGTTAACATAAACCCATTTGAAAAATGTCAGACAATATCCCATTTGAAATCCAATTGGGAATCATTAAAAAGGTTTGTGATGTCAAGTCATTGATACAACTCAGGTCGGTTTCTAAATCATATAAGTCTTTTATAGACAGCTGTGAGTTTATCAATGGGTACGACACCCGCAATAATATGCAGGCAGATAGTCATATTCTAAGTTACAAATCTCATCATCATTCGTATGAGTTAAGGTACGTTTTGTTTAGCAGAGGAAGATATGGGAACTTTTAAGGTTTCTCCATTTGTTATGTCTCCTTTGCTTAAACAATTATTTGTTTCATACATTGTTTGGTTTCTATAAATTTGATCCTGCTAAAAGGATACTTCTTATTTGGAACCCTTTGATCGGAAAATCATTTGGTATTGCTCTCCCTAGATATGACCAAGCTCAGACTTATATTCCTGTTGAATTTGGTTTCGGAGTTTGTCCCGTTACTAATGATCATACCGTTGTTAAGGTTGTATGTGCATCTAAAGAGCCTTGGCATGTTGAAGTTTTTACATCGAGTTTAGGGGTTTGGAATGTGATTCCCAGGAGTGATATGCCTCCTCAATTAACTAAACCTGCATTCTCAGATCCCGTTGTTATAGATAAGTTTATCTATTGGGGTGTTCGTAGTATGGTTATGTCATTTAATTTGATTACCAAGGAATTTAAAGTGGTAAACCTACCTGATAGCTTAATAAACGAGCTATGTCAATCGGTGTGCGTTTCTAAGCTAAGGGAGTCTCTTGTTGTGTATGGATCCGTTATCATGGGATCATGGGGTTGTGGTGTATGGGTGATGGATCATGATTCGTCTTTTACGAAGCTATTCACAATTGGCACATCAGTGTCATTATATAAAATATTAGGGTTTAGTAAGACTGGTGAAACGATATTTGAAATTCATGAGGTTGCAAGGTTTAGAACACCTTATGTTTATGACCCGTGCTCACAAAAATCAAGAGTCTTGGGATTTCTAGAGCATGGTGCTCATTCTTCATGGGATCTTACAAGTGTTGGTGATTTTGTATTACCAATATGATTTAAGTGTAATGGATTAACTTAGTTGACCGTCCTTATTGAAGTATTTATCTATTCTTGCTTAATTAAATTTGATCGATACATGTGTCAAGGACCAGAACGCTCCCTAACACGGTGTATTGCAAAGGCAATACTTATGGAAATATGTGTATTGGTTGTTCCTATATGTATACGTATCTACATATAATAATATAGAGAAAACATTTTTGTATTTATTGGGTTTTTTAAAGAAAATACAATATGTACGTAAAAACCGAGGAAATCCAATAATATATATTTTTGGTTGCAATTCTTAGGAAAAAGATTGCTTTTGAATTTTTTATTTTTTTGGTCAATTCTTTAGGAAAAGAATTGTTTTTGTTTTTTTTTTGTTTTTTTTTATTTTTTTATTTTTGATTTTTTTATGTTTTTGATTTATGATACGTAAAAATAACGTTCACGTGATGAACGGATCCCAAAAGCTAATGAAAACCGTCAATTAATTGTCTCTCGTAAAGTCAAAGAACCGACATCAGCGCCATTTGAAATTGAGTATATTGAAGTTCGTTTTATCTCGATTCTTGACCAATTGAAAGTCCTAAAAATTCTCAAGTTTATAATTGTTCTTGGTTGATAGGGTATTTGGATATTCTATGTGTATTTCAAACAACAAGTAAAAATGGTGAAAAATATTAAGCTATGTATCCGTAAAACACTTAGCAATTACCAAATATTATTCACAAAAGTTCAAATTGTAAAAACATGAAAGTAATGTGCTCAAAATGTAAAGTAATTGAAAGTACAAAGCTTGAAATGTAAAGTTCAGAAAGTACAAGGACCTAAAATGTAAATTCTAACAAACTTGTAACTAACTTTAACAAACTAAACAAACTAGCTAACCAAATTTAGCAAATTCTGAAACTTTAAGGACTGATTTAATGAAAACCCTAAAAACTTGCAAGTTTAGCTACAAATACAAACAGATACAATCCACAAGGACTATAATGCAATTAATGGAAACTTATTATCAAAAACGGGCATACAACAAAGAATAAGCTCGTATGAGCTTATTACTGGACCAAATAAGCTCAAACTGGTTTTAAAATGCTTAAAATTAAAAATCAACTAGGCTTGTATGAGGAAACTTCTTAAAACCAAGTAGAACTTAAAATAGCTTATTCCAATAAGCCAAGAATAAGCTAACTGAAAATCCAGACATGCACAATCAGATTTATGCTCAAACTTGTTAAACAGCTTAATAAGAGTATGGAATGTCTTTTCTTTTTGAAAATGATCCACTGAATAAGTTGGAAAATGGAATTAAGCTGAAAAGAGCTTATTTGACCAAGTTTGACCAAAATTATGAAAAAGCTGAAAAGTTCAAATTCTACTCAAGATATGTTTCTAAACAGGTTTGTGAACAAAAATGGGAACATTTATGAAGTAGAATTGGCTAACCAAGAAAACAGTCCACTTTTTATTATAGAAACTTGAGTTTGCTAAGGAGCTTATTAATAAGTTGATTTCTCACTCAAAACAGAATACTATAGAATTTCCTTGCACACTCTTGATCTTTGGATGTTTAACTACAACTAGAAACTGGTTTCAAGCAATTTGGTTAAGAAATGAAGAAATGGCATAGAATTGAATTGAGCAAGTTTTCTGAATGAGAGTATTCACAGACCTTGACCCAAACCTTTTTTATACCATTTGCCTTATTGACTTGAATTTTAACCACAAAACTAACACAAATGTTTCCACTAGTTACCAAATGAAATCAATCTAATTTCAACTGATCTAACAAACTTTAATCACAAGAACAAGACAGATCCAAACACTAGTTAACAAGGTTGATATGAACTTTTACAAAGTGACTTTGAGTAAATGAGTGAAACAAACTAAGTCTGATATCAAGTCATGTTCTATGAGTAAAGTGAAGGTAAATGTGATTGATTTTAGGATTGTTAACAGACTACTAAACAAAATGCTCTTAAAAACTAATTGCTTATGAAAAACAGAACTAAAATCAAGTAAATGCCAATTCAAGCTACAAGATTACTCACAAGCTATCAAATTCACAAGATTACACTAAAACAAGACTAATCACATCATTATTTAAGCAAACAATGTTTACACTGTGAATTTAGCATGCATTACAATTCAGTGTAACCAAAAATGGGAATTTTTAAACCTTTTAGCTAGAAGCCTCTATTGATGGAGTAGTATGGCGCTGAGCCAACTAGAATCTACAAGAACAACACCAATTCACCACCAGTAACCATATTATCACCTCCAAAAGCTTTTTCTGAACAAATCAAACCAAACAGCTACAAACTGCAACTCAGGTACTGGAATGAACTGATCTTGCTAGGAAAACTTGATGTAACTTCTAAAAACGTCTCAAACAAACTCCATTGATCAGTTATGATCAATGGAATCACAAACAGTAACAGAATTGCAGGTATGAGTAAGTGGAATGAAGATAAGAGAATAGGAAATGGATATTTTTGTGATTTTATTGATTATTGAAGGAAAAAATGGTTACAACTGCTTAACTAATTCCTAACCAACTCTTAAGTGTGTGTCAAACACTTAAGAGTTATTGGCTAACTAAATGAAAGAACAAATTTGAGAGAGAAAATCTAAAGTGTGTGTTTTTGCACACTTAGCTACATATTGAAAATGAATGTACAATATCCTATTTATAGAGGTTGATGATGATGAGCTGGGGTAGCATGACGTGTCTTAGCCAATGAGGAGGTGCCAGGTGTCATAGTCTGGTGGATTGCAGATTTCACTCCAAGAACAAGAAAGGGGTTTTCTTCTCCTTTGATCTTTAGTTTAATTAACTTGTGTGGTTGCATTCGTCATCTTAATCCGAGTAAATTCCATATAGAAAGTTTGTTGTGAAACACTTTGTAGCCAAATCCACGTTCTGGGCTCGTTGATGAAGAAAGTGACACGTGTCATGTTCTTGTTGGATGTTGGCCCTTCACACGGATCGTTATCCATATTGGATAAAATGATATATTGCATGTCTTTTCCTGATTGGTGGAGAGGAGTTTAGTGCGTTGCACTGTTTTAGATTTGGATATTAAATGAATCATGAGTTGGCAGTCCAGCTGGCGATCGATACTCTCTTTTTCTTGTATTTTCATTGGTCAAGAGTGTGTATACACGGATTGAGAACAAAGTTGATGCATTTTTGACAATTTCAGTCCCTTGTCTTTAGCAGATTATCAAAATGAGCTCTTATCTTCATTCCAATGGCAATTTTAGTCATTTGACTTGCATTCTTGTTCATTTGACTCCCTTGACTTGGTTGACTTTAAGTTTGACCAAGTTTGACTTTGATCTTGACTTTTCTAAATTTTGCATTTAAGTCCCTCAACTTTTAAGTATTGTCAAGATAGGTCCTTCTTCAAATGACTTGTCAACTTTGATCCTTCTCTTGTCTTTTCATCATAAATGAGCTTGATTTCTTTTTGTTTGCTTGAAAATGTATCCTTGTTACCTATTTAAGCACAAACACAAAACATACCACATAATACTGCTTTATAGCACAAAAGTTAGGTATTTTCCATGTGTTTTAGGGTGATTTGTTGATTAATTAATATGAGATTTTACTCATATCAGTAAACGTGATAAACGTTCATCAAGTCGGGGTTGTGCGGAGTGCACAGTTGTATGACATTATTACGGTTATCACACGGGGGCGAAGAGGGAGGTCCGGGAGCAGCGCCCCTGGGCAGGGTCCAAGGGGCGGCAGCCCCTGGCAGGGTCCAAGGGGCAGCGCCCCTGGCTGGGGTCGAGCTGAAAAATTTTATTTGGTATAAAGTGCTATGTTAAAAACGCACTAGAAAATAAAATTCTCGGGTATTCGGACCTATTTTTACCCGTTATTAAACCTGCAGGTTTTTTGGTTACAATAACTATTTTTGGCAGTTGTAACCATAATGACAGGAATAGTTTAGTCATATAACGTTTGTTATCTTGGTTCTGGATCATAACAACAACACACAAATACAGTTCGCAATATGAGTTTTATCCGATTGAAGATTTCGATAGAACCGTCGAAATACTTTGATCTGAAAGTGTTTGACACGACTCTTAGATTATTGATCCACCCACCAAAATTCTAACAAAGATCAAAGTAATTTGTGATCATGGCGAACGGAGAATATGTGAAGGACATGACGAGTAAGTTCGATAAGTTGGCTAAGTTTGAAGGGCAGGATTTTCGTCGTTGGCAAAAGAAGATGCACTTTCTTCTTCCCACTCTGAAAGTTGTGTACGTTCTGAGTACACCAAGTCCCGAATGGTCGGAGGATGAAACGCTGGAAACGACTAGGAAGCGGATGAAGTGGGAAAATAACGACTATATATGTCGTGGTCATATTCTGAATGGTATGTCTGACTCACTCTATGAAATCTATCAAAATACTGGATCTGCAAAGGCACTATGGGAGTCCCTAGAATCCAAATACCTGGCTGAAGATGCTTCTTCAAAGAAGTTTTGGTAAGCAATTTCATGAATTACAGGATGGTTGATTCCAGGCCTGTAATGGACCAATATCATGAGATGTTAAGGACTCTTGGACAAATTACACAACATAATATGTTGATGGATGAGGCCATCTCGGTTGCAATTATCATTGATAAACTGCCCCCTTCTTGGAAAGAATTCAAACATGGTTTGAAACATAAGAAGGAAGAATTAAATTTGGTTCAACTCGGTAGTGCTCTCCGAATTGAGGAAGGGTTAAGAAATCAGGAACATGAAAATAACCCTAAAGGAAAGAACCAAATTGGGTCATCTTCTGTCAACATGGTTGAAGGATATGGAGCCAAGAATTCAAACAATAATAAGAACAAACATAAGTACAACAACAGTGGTGATAATAAGTTTGGCAACAAGAAGGTTGTGGGGGCTTGTTGGAAATGTGGCAAACCTGGTCACATGAAGAAGGATTGTCGCTCTAAGGACAAGAAAGGCGTTGGTTCAAATGGGTCTGAGGATCCTGAAAAGCAACAAGGTTATAATTCTGATCTTATTCAGAATAGTGATAATGTTTTACATTATGTTTCTATTATTCTGATGCATTTTATGTTCAGGATGATGATGTTGCTTGGTGGGTTGATTCGGTGCAACAAGTCATGTTTGCAAGGATCTTCGTTGGTTTCAAGCCTGTAAATCAATTAAAGATGGATCATTTGTAAAGATGGGAAATGTTGCTACTTAACCAATCAAAGGAATAGGGCGTGTTTTATTAACTTTCACTTCTAGAAAAAAACTTTATGTTTAGATAATGTGTTGTATGTACCCGGGATTCGAAAGAATCTCGTTTCTGAAATTGTGTTGAATAAGTGTGGCTACAAACAGGTGTTGGAAAGTGACAAGTATATCTTGTCAAGACATGGTACTTTTGTTGGATTTGGTTATGTATGTAATGGAATGATCAGATTAAATCTGAACTATCCTTTGTTTAATGCTTCTGCTTGTATGATTACTTCTAGTCATAGTAATGATGTAAGTAATTCTGAATTATGGCATGCTAGACTAGGACATGTTCACTACAGGAGAATGATAGATATGGCTAAAATGAGTTTAATACCTGCTTTTGACTTAACAAATAAAAGTTGTAAGACTTGTATGTTAACAAAGATTACTAGACAACCTTTTAAGGGTGTTAATCAGGAAAGCAAAGTATTAGATCTCATACATAGTGATCTATGTGGTTTTCACGCCAATCCTTCACTTGGACAAAATAAGTATCTTATAACTTTTATTGATGATGCTTCTAGATATTGGTATGTATATCTATTGCATGCTAAAAATGAAGCTCTTGATAAATTTAAATTAATAAACAAGAAGTAGAACTTCAAAGACAAGATTTAATAAAAGTATTTCGTACTGATCGTGGTGGTGAGTATTATGATCCAGTTTATTTCCAATCTACTGGAATAATACATCAAACCACGGCTCCTTACACACCACAACAGAATGGTGTGGCTGAAAGGAAGAATAGGACCTTAAAGGAAATGGTTAATTCCATGTTATCCTATTCTGGTCTAAGTGAAGGGTTTTGGGGTGAGGCAATGTTGACAGCCTGTTATATTCTGAATAGAACTCCAAACAAACATAGCAAACAAACTCCTTATGAAATTTGGACCAAGAAGGTACCGAATTTGGCGTATTTAAGGGTTTGGGGCTGTAGAGCAGTCGTAAGGTTGACTAAACCCAAAATGAAAATTTTGGGTGAGAAAGGTATAGATTGTATCTTCATTGGGTATGCTGAGCATTCCAAGTGTTACAGGTTTTATGTTATAGAACCTAATGATTATGTGTCGGTGAACTCTATAATAGAGTCAAGAGATGCAATCTTTGATGAAGAACGTTTTTCATCTATACCTAGACCAAGAGGTATGATATAGCCATCTTCAAGTGAGATAGCTGAAGATGAGGTTGAAGGTGCATATGATGTACCTGGTCCATCGGTTCCTAGGAAAAGCACTAGAACAAGAAAAGCTAAGTCTTTTGGTTCTGATTTTCAACTTTATTTGGTTGAAGGAACGAGAGATAAGATTGTATCTCTATGTGAATATTGTTTCATTATTGAGGAGGATCCAAAGACCTTGAGTGAAGCAATGGCGTCTAGGGATGTTGCTTTTTGGAAAGAAGCAATTCAAAGTGAGATTGATTCCATCATGCAAAATGATACTTGGGAATTATCTAACTTACCTCCTGGATGCAAGGCATTAGGATGTAAATGGATCCTAAAAAGGAAAATGAAAGTAGATGGAAGCATAGATAAATTTAAAGCCAGATTGGTGATCCAAGGCTTTAGGCAAAAGGAGGGAATTGACTTCTTTGATACTTATGCTCCTGTTGCAAGGATATCTACTATTATATTGTTATTAGCTATTGCAGATATTAATGATCTTTTTATTCACCAAATGGATGTGAAAACTGCATTCTTGAATGGTGATTTGGATGAGGAAATTTACATGAAACAACCTGAAGGGTTTGTGATGCCTGGACATGAAAACAAGGTATGTAAATTAAAGAAATCATTGTATGGTCTAAAACAAGCACCAAAACAATGGCATCAAAATTTTGATGATGTGGTGTTGTCTAATGGTTTTTCTTTAAACCAATCTGACAAATGTGTGTATAGCAGATTGGATGCTTCTGGTAAGGGAGTAATAATTTGCTTATATGTAGATGACATGTTGATCTTTGGCACTGACCAAGATCAAGTTGATAAGGCAAAAAAAATTTTGTCATCTAAGTTTGATATGAAAGATCTAGGGGAGGATGAGGTGATTCTTGGTATTAGAATCAAACGAGGAAACAATGATATCTCGATTTCTCAATCTTATTATATTGAGAAAATCCTAGCAAAGTTTAACTTTGCTGATTGTATTTCTGCTCATACTCCATTTGATTCTACTGTGAAGTTGATTCCAAATAAGGGAATTGCAGTCTCTCAGCTAGAATACTCTAGTGTTGTTAGATGTCTCATGTATGCCATGGTTAACACTAGGCCTGATATAGCTTTTGCTGTAGGACAGCTTAGTAACTATACTAGCAATCCTAGTGCTCTACATGGGCAAGCTCTATCTAGAGTGTTTCAGTATTTGAAAGGAACCATGAATTTTGGTTTGACTTATAGTGGTTACCCTTCTGTGATAGAGGGTTACTCAGATGCCAGTTGGATTAATAACATGGAGGATCACTAGTCTACGAGTGGCTGGGTATTCCTACTTGGAGAGGTACTATTTCTTGGGCTTCTAAGAAACAGACTTGTATTACAAGCTCAACAATGGAGTCTGAGTTTGTAGCTTTGGCTGAAGCTGGTAATGAAGCTGAGTGGCTAAGGAATTTGGTTTATGAAATTCCTTTGTGGCCTAAACCAGTATCTACCATATCTATCAGATGTGATAGTGTTGCTACCTTGGCTAGAGCTTATAGTCAAGTGTACAATGGTAAGTCTAGACACTTAGGTGTTAGACAGAGTATGATTCGAGAGCTTATCATGAATGGTGTGATATGTGTGGAGTTTGTAAAAACTCAGTTGAATTTAGCCGACCATTTAACCAAAGGGTTAGCAAGAGATCTCGTACGAAAGGAGGCTATTGGGATGGGTTTAAAGTCCACCTAATAAAATCTGTGTATCAAGATACCCAATTCCCATCTAACGCAATGTTAGGTGCTGAATTCAATGTGGAAAGCTTGATATTTTGATTTGGAATGCATAATTACATTATCCCACGATATGTGTTCAGAACTGCAAGATAAAGGAGGTTGAAATTATATTTCTTAATGATCTTTTGAAAAATTGCATGTGCAGGTGCAAGAAGAAAAGATCACCTATATAAGCATGAAGTTTAGCTGCTTCAAGAAGTTTGGGACTTGGCTTTGATATGCTTATTGAAGGATAGGACACAAGCTAGTAAAAGTTAGTGTCAAGTAGAACATGTAAATGTGTAAACTGTTGTGTATATTATCTTCAGGTATTCACTATGAATAGAAGAGTTCAATCCTTAGTGACACTCTAATATTCGAATATTTGGAATGCTGATATACTAATGTGAAATTCAATCATGTCGACATTTCATTTATGCATTAGCTTGTTTGTGTTATGATTTTCTTTAAGTTAATCAAGATTACACTTAAATGGGGAAGGATTGTTGGTGATTTTGTATTACCAATGTGATTTAAGTGTAATGGATTGACTTAGTTGACCAATGTGTAATCGTGATAAACGTTCATCAAGTCAGGGTTGTGCGGAGTGCACACTTGTATGACATTATTACGGTTATCACACGGGGACGAAGAGGGGGGTCCGGGAGCAGCGCCCCTGGCTGGGGTCGAGCTAAAAATTTTTATTTGGTATAAAGTGATATGTTAAAAACGCACTAGAAAATAAAATTCCCGGGTATTCGGACCTATTTTTACCCGTTATTAAACCTGCGGTTTTTTTGGTTACAATAAGTATTTTTGGCAGTTGTAACCATAATGACAGGAACAGTTTGGTCATATAACGTTTGTTATCTTGGTTCTGGATCATAACAACAACACTCAAATACAGTTCGCAATCTAAGTTTTATCCGATTGAAGATTTCGATAGAACCGTCGAAATACTTTGATCTGAAAGTGTTTGACACGATTCTCAGATTATTGATCCACCCACCAAAATTCTAACAACAAGGAATCGCTACTGTTGCTTGACCAGTTAGATTCACATATATACGATGGCTTCAACTGATCAAAATGATGATCATCATATATCAAGGGGCCTGTTTTTTAGCTAAGGTGTGGAGAAATCACTTTCATCTATTTGAGTTTTTTTTAATATCATTTTTTATGTTTGATTTTAGTATGTTTTGTCAAGTATGGGAAATGCCAATGGTATGCTATCATTGACTTATTATTTGGTGCTTAATATAGTTTACTTTTTTCGGGAAAACGAAGTGTAAATAAAATAACAGAAAGTAGAAACAGAGCTATGACTCATACAGGGACGGAAGTGCACTTACAATAAAGTTAAAAATATTACAAACACAATTTTTATAGATCGGTGCATTTGCCAAAAATTGAGGGTTTTAAACCAAATTAACACTACGCCACAAAAATCCAGGGTGTCCCGAGACACCCCCCGGTTCCCTCCCTGGACTCACAATGCTTGTAAGCTCTTATCTCACGTGCATTAGACTTCTTATCGGTAGGTTACAATACAAAATAGTGACGGCAGGTTCAAGAGCTTTTCTGATTCATCTCAACCTACTATTTGTATACTCAAGTCTCTTACAATATATGATTTCTATGTCCATTGAACTACTTAACGATCCAACACTAGTTTGTAACTCTCAAGGATTTTTATGCTTTTTGTGGTGCTCCGTTATTCTCTATCATCTGAATTTTGATAAATTTAAGTGATTCTGGAATGAATATTGCTGTTGTCTGAAATCCTTTCATTACAAAATCAGTGTTTGTTGTTGTGCACTTCAGCACTTGTGCCACGTTATTATTATTATTTTTTTAATGTAAATTGCATATGTGGTAAAAACTCATGTATTCATATTCTTTTCAAGGTCTGGTCTTGGCCGTTTCCACTTGGGTCAGGACTTTCTGAAATTTGAATTTGGCATAGCTAGCTCTCTTTAGTTTTTGTCTTTTTGGGGAAAAGGTGAACTTTTGTTAGTAACTTTTAATAAGTTACTCCAAAAGGAAGTGAAAGAGGTAGATATGCCCCTTGATACCATAAATAACATACAACGGAACAAGATTACAATTTTATTCTATTTTTGGAACGGCAACATTTTATCGAATCAAGATAGGTAAGAATACAATTAACATACATTTTTTAATTTCTACTTCTCCATTTGACTAGATCCTTTGTATTCTCGTTTACCGTAGGATAGTTATCTGCTGCAACCAACCCTCTGGCCATTTCTAAAGAGAACCCTCAATCATATCAGCCAAAGAGCATCTATCCTGAATTCTTGCATCAGCTATAGAGCATCTACATAATGTACAAAGTATGGCCTAACCTTATCTCTCAACCCTGTATTTAGTTTGTGTCTTTTGGTATTATCTTCAGACTAATCATGTAAATAAATGAAAAATAACCATGAAATGGATAAGAAACATATTTCAGATGACCCAAAGTACACCGGTTATCATTCCACATAGATATACTTATGCTATTGCCCTTAGAATGTATAAAGTATGACCTAACCTTATTTATCAACCTTATTTAGTTTGTGTCTTTTGATATTATCTTCGGACTAAACCTGTAAATAAATGAAAAATAACCAGGAAATGGATAAGAAACATGTGCAACAAGATAACTTTGTAGTGAAGAAGGTTTGCAGTAAGTTTATTTAAGCTTTTAAGGAGACAGACAGGGTACATCTAACATTGATGGCCTTTTGTCGGGCTTATCGTTGCAACAACAAAGTGCTAAAGATACACACTTTACAATACATTTAGACCAGTATGAACCCATTCTGTTATCAACGAATGAACTCATTTTTATCATATGAAATCTGTAATTAATCCTTGATTGTTTTGAGGTAATTCTGAACCATATGCTGATGTTTATCTTTGTGTCATGTGGAAAAGTCACTCAAAGAAATAATGTACTGTATACATAAACCATTTAAAGATCATTACGTTGGTAAATTCTGAACCACATGCTTATGCTTATGTTTATAAAACAAAACACTTTTTCATTAACATTTACCAACGTAATTTGATGAAAACAATTAAATACATAAACCATAACTAATTATAAAACAAAATTTTGTTCTGAAAGAAAAAGTGTTTTGGGTGAAACCAACGGTACTTATTTTACTACTACTAGTTGCAGCAATTGACTGTCGAAAATTAAAACTTGTGACAAATGTCACAAAAAAATTTATATTGTTCTTTTGACACTTCTATTTTCTAGTCATCGAACTATTGAGTTGTTTGCTCGCATTAAAACTAAAGGCAGACACTTACTTTGGCTTTTAAAATTTAAATTGTCCTCTTTTACCTCAGTTTTGATGATGTTTTCTCATCAAATTTAAAGTTATCCTGTTGCACATTTTTCTTATTCATTTCCTGGTTATTTTTCATTTATAAAAGAATTAGTCCGAAGAATATCAAAAGACGAACTAAATAAGGTTGAGAAATAAGTTTGCGCCATACTTTGTACATTCTGTGGGCAATGGCAGAAGTATATCCTTGTGGAATGATAACTGGTGTACTTGGGTCATATGAAACAACCCATAACTAATAAAATGTTGGTTGATGCGGTTGTAACAAAAACCTATCCTTAGTAATATTCCAGTCCCTAGTGTAAATGAGAATACAAAGGATCTAGTTAAATGGAGAAGTAGAAATTGAAAAATGTCTGTTAATCGTATTCTTGTTCGTTGTATGTCAGTTTATGGTATCAAGGGGGTCTCGTTTGAGAATGCATCTTAAACTTTTTCCTAACTTTGGTACCGAACATTCAAATACTTTTAGTAGAAATGAGGTTTTACGGATGCGAAGCATTGTTACCACATGGGTATTTCATGGAAGTGACTTGTTTGGACCGTATGAGCTTTCACGCTTGTTGGACCTTATACAAATAGTAAGCATTTCTTAAGTGCAACTGCTTTATTGTTTTTTTCTTATGTATTGAACAGGCGTCAAGTCAGCGCATCAAGAAATGGTATCATAGTTTTGGCTTTTGTTTATCATATTTATTTTAACATGACGCGATTTTGGCTTCTGTTTAGTGCAGGTCAAAACAGTCCGAATAGGGATAAACTATATTTTTGCAAGAAACTCTTGCACATTAAAGATGACTTTCGCGAGATTTTTACGCATTTGAGTCAAATTAAACATGTTAAAGTAACTTTTAAAACATTCCGGATAGAGATAAACTACAATAACCTTCACCCGTCGACCTACTCCATTAGTTAACCTCTATACCTTTTAAATTTTAATCCGCTAGAGATAATAGCATATCCCAAGTTCATCCATTGCCTCTCTATCCTTGGCCACGGGTACGTCTATCTACATCATACCTCCCCATCCCCCGCACACTAGTGGGCTGGCGCATTGTTGATGTTGTGTATTGAAGCAAGTCGATATGACCACTTTCAGTTACCCTTAAGCTCATCTTGGTTTTTTACAGTTCATGCAGTGATTATTGATACACCAATAAAAAGGTATAAGCAAAGCTGTTACAGTAACCGGTGTAGGCCGTATAGTTGTAGCTGTTGCATAGGAAAATCTTTACATAAGTTACTGATTTGGAGATGTGTTTTAAAAATTGATTATTGTGATTTAAAGTCGCAAGAATTTGATTTCAATTCGTATGTTACTCTTACCTGTTGTAAAACTTTCAATCAATACTGACGATGTTAAAAGCTTCACCTTTCAAGAAATGACACTCGCAACTCAAAATTTATGGGATGGAACAGTGGTAGCTATTAAACGGCAGAAGACGGATCGTTACAAGGTGAAAAGGAATTTTTGTCAAGATTACATCACCTAAATTTAATATCGCTTGTTGTATACTGTGAGGAGGAACAAGAACAGGTATTCTTTTTGTTGGATGATGCAAGTGTTCTTTGGGCGTACCCAGATGTTGGTTTATGAGTTTATTTATGGGGGAGTCCGACAAAAGGCCATCAATGTTAGAGGTAGTTCGAGAGCCTGAGCACATTCGTGAAAAGATGCTAGAAACATGTTCTGACTTTATGAGCCCGAGTCAAGGTCATTCGTGGAATCATCATCCACATCTTCATTTTATAGCTCGTCGAATGTTCCATGAAGTGATCTTAGTGGTGGTGGTAATATCCTCGATATGAATAAATGGAGTTCTAAATTTTTATAGGCGCACATTCTGAGCACTGCAATGTTTTTTTGTATATAATCAAATGTAAATATATAGTTTTTCTTTTCTTTTGATATGAATAAACTTCATAACGTATTTATTAGTCTTACATTCAAAAGTGATTGTGTTTATGTGTGTTACTTATGAATTATGACAAAGACATGGTTTATTTGTCTTTAAGAATTAAAAGTGTGTACGTTTGTTTAATGTTTTTTGAATTCCTAAGTGTGGGTTTAGTTTGCTAAGAGGCAAAAAAAATTACAGTAAAAGGAAGAAGACAAGGGTAATTTGGTCATTTCTCATTGGCCAAGGACAAAATTTGCAACCTTAAGTTCCCCATAGGGACGGCTGCTGCACTTTCAAAATTTCTATACGAGGGACCGGGTACCCTTTACTGACTTTTTTCCGTATTTCAAGTTCTTAGGAAGTCTTTGGTTGTTGTAAAGGGTTTCCTTGTCAAAAATAGGTGAGTGGTGTATGCGGATATTGTGAGCGGGTCTTAAAAAGAGCAAAATATACTTTCACCAAGTGAGAGCAGAGATACAAGTGCGTCTGAACTTTCGAATACGGAAGTGGTAGTGAACGAAGATGATACGTCCAATAATAGTAAAGCCATGCTTATGGGTGACAGTGATGTGAAACGACACGATGGTGAGGATAATGGAGAGAGCACAAGTACGTCAGATAACATGCTGCCAAAAGTTGTGATGGGTCGAGATCAAATGCTACTAAAGTAAGCATTAATGAAGATAACCCGCTTTCAGAGATGCTGATAATTGTGGAACATCCCTCTACTGATCTTTCCACTAAGAAGCAACCTCACCTCACACAGTCCTCAAGGCTATAGATGATTCACTGTTATTTCAATCTATATTTTCGAGTTTTTAGTAATTTGAATTTTTATAGAACAAATAGCTGCAATTTTTCAGGCCACCCCATCAGACACCACATGGCAAATTAGGGTGTAAAGATATTATCCATTATTATCTAATACGTTTCTGCAGCTACATATTAGTTCTTATTTACTGATAAATTATGTATTTATGTTGCGTCGATAACTTTCAAATATTAGGTTTGGCGATCTTTGCTATGTGTGTACATGGCCTTGGTAAGAAGCATAGGAAAGGAAGGAAACAACTACTGATCTCCACTCTTTGTGATTCGGTTCTTGCTCCAAATCCGTCTTCGACTCTAGCTTCGATTAATAGACAAGTGTCACCAACAAGGCTTCCGGAACCAAATGAATGGTACATCTTCTACTTCTATTGCACAGGTTACAATAATGTTACATAAATTTATACAAAGCATTAGTAAGAGCATCAGCGATGAAGTTGCTCTTTTATAGGTATGTTGGGCTCCTCAATCGGTAACAACTTATTCATCCACACAGGACAGATATCATAAGCTGAGAATATTCCCACGTAGCAGGCACCAATTTGGTGACAAGCCATTTGAGCCATATGTGATGCCACCTCGACAAGTTCGTGAACTGCGTGCATGTTCGGGCACAAAAGAAGGCTGAGAAACAACAAGGAGATCACAATATAATTAGCAAAGGTAAAGGGAGAGACGAGGCCTCACAACTGAATGCCTTTGGACAACAGAAATAATTATTCCATTTCTGAATGCCTGATTTCTACAAGCCATCTATTTAAGTTTAAGTTTGATCTATAAATCAAATGGTGCAAGTACATTTCCCTCAGGTTCGGATCAGAAGCACGAGTCTTTCGTTTCTAGACTACTATTAGGGATATTCATACTTTGACAATGAAATATTTCATTGGTGGCGCGAATCAGACAATTAACGTGCATTCTGTATACATGATTTTGTCTAACGACTGTTGCAATAAGAAGGCTGTATTGAATGCTAAGACAGTGTGGCAGTTTCTATCAGTCTCATTTTATTAGTAAATGTAATTATAAGTTTTTTTGTTACTTTTGTGTTCTCTACGTGTAAATAAAAGACTCAGACGTTGGTTTTTAATAATTTCTTAGAGGCATGCTGAAAAGCAGTGCAAAAGATTTCGGTTCATAATGTAAAACTGAAGAGACTCTTAAGGTGTAAGTGTTAACAACTTAGCAAAAATATAGTAATCTCTTTGGTTTTACTTACCAAAAGGCCCACTAAATTGTACTAAAAGAATATTTTTTTTCCCGGTCCAAAATCACCCCCTCTCCAATACTCACTTTTTAATTTTCTCTAAATCAACCTATTCGAAAAGTTAACATAGACCCTAGAAAAAGAAGTTTATAAAATGTCAGACAATATCCCATTTGAAATCCAACTAGAAATCATTAAAAAGGTTTGTGATGTCAAGTCATTGATGCAACTCAGGTCGGTTTCTAAATCATTCAAGTCTTTCATAGACAGACATGAGTTTATAAATGGGTACGGTACCCGCCATACGCAGCCAGATAGTCATATTCTAAGTTACAAATCTCATCATCTATCGGATGAGTTAAGGTACATTTGTTTAGCAGGGGAAGATATCGGAACTTTTAAGGTTGCTCCAATTGTTATGTCTCCTTTGCTTAAACAATTAACTGTTTCATACATTGTCGGCATGTGTCATGGATTACTGTGTGTTTAGTCACTATAAAGTTGATCCTACTAGAAGGATACTTCGTATTTGGAACCCTTTGATCGGAAAATCATTTGGTATTTCTCTCCCTAGATATGACCAAGCTCAGTCTTATATTCGTATTTTATTTGGTTTCGGGGTTTGTCCCGTTACTAGTGACCCTACCGTTGTTAAGCTTGTATGTGCATCTAATGAGCCTTGGCATGTTGAAGTTTTTACATTGAGCTCAGGGGTTTGGAATGTGATTCCCAGGAGTGATCTGCCTCGTCAAATGACTAAACCTACATTTTCAGCTCCGGTTGTTATAGATAAGTTTATCTATTGGGGTGTTCGTGATATGGTTATGTCATTTAATTTTAATACCAAGGAATTTAAAGTGGTAAACCTGCCTGATAGATTAATAAACAAGATACGTCAATCGGTGTCCGTTTCTAAGATAAGGGAGTCTCTTGTTGTGTATGGATTCGTTAATGTCATGGGATCAAGGGTTGTGGTGTATGGGTGATGGATAATGATTCGACTGTTATGAAGCTATTCATAATTGGCGCATCAGTATCATTATATAAAATATTGGGGTTTAGTAAGAGTGGTGAAACGATAGTTGAAACTTATGAGGTTGAAAGGCGTAAAACACCTGATGTTTATGACCCGTGCTCACGAAAAATCAAGATTCTTGGGATTTTTGGAGGAGGATGCTCATTCTTTATGGGATCTTACAAGGAATCGCTACTGTTGCTTGATAAGTTGGATTCACATATATATTATGACTATAACTGATCAAAATGATGACGGTCATATATCAAGGGCCTATTTTTTTAGCTAAGGTGCGGAGAAATTACTTTCATCTATTTGAGTTATTTTTTATCATTTATTATGTTTGAGTTTAGTATGTTTTGTCAAGTATGGAAGTCTGTATTGTCATGTTATTTGGCTATGGGAAATGCCAATGGTATGCTATAATTCGACTTATTATTTGGTGCTTAATATAGTTTACTTTTTGCGGGAAAACGAAGTGTAAATAACATAACAAAAAGTAGAAACAGAGCTATGACTCACAAAGGGACGGAAACTTACAATAAAGTTAACAATATTACAAACACAATTATTAGAGATCAGCAGCATTTAACAAAAATTGAGTGTCTTAACCAAATTAACACCACGCCAGAAAAATCCATAGGTGTCCCGAGACACCCCCAGTTCTCTCCCTAGACTCACAATGCTTGTAAGCTCTTGTCTCACGTGCATTAGACTTCTTAGCGGTAGGTTACAACACAAAATAGTGACGGCAGGTTCAAGAGCTTTTCTGATTCATCTCAACCTACTTACTATTTGTATGCTCAAGTCTCTTACAATATATGATTGATTTATATGTTCATTGAACTACTTAATGATCCAACACTAGTTTGTAACTCTCAAGGTTTGTTATGATTTTGTGGTGGTCCGTTATTCTTCAACATCTGAATAATGTTGTTGTCTAAAAGCCTTCCATTACAAAATCAGTTTTTGTTGTTATGCACTTCAACACTTGTGCCACGTTATTAACTTTTTTAAATGTAAATTGCTTATGTGGTAAAAATCCATGTATTCATATTCTTTTCAAGGTCTGGTCTTGGCCGTTTCCACTTGTGTTGAATGGTGACACACCACCACTTGGGTCAGGACTTTCTGAAATTTGAATTTAGCATAGCTAGATCTCTTTAGTTTCTGTCTTTTATTTTGGGGAAAAGGTGAACTTTTGTTAGTAACTTTTAATAAGTTACTCCAAAAGGAAGTGAAAGAGGTAGATATGCCTACTCCTTGATAGCATAAACTGACATGCAACGGAACAAGAATACAATTTTTTTTGGAACAGAAATAGTTAATCGAATCAAGAAAGGCCTAAGAATACAAATAACAAACATTTTTTTGATTTCTACTTCTCCATTTGACTAGATCCTTTGTATTCTCATTTACTCCAAGATAGTTATCTGATGCAACCAACCCTCTGGCCATTTCCAAACACCGCCCTCGATCATATCAGCCAAAGAGCATCCATCCTGAATTCTTGCATCAGCCAACATCTTATTACTTACGGGTTGTTTCAGCTATTGCCCACAGAATGTACAAAGTATGTCCTAGCCTTATTTCTCAACCTTATTTAGTTTGTGTCTTTTGATATTATCTTCGGACTATCCTGTAAATAATTGAAAAACAAATAAGAAACATGTGCAACAAGATAACTTTATAGTGAAGAAGGTTTGCCATAAGTTTATTTAAGCATTTAAGGAGACAAACATGGTACATCTAACATTGATGGCCTTTTGTCGGGCTTATCGTTGCAAAAACAAAGTGCTTAAGATACACACTTTTCAATACATTTAGACCAGTATGAACCCTTTCTGTTATCACCGAATGAACTCATTTTTATCATATGAAGTCTATAATAAATCCGTGATTTTTTTGAGTTAATTTTGAACCATATGCTTTTATTTTATCTTTATCATGTGGAAAAGTCACTCAAAGTAAATACATAAACCATTTAAAGATCATTTACATTAAGAATTAGATTATTATTGGAAAAATATCATCATATCGACTAACTAATTATAAAAACAAAATTTTGTTTTGAATGAAAAAGTGTTTTGGGTTCACCAGCCCATACCAAAGAAAGGTACCTATTTTACTACTACTAGTTGCAACATTTGATTGTCGAAAATTAAAACTTATGACAATTGTCACAAGTTTTTTTGTATTGTTCTTTTGTAACCTTTATTTTCTAGTCATCGAACTACTTGAGTTGTTTGCTCGCATTGAAACTAAAGGCAGACACTTACGTACTTTGGCTTAAAAATGAAATTGTCCTCTTTTACCTCAGTTTTGATGATGTTTTTCATCAAATTTAAGGTTATCTTGTTACACATTTTTCTTATCCATTTCCTGGTTATTTTTCATTTATTTTAAGGAATTAGTCCAAAGAATATCAAAAGACAAACTAAATAAGGTTGCGTCATACTTTGTACATTCTGTGGGCAATGGCATAAGTATATCTATGTGGAATGATAACTAGTGTACTTGGGTCATCTGAAACAACCCATAACTAATACAATGTTGGCTGATGCGGTTGCAACATATACCTATCCTAAGTAATATTGAAGTCCCTAGTGTAAATGAGAATACGAAGGATCTAGAGAAGTAGAAATCGAGAAATGTCTGTTAATTGTATTCTTGTTCCGTTGTAGGTCAGTTTATGGTATCAAGGGGTAGCCATGTCTTCCTCTTTCATTTCCTTTTGGTGTAACTTATTAAAGGTTTATTGATAAAATTTCACCAAAATAAAAGACAAACTAAAGAGAGTATGCTAAATTCAAATTTCAGAAAGTCCCGACCCAAGTGGTGGTGTGTCACCTTTCAACACAAGTAGCATAAAACGGCCAAGACCAGACCTTGAAATTTTGCATGAACTGATGAGCAAAAGTATACAGAGCTGCATATTTGAATAGGTGAAGGTTGCTAGCAATGCAATTTTATTATTAAGTTCTTATTTGCTGAAATTCCAGCACACGAAACAAAGACAAGTTCTGTCGACCTAAAGATTCTTTTGACTTCTAATAAGTGTGAAAACACTTATCCTTTTACCGCTTATTTCCAATAAAAACAAGACCAAAACGTGTAACTTATGGCGTAAAAGTCGGAATTATGCGTGGTTTGTGTTTTTATTGTGTTTTAGGACCAAAAGATGAAAAAGGAAGAAAACACGGGCTTTCACGGGTTTTTATCGAAGAAAACGAGAAAAGACGAAGTCAAGAGATCAAGAGTGCTTAAAGAACGGATGTCCAAGACCTATTCTGAAGATTTATCGAAGAAAAAGTCTAAAGACGGAAGTTTAATAAAGTCGAAGAACGTAAGTCTAAATTAAAGAAGAAAATTAGTAAGACAAGTTCAAATCCCGAGACGACGTCGAGAAAAGACAAAGATTTAAATCGAGTCGAGAAGAAAAGAAAGAAGGAAGCACACCACACATGCACTTCCCACTTAGCCTATAAATACCCTCCTAATCACATTAGGAGGGTGGTTAGCTAGTTTTCATTTTTAATTTTTCCTTTCTAGTTTTTAGAGAGAGAAAGTTCCAAACTTTCTCCCACTAAGTTTTTCATCTTTTCTTTCCTTTAATCTTTCAAGTTTAAGCTTTGTGTATTTGGATTTCATCAATCAAGTTCAAGTTTAAGTTTTAGTTCTTTAATCTCTTTTTACCTTTCTTTATTTTAGTAACTTTTGATCCGAAATATTTATGATCCGTGTTTGATCTTGATGTTTTCGTGATTAAAAAGTTAATCTTTTTATTCCCACATAAGCTTTCATACGGTTAAGCTTTAAGATCTTTGTGCTTATTGGCTTATTTGTATGTTTAGCTTATTTACTTTTTAAAAAATATCTTAAAAAGTTTCATCTTTTTATGGTTGGATTTAAAAGATTGCTTATTTAAAGTTTAAAAAGTTCTTAATTTATGCTTATTAGTTCGGCTTATCATTAATTCGATCAAGTTTTGGTTTGAGCTTATTCCAAATAGCTTAAAACTTAGCTTATTTTCGAGTTCGTACCATCGGAAAGGGTAAAGCCCTTTCCGATTAGACTTTCCGACCAGTGGTCCTTGTTCCGATCGTTTGATCGGAAAAGGGTTTTAGACACATTCCGATTGGGACAGTTTTACCTTATTCGGACTGCTTTCTTTTACTGGATTCCGATCTGGGATTCCGATTGCACCATCATTCTGACGAGGGTATTATTTGGTATTCCGATTAGTTCTGTTTTCCAACATTCCGATTGTAGCATTCATTTTCCATATTCCGATCATACTTTCCGACCAGTATTCCGATATGATTCCAATTGGGATTATTCCGATGGTTTGAGTTTTGTTTTTATTAAGTTTTTATTTGTTTAAGTTTTAATTTCCACAAATTGCACGCTTACCGAAATCTCCATTTTTACCAATTCTAATTTTGTTTTTAAGTTTTTAATCATTTATTTTTAACTCGTTATTTTTGTTTAATTTTTAAAGCTTTTACTTTACTCAACGACACTTTCATATTAGCTATTAGTCTTTAAATAGATAACCAAACCACTCTTCTTGTTTTCCAAAAGACGACTGAGTCGCACTCTTAACCGGTAATCAATTCGAAAAGATCGGACGATAACTTTTTATACTTGGTGTAAAATCCAGTTATTAAATGGCGCCGCTGCCGGCTCTTTTCGTTAAGATTAACGGTTTTTAGTGAGAGACGCGTTGCATTTTGGAGATCCGTTCTTTTAGGAACGTTATTTTCCTTGCTAAAGATTTTCAAAAATCCTGATGATACGGCTTTTATACATGGTCTCATCGTTCTTTTTGGACTTAAAATGCATTAAATATCATCAAAATACCCAAATATATGCTTGTGTTTGTTGCTTGTGTAATTTAGGTACGGATATTGAGAAAATGACAAAAGATCACAAGAATCACGCAAAAACGAACACGGGAAACGAAGCCGCACGATGAACCAAGCCCTAGTGAGGAATTTTCCAAAGAAAACCCTTGAAGATTTGAAGAATATTGAAGATTGGTCCTCCAAGTTTGAAGAATTGACACTTTATACCCTTGTATCTTCATAATTACAAGTTTGGTCCCTAAAGTTTGTCAAAATTACAAAAAGGACCCTTAACTTTGAAGAATTGGCAAATTTAGTCCCTCATCAAATCTAAATTGTCAAATATGGTCCTCCAAGAAGTCAACCAACAAGTCAAAGCCTTGAAGTTTGAAGATATGGCAAAATCATTCCTTGGAAAATGAAGAAATTGCATAAATGGTCCTTGTTTCAATATTACAAAAAACATTGTGCCAAAAATGACAAGTGTTGAAAGTTAAAAACAAAGGAAATGGGTTTTGTGGGCTGTTAATACAAAATGAAGATGTGAAGAGACTTGAGGGGCCATTCATGACCAGACAACAAACCTCCCTACACCACTTACATACTGACACGTCATCTCTGCCAGTCCACCAAGCCAAACCAACCAGTCCATAACTTTTTTGACCCTATCACAAACCCCTTGTGAACCCTTCTTAAATATTACTTGTTTATTTACACAAAAAGGTGGTAAACACGTTTTTAAATACTTAACCCACCCAAATGGAATTAAACAAACCTGTTTAACCCACCTTCATCACATAAACCCTAGCCAAAACCCAGTTACAATCCACTTATTTATTAAACCTAAAACTAAATTAATATGGGGTTTTGATCATTTCCAGCTCACCAAACACAATGGTCCACCCAGATTGCGACCTCACACAACCTTGTTCCCTCCCCACCAGCTAAGTGTCACGGGTTTTCACATGGATACAAATTTGCCAGAAGTTCCTTGACCAAATCAAAGGCCAAGATGTGTTTGCTTGTCCTCCACTCAAATCCAACGAATAAGAGACCTCAAGTACTCTGATCCATCACATGTGAACCAAAAACTTGACTGAAAATTCAAATTCGTCAAGGGGCATGATAGGAATTTTCTCAATTATGGTTTTGATTTCTAGAGGGTTCTATAAGCCCTATAAAGAGACCTCTCAACGTGTGAGAAGGCTCTTGTTCCAGTTTTTGATGTAATTTTTATTTTCTTTAAATTAATGAAAAAAGTGTTTTTACTTACATGAAAACTGTGAACCATTTACTTTCCAGCATTTAAATTCAAAGTTTGTTCAATCTCTATTTAAGTTTGTGTTTTAAAAAGTTTTGAAAAAGGGTTTTTAAGTTTCTGATTTGAAGCAAGTTCTTGGTAAGAACTTGTGTGTTGATTTGGTATTTCCAGTTTCAATGCATTGTGTTAATGCTTTGAAGAATATCAATGATAAGTTTTGAAAGGATTTAAAAAGGATTTTTAAGGAAGTGAAAAGAAACAGAATATTGGATATTGCTTGCATCTCTTTTTTTTCTGATTTTCTTCTCAGGTTGTTAAAGGAGTTGATCAATGTTCAGCATACATCCGAATGTATATGGAGGTGGTTATGCAACCACTAGAACCCTGGATGTAGGGTTCTAAGGTAATTTTCTTGTTCCCTTTTTGAAATTTCAGAAATAATTGCAGTTGTATGATCTTGTGGGTATAAGTGTTATTTGTTTGATAAAGCTGGTTGATTTGAGTTCATTTGAGTGTTTATGCATGTTTGATGCTATTTGGATCAAATTGATTGAGTTTTAAACTGATTTGGTTTGATTAAAGTGAGAAAACAGTTTTAAAGGGGTGTTTGGGTCAAGGGATCAGCAGGCATTTGTGATCAAATTGCATGTTGAAACTTGTCTAGAAACATCAGCTAGGGTATATTTAAGTGCTATATGGTCTTTGGTTTTAGTTTGAGTAGGTTTTGAACAAAGTGCATGCTTAGTTTTTGGTAACATTAGCTCAAAATCAGAAAGTTGCATAGTCTGCTTAATCTTTTGCTTTAATTTGTTCTCCATTGTTGTTGCCTGCTAGCTTAGGATATCATCTAGGGTTTGTTATTGGTTGAGTGTGATTTGATAAGTTTTTAAACAAGATTTGGCCATTGGAAATCCAATTGAGTGTCAAACACATCAGCAAACAACCCTTTGCCCTTTTTTCTGCATAACAGTAACTGTTTAGCCCATTTTTGTGATAAATTTGTATTGAGCTTGCTTGTTTTCTTGTTTATTGTGACTCCCCACACTTCACTGAGTGTGGGGGTGCCCAGTTGTCCAATCAAATCTAAGCAACAACAAAGTTACAAGCCAACAAGGCACCAGACCCGTTTTTTTCCATTGTCAGTGGGAACTCCTTTCCTACTGATAGCTTTGCTGTTCCCACTGCTGAGCTAAAGGACAAAAGTCCAGCACTTGTCACTATCAGTTTTCTTGTATTTTTGTCTTTAGTGGGTAAAAAGTGGAATTAGACCTTGAAACCAGTGCCATTATTTTTCTTATTTAATTTAGGATTTTTCTGATTAATAAAATTTTTATTTACTGTTCATCTAGTAATTTTTAGGTTATTTAGCTATTTTTAATTAATTTTAAAGTTTCTGTTTTTGTCTTTTAGTGCCAAAAAGTAATATTTTTAGGTTTAATCAATTTTTCTGAACTTAGAATAATATTTTAAGGTTTTTGGTTTAAAATTTAGTTACTGTTCATCTTTTTATTAATTTTTAGAATTAATTTAAGTTAATTAGGGTTTTAATTAAACTAGTTTTGTCATTTAGTGAGAAATTTAATATTTTTCAAGATTTTTCATTTTTCTACTGTTCATTAGAGTAAAATAGGATTTTTAAAATTGGTAGATTATTTTTAGCATTATTTTATTATTTTTTATAATTATTTTAATTTTAAAATAGTTTTAAGTAATTTAAAAATAGTAAAAAGTAATTTAAAAATACAAAAAAATACTTTTTAGTCTTTAGATAATATAAGTAAGTTATTTGTTCAATAAAATCATATTTTGGACATTTTGATTAATTATATTTAATTTTAGGGCTTTAATTAGCATTTAAAATTGAATATTTAATTAATAAAAGGTTTTAAAATATTTTTATTGGATTTTATTCCTTATTTATATTATTTTAGACTTGTTTTAGCTTATAATTAATTTTTAGGTTGAGAATTTTAATTTTCGTCGTTTTTACGGTTTTACGTTTACGCCTTTTTCGTCGTAGTTTAATTAGTTTTCGTAACCGTCAATTCTTTCCTTTCTCATTTCTTTTTCAATTATCATAATCACAAACATCATAAATCAACTCTTAACACAACGCACTTGCCTCCTTGGGAAACGAACTTGCTTGGTCATTGGTGCTCGGTTTTCCTAAACCGACACTTAACGCTTACCACTATTTATTGCTCTTTTCCTAAAGAGTAGTAAAACACTACAATCATTTTGGTGCCGCTGCCGGGGAGGCGTGTTGTGTTTTGGTTGAACCATTGTTGTTTTTCATATTAGCCATAATAGTATTTGTATTAATAGCACTCTATTAATACGTATTATCGTTTTTCGATTTTTGTGAATATTATTACTATATTGTATACGTAGAACAATAAATTTACAAGTACTCCAAATACGTGAGAAATCACAACCTTGACTTGGGAGGTCATTACCCAATCATTGTATTCGAATCTCAAACCAAAGAAAAAGGCAAAAATAGATAAATACTTTCGTGAAGCTTGATTTTGATAATACAAACTATAAGGTGGGTATAAGGCGGTTGTATTTCACGACCTAAAGGAAAAAGGCTCTTAAGTGCTTCGCGCCGCCTCGTTTCCTCCGCTTGCTTGTGCGTATTTGATTTTGAGAGTGAATCGAGGGTTTTGCCGCCCAAAGTATTACTAAGTATCATATATATTTTCTTGGTTTCATTTGATTAAACCCTCTTGAACGATTTGGTGTTCCACCATCGTTCTAAAGTCATCGAAGGCGTTCACTTCACGTGTTCGTTTTCATTCCTTGAGGCTTCGTTAATCAAGAGATTTGATTAGTGAGGAGATTTGTAGATTTTGGTCTACTTAATACATTCCAAAAAATCCAAAAAAGTTAAAAACAATCAAAAACCACAAAAAAAATTGAAAAAGTAAAAATACCAAAAAGAATCTTCTTTGCTCGCCTTCTCGTTGTACGTGACGTTTATGCAAACTCGCTCTAAAGCAAGACGTGCTCGTAAACGAAGAAACAAATCACTCACTCCTACTAGTGAGGACTCTCCTATTGACGAACCCATTGTAGTGAAAGAAGCACCCATGGCTAATCGAACTATGATGGAGTTGCTTCAAGCACCCACCGAGGGTTATGGAGAAGCGATTGTGATTCCCGCTATCCTTGCGGAGAATTTTGAGGTTAAGACGGGTTTGTTGTCCATGATTCAAAACAACAAGTTTCGAGGGGACGAAAAGGACAACCCGCATAACCACATTCGCCAATTTAATCGTCTCACCGCCACGTGCAAGTTTAAGGATGTTTCAAACGACTCGATTAAGATGATGCTTTTTCCGTATTCCTTAGCGGGGCCCGCAAAAATTTGGTTAGAGAAAGAGCCACCCAATTCTATATTGACGTGGAAGGATCTCGTTTCAAAATTCGTGAACCAATTTTTTCCGCCCTCTAAGACTACGCACTTGAAAAACGAGATTTCAAAGTTTTCGCAAGAGTTTAATGAGAGTTTTTCAACGGCTTGGAATAGGTTTAAGGAAATGTTGCACGAATGTCCTCATCATGGTTTTTCCGACTTGCATCAAATAGACACGTTTTACAATGGCTTGAACGATCATGAGCGTGATTATCTTAATGCCGCCGCGGGTGGTAATTTCTTGTGTAAGACGGTCGAGGAAGCATTGGTAATTATTGAGAATAGGTCTAAGGTGTATAGTCCTCGTAGCACGTCGAGTGTTCGTAAGGCTTCGTCTTCATCTTCACCTAGTTTGTCACACAACGTTGATGCTTGCCAAATCGAGGCTAATTTGGAGAACAAGATTTTTGATAAGCTTAAAGGATTGTTAATTGAGTTTAAAGTTGGTGAACAACCCGCTCCCGCTACGATTAAAGCGGTCAAGGTTTCTTGTATGTATTGTGGTGGAGCTCACGATTATTCTGAGTGCATTACCAACGGTGGTAACACTTCGAGTGCCTTCGCGGCCGCGGGAACTTATAACCAAAATGGTCAAGTTCCTCGCACTAATCAATTGACTCCACCGGGTTTTTCACCAAATCAAAATACTAACAATTATCGAAACAATCAAGTTGGTTACCAAAGCAATCAAAAGAACAATTATAAGGGTAATAGCAACTATGGGAATCAAGGGAGTAGTAGTAATAGCCAATTGCAAAATCAAAATCAAAACCGTAATTTTCAAAATGCAAGTCAAGCTCTTCAAAATAACAAAGAACTTCCATTGGAATTTTTGAATTACACTACTTCATATGATAAGATTATGGAAAACATTCAAGAGCAAATGGCTAATCAAGCTAAGGAGACGGCTAAGAATGCAAAGGAGTTAGCCAATTTCATTAAGGAAAATCTAGCCATGAGAAATGAATTGAAAAATGATTTTGCTAACCAAATTCGAGGTCAAAACAACAAGATAGAGCAAAGTCATGCTAGGCTTGAACAAAGAATTGACCAAAAAGCCGCTAGCCAAGATGTGAAGTTTAATAATTTTGATGCTAAGCTTAATGCAATTTTAGAATGCGTAATGGTGAACAAAGCCTCTACTTCGGGTAGTTTGCCTAGTAACACCGTTTCAAACCCGAAGGGAGAGATGAAAGTGATTACCACACGTAGTGGTAAGACACTTAAAGAACCGACTCCTCAACCAATTACTCCAACGGTGGAGGAAATTGAGGAAGAACCCGAGGTGGTGGTCGAAGAGGAGCATATTTCAATCCCACAAAGTACCGCTCATGCCACACCTACGGTTGACCCATCACCCATATTGGAACCCGAGATTCCAAAGGCTATGCCTATGCCCCAACCCACACCACCCTTGCCTTACCCATCGAGACTTAGGAAGGAGAAACGACAAGAGCGCGACAACTACCAATTTGAGCTTTTTATGAAAATGTTTCGTGATTTGCACTTTAATATAAGTTTTGCCGACGCCTTGGTCATGATGCCTCGATTTGCCGCTAACTTTAAGAGTATGTTGAACAACAAGGAAAAATTACACCAAATGTCTAGTTGTTCGTCGGTTTATCTTAATCGCATACCTCAAAAAGTCGGTGATCCCGGTAAATTTTTGATCCCTTGTGCAATTCAAGATATGGAAGAATGCTATGCCTTGGCCGATCTTGGTGCTAGCATTAACTTGATGCCACTTGCAATCTACAAGTCGCTCAATCTTCCTAATCTTACTCCTTCACGAATGTCTATTGAGTTGGCCGACCATTCCACGATTCTTGCATGTGGTTTGGCGGAAGACGTTTTTGTGAAAGTGGGGAAGTTCTACTATCCCGTAGACTTTATTGTTGTCGACATCCCCACGGATCCTCAAGTTCCTCTTATTTTAGGTCGTTCGTTTTTAGATACGTCTATGGCTTTAATTGATGTGCATGCTAGAAAGATCACCTTACGTTTCAACGACGAGGAACTTGTTATAAACGCAACTCAAAATTCTCAACTTTCTCATGTTTATTCCGTTGCTACCATAAACCTCGTTGATATGATCGACGTGGTTTGCGAGGAATTTTCACAAGAAGTTTTAGGGTTTGGTGATGAAGAAACTAGTGGCAATCCCACTATGTTAGACCCAATTCTTGATAATTCGACACCAACCTTCACTCCTTTCGAAGGTGGTGGTTTTACGTTGGAAGAATTCGATGTTCCACGTACTTGTGACGAAGACCTCGACAACTATGAGGACTTCTCGATTATATAGGATTTTCTCAACGATTTCCCATTTCCTCCACCCGAGGAGGTTATGAGTATCGAGCCCAAATCTTCACTTGAGGAACCACCTATTCTCGAGTTGAAAGATTTACCTCCTCACCTCGAATATGTCTATTTGGAGGAGGACGACAAGTTGCCGGTTATTATTGCGAAGGAACTTTCGAATGATGAAAAAACCGCACTTGTCGATGTTCTTAAGGACCACAAAGGGGCGATTGCGTGGAAGTTATCCGACATTAAGGGAATCGATCCCAAATTTTCTACACACAAAATATTAATGGAGGAGGATTTCAAGCCAACAATCCAAAGTCAAAGGAGGGTAAACCCCAAAATTCACGACGTCATCAAAAAGGAGGTCCTTAAACTCCTTGACGCGGGAATGATTTACCCTATTTCCGATAGCCCTTGGGTGAGTCCTATTCATTGTGTCCCTAAAAAGGGAGGGATGACCGTTGTGCCAAACGATGTCAACGAGTTGATTCCCACTAGACTCGTGACCGGATGGAGAGTGTGCATTGACTATCGTAAGTTAAATGAAGCCACTGGAAAAGACCATTTTCCCTTGCCCTTCATGGACCAAATGTTGGAGCGTCTTGCGGGAAACGATTTCTATTGCTTTTTAGATGGTTTTTCCGGTTACTTCCAAATTCCCATCGATCCTCGTGATCAAGAAAAAACTACGTTTACGTGTCCATATGGAACGTTTGCCTATCGTAGAATGCCATTCGGACTTTGTAATGCACCGGGAACTTTTCAACGATGCATGATGGCTATTTTTCATGATATGATCGAGAAGACGATGGAAGTCTTCATGGATGACTTTTCCGTGTTTGGTGATTTCTTTACTTCGTGTTTGTCGAACCTTGAGAGAATGTTAAAACGTTGTGAGGAAACCAACCTTGTGCTCAATTGGGAAAAGTGTCATTTTATGGTTAGAAGTGGAATCGTCTTAGGGCACAAGGTCTCGAAAGCGGGGATTGAGGTAGATCAAGCTAAGGTAGACGTCATCGCCAAATTACCTCATCCCAAAACCGTCAAGGGAGTTAGGAGTTTCCTAGTCCACGCGGGCTTTTATCGACGATTCATCAAGGATTTCTCGAAGATTTCTCGACCCATTACACATCTTCTTGAAAAAGAGGCACGTTTTGTCTTTGACGAAGGTTGTGTACGAGCCTTTGAGATCCTTAAGAGGAAACTTACCGAAGCTCCCATTCTTGTTGCTCCAAATTGGAACCTCCCCTTTGAGCTTATGTGTGATGCAAGTGATTACGCTATTGGGGCCGTTTTGGGGCAACGTCATGATAAGCATTTCTTGCCTATACACTATGCTAGCAAGACAATGACCGAGGCTCAACTTAAATACACTACAACGGAAAAGGAGTTCCTTGCCGTGGTGTATGCATTTGAGAAATTCCGACCTTACCTCGTCTTGACAAAATGCATAGTGTATACGGACCATTCGGCTATCAAGTATCTCATGGCTAAACAAGATGCAAAGCCGAGATTACTTCGTTGGATTCTCCTCCTTCAAGAATTTCATCACACCATCGTTGACAAAAAAGGAGCCGAGAATCTAGCGGCCGATCATCTCTCTCGTTTGGAAGATCCTCACCAAAGTGTTTACGAGCCCAAGGAAATCACCGAAACATTTCCGCTCGAGACACTTGGTGTAGTGAATTCCAAACTTGATCCTTCTACCCCATGGTTTGCGGATTTTGCAAATTACCATGCGGGTAACTTCATCATTAAGGGTATGACAACTCAAGAAAAACGGAAATTCTTTCGTGATGTCAAGTTCTATTTTTGGAACGACCCTTACTTGTTTCGAACTTGTGCGGATCAAATCATCCGCCGTTGTGTATTTGGCACCGAAGCTTCTAACATCCTTAGAGCTTGCCATGAGGGACCCACGGGTGGTCACCACGGTGCTAATCTCACGGCTAAAAAGGTGTTTGATGCCGGCTTCTTTTGGCCTACTATTTACCGAGATGCACAAGATCTTGTGAAGTCTTGTGATTCATGCCAACGACAAGGAAAAGCCTCACAAAAAGATGAAATGCCACAAAATATCATTCAAGTATGTGAGATCTTTGACGTTTGGGGCATAGACTTTATGGGGCCGTTCCCATCATCTCGTGGTAATAAGTACATTCTCGTTGCGGTTGACTACCTTTCTAAGTGGGTAGAGGCGAAGGCCTTGCCCACCAATGATGCTCGTGTGGTAGTCAAGTTCTTGAAAAGTTTGTTTGCTAGGTTTGGAACCCCTCGTGCTATCATAAGCGATCGTGGAACCCATTTTTGTAATGACCAATTTGAAAGGGTTCTAAGGAAATATGGGGTTACACATCGTCTTTCTACGGCTTATCACCCACAAACGAGTGGGCAAGTCGAGGTTTCAAACCGAGCATTGAAGAGGATCTTGGAGAGATCCGTGGGAGAAAACCGACAATCTTGGTCGGATAAGTTAGACGATGCTTTATGGGCCTTTAGGACCGCTCATAAGACACCCATTGGGTGCACTCCCTATAAGCTTGTGTATGGAAAAAATTGTCATCTGCCTATCGAGTTAGAACACAAGGCTTATTGGGCCCTAAAGCATTGTAATGATGACATGGAGACCGCGGGAAAAAACCGGAAAATGCAATTAAATGAATTGGATGAATTAAGGGATATTGCTTATGAAAATTCATTGATTTATAAAGAGAAAACTAAAAAGTTGCATGATTCAAAAATTAAAAACCGGGTTTTTAACATTGGGGATCAAGTTTTACTTTTTAATTCAAGATTGAAAATATTTTCCGGTAAATTGAAATCCCGTTGGTCCGGTCCATTCACCGTGACTCAAGTATTTCCTTATGGGACCATCGAGCTAGCTCAAGATGATGGTCCTAACTTCAAGGTGAATGGACATAGGTTGAAGCACTACTTTGGTGGGGAAGTTCCATCCTTGAACTACCTCGACCAAGTCACCTTCCCCAATGATAATTAGTATTGAGGGGATCGAGTCGAGCTCATGACTCGGTAATCAAAAACGAGGTGCCTCGTGGGGGAGTCCCATGCTTATCCTATGTACATATTATCGCTTTCTTAGTCTAATGTAGCTTATGTGTGGGGATTCGTGCCCTTCCAACCTTTGTTTCGTGGTTGTTTGTGCATTGTGGTTTTTAGATCATGATCTTCACGATTGGAGCCTCTCGTGTTCGTTTTATGGGAGCACTCGATCGTTTGCTTTGGAGACATTTCTCAATATCCATGATATATCCTTTATTGTTCTAACCTTAGGTTTTTAGCACACTTCATAAACGGCTATTAATTTAACGGTTACACCCTTTCCATGCTAGATTAAGCATTCGACTTCGTCTCTAGTATGGGGGTATTTGCACCCCTAGACTCGAAACATTGAGGACAATGTTTAACTTTAGTATTGGGGGGTGAATAGATACTTGCCTTGCCAAACCTTCACGCTTTCCAAAGTTTATCGTTTTGTTTATCGTTTTGTTGCAAAATAAGGCTAAAAAAGGCCAAATTTTAAAATTTTTCTCATGTTTTATAAGTGTTGAAGACACGAATGTAGGTTTTCCGATGGTGAGAATAAGAGTAAATTTTGACTCGACCGTGCGTGTTGAGCACTTAGCTTCGATTCCTTAACTTTTTAGGCTAAGTCTCTTAAATGAGGACGAGAAATGATAGAGTTATTTATAAGTCTCGTAATCGTCACGATCTCATGTGTAGTAATTATTAGCTTATTCTCCCCACGCTTTTGATAATAAATTGTTAATAAATATTGATTTAGCGGTTTAGTCACTATTGTTGGTTTCTAATTTGTTTTAGTAGCTTCCGTGTAATCAAATTGGGAAGACATTAAGATATCGCCAGCGTCACGGTTTTGAAGTATTGGCACCCTAATAATCGAAAGCTTCACCTAATAATAAGATTTCAAGTGCTCACCTAGATCAAGCAAACAATTTGAAGCCCCACAAGGCCTAAAATCTATGCAAAATTGAAAGTGAATCAAGCCTTAATCTTCGAAGCTTTAAAGATCCAAAATTCGCTTTAGCGTGAGGATATACGTCTTTGGCTAATAAAACCACCGATGAGGCGGATAATAAAAGGCAAGGCAAGACCGAAGTCATAATAAAAGCTTCATGGCGAAGTTGAATAAAAGATGGAGGTAAACCAAAGATAATAAGGCCCTTCCGTTAGGGGGCATATAAAAGTCTTGGTAATAAGTCTCATGTTCAAAACCGTTATAAAACCGTGTTTATCGATTCTTCTTGTCAACTTAATTTTTTAACATCGTCGTCTATTAGGAGGGGTTATTGATTTGATGGTCTTAGTTACACCGTTAGGACTCTATTTTTAGACCTAAATCTCTATTATCGCATAAGTCAAACAATGTATCCTCGTGAAACATTCAAGACATCATAAAATATAAGAGATACAACTTAGGAATAATGGGAGGATAAGTACGTGATTAGGGCATATGAGTAGTGTTAGCATTACTAACTTATAATGACAATGATCTCGTTGCACGCTTAGCATGGAATTAGAGTGAAAATCGAGGACGACGAAATTATTTCTAACGAAGCATTCACGTGTTCTTATTCTATGAACCTAAACGTCCCATTTTGCGATGAAAATCATACATTATGTCTATAACACAAGTAGTAGCAATAGTAGTAGTGTAGCTAGTTTATCATTCCAATAAAGTGAATAAAAATGAATTTTGGAGATGCTACGATACTTTATTCTAGCATTGCGTGAGGGCACGGCAATGGTTTAGTATGGGGGAGTGATGAGACGGCTTTTATACATGGTCTCATCGTTCTTTTTGGACTTAAAATGCATTAAATATCATCAAAATACCCAAATATATGCTTGTGTTTGTTGCTTGTGTAATTTAGGTACGGATATTGAGAAAATGACAAAAGATCACAAGAATCACGCAAAAACGAACACGGGAAACGAAGCCGCACGATGAACCAAGCCCTAGTGAGGAATTTTCCAAAGAAAACCCTTGAAGATTTGAAGAATATTGAAGATTGGTCCTCCAAGTTTGAAGAATTGACACTTTATACCCTTGTATCTTCATAATTACAAGTTTGGTCCCTAAAGTTTGTCAAAATTACAAAAAGGACCCTTAACTTTGAAGAATTGGCAAATTTAGTCCCTCATCAAATCTAAATTGTCAAATATGGTCCTCCAAGAAGTCAACCAACAAGTCAAAGCCTTGAAGTTTGAAGATATGGCAAAATCAGTCCTTGGAAAATGAAGAAATTGCATAAATGGTCCTTGTTTCAATATTACAAAAAACATTGTGCCAAAAATGACAAGTGTTGAAAGTTAAAAACAAAGGAAATGGGTTTTGTGGGCTGTTAATACAAAATGAAGATGTGAAGAGACTTGAGGGGCCATTCATGACCAGACAACAAACCTCCCTACACCACTTACATACTGACACGTCATCTCTGCCAGTCCACCAAGCCAAACCAACCAGTCCATAACTTTTTTGACCCTATCACAAACCCCTTGTGAACCCTTCTTAAATATTACTTGTTTATTTACACAAAAAGGTGGTAAACACGTTTTTAAATACTTAACCCACCCAAATGGAATTAAACAAACCTGTTTAACCCACCTTCATCACATAAACCCTAGCCAAAACCCAGTTACAATCCACTTATTTATTAAACCTAAAACTAAATTACTATGGGGTTTTGATCATTTCCAGCTCACCAAACACAATGGTCCACCCAGATTGCGACCTCACACAACCTTGTTCCCTCCCCACCAGCTAAGTGTCACGGGTTTTCACATGGATACAAATTTGCCAGAAGTTCCTTGACCAAATCAAAGGCCAAGATGTGTTTGCTTGTCCTCCACTCAAATCCAACGAATAAGAGACCTCAAGTACTCTGATCCATCACATGTGAACCAAAAACTTGACTGAAAATTCAAATTCGTCAAGGGGCATGATAGGAATTTTCTCAATTAGGGTTTTGATTTCTAGAGGGTTCTATAAGCCCTATAAAGAGACCTCTCAACGTGTGAGAAGGCTCTTGTTCCAGTTTTTGATGTAATTTTTATTTTCTTTAAATTAATGAAAAAAGTGTTTTTACTTACATGAAAACTGTGAACCATTTACTTTCCAGCATTTAAATTCAAAGTTTGTTCAATCTCTATTTAAGTTTGTGTTTTAAAAAGTTTTGAAAAAGGGTTTTTAAGTTTCTGATTTGAAGCAAGTTCTTGGTAAGAACTTGTGTGTTGATTTGGTATTTCCAGTTTCAATGCATTGTGTTAATGCTTTGAAGAATATCAATGATAAGTTTTGAAAGGATTTAAAAAGGATTTTTAAGGAAGTGAAAAGAAACAGAATATTGGATATTGCTTGCATCTCTTTTTTTTCTGATTTTCTTCTCAGGTTGTTAAAGGAGTTGATCAATGTTCAGCATACATCCGAATGTATATGGAGGTGGTTATGCAACCACTAGAACCCTGGATGTAGGGTTCTAAGGTAATTTTCTTGTTCCCTTTTTGAAATTTCAGAAATAATTGCAGTTGTATGATCTTGTGGGTATAAGTGTTATTTGTTTGATAAAGCTGGTTGATTTGAGTTCATTTGAGTGTTTATGCATGTTTGATGCTATTTGGATCAAATTGATTGAGTTTTAAACTGATTTGGTTTGATTAAAGTGAGAAAACAGTTTTAAAGGGGTGTTTGGGTCAAGGGATCAGCAGGCATTTGTGATCAAATTGCATGTTGAAACTTGTCTAGAAACATCAGCTAGGGTATATTTAAGTGCTATATGGTCTTTGGTTTTAGTTTGAGTAGGTTTTGAACAAAGTGCATGCTTAGTTTTTGGTAACATTAGCTCAAAATCAGAAAGTTGCATAGTCTGCTTAATCTTTTGCTTTAATTTGTTCTCCATTGTTGTTGCCTGCTAGCTTAGGATATCATCTAGGGTTTGTTATTGGTTGAGTGTGATTTGATAAGTTTTTAAACAAGATTTGGCCATTGGAAATCCAATTGAGTGTCAAACACATCAGCAAACAACCCTTTGCCCTTTTTTCTGCATAACAGTAACTGTTTAGCCCATTTGTGTGATAAATTTGTATTGAGCTTGCTTGTTTTCTTGTTTATTATGACTCCCCACACTTCACTGAGTGTGGGGGTGCCCAGTTGTCCAATCAAATCTAAGCAACAACAAAGTTACAAGCCAACAAGGCACCAGACCCGTTTTTTTCCATTGTCAGTGGGAGCTCCTTTCCCACTGATAGCTTTGCTGTTCCCACTGCTGAGCTAAAGGACAAAAGTCCAGCACTTGTCACTATCAGTTTTCTTGTATTTTTGTCTTTAGTGGGTAAAAAGTGGAATTAGACCTTGAAACCAGTGCCATTATTTTTCTTATTTAATTTAGGATTTTTCTGATTAATAAAATTTTTATTTACTGTTCATCTAGTAATTTTTAGGTTATTTAGCTATTTTTAATTAATTTTAAAGTTTCTGTTTTTGTCTTTTAGTGCCAAAAAGTAATATTTTTAGGTTTAATCAATTTTTCTGAACTTAGAATAATATTTTAAGGTTTTTGGTTTAAAATTTAGTTACTGTTCATCTTTTTATTAATTTTTAGAATTAATTTAAGTTAATTAGGGTTTTAATTAAACTAGTTTTGTCATTTAGTGAGAAATTTAATATTTTTCAAGATTTTTCATTTTTCTACTGTTCATTAGAGTAAAATAGGATTTTTAAAATTGGTAGATTATTTTTAGCATTATTTTATTATTTTTTATAATTATTTTAATTTTAAAATAGTTTTAAGTAATTTAAAAATAGTAAAAAGTAATTTAAAAATACAAAAAAATACTTTTTAGTCTTTAGATAATATAAGTAAGTTATTTGTTCAATAAAATCATATTTTGGACATTTTGATTAATTATATTTAATTTTAGGGCTTTAATTAGCATTTAAAATTGAATATTTAATTAATAAAAGGTTTTAAAATATTTTTATTGGATTTTATTCCTTATTTATATTATTTTAGACTTGTTTTAGCTTATAATTAATTTTTAGGTTGAGAATTTTAATTTTCGTCGTTTTTACGGTTTTACGTTTACGCCTTTTTTGTCGTAGTTTAATTAGTTTTCGTAACCGTCAATTCTTTCCTTTCTCATTTCTTTTTCAATTATCATAATCACAAACATCATAAATCAACTCTTAACACAACGCACTTGCCTCCTTGGGAAACGAACTTGCTTGGTCATTGGTGCTCGGTTTTCCTAAACCGACACTTAACGCTTACCACTATTTATTGCTCTTTTCCTAAAGAGTAGTAAAACACTACAATCAAATCCATAAAAATTTTAAAAAAACTTTTTAAAAATACAAAAACATTGAAAAATCATAAAAAAAACATTTCTTTTCCAAAGGTTTTGCACCAAAAAGATTATATATATATTCTCTGTTTCTTTGGTATCTTTTTCTTCTGCAGGTGTATGCGTACTAGATCTTCATATTATTCTGAGCCCGAGACTCGTGAAGATTTAGATATGGCTGGTGTTCAAAACAACAATAATAACCCACCTCTACCCAATTTGAATAACAACAACAACAACCACAATGCTCCCCTACCCGATTTACGAACAATGGAGGAATTGTGTCAACCCACCATGAACGGACGCGGAGGACCGATTGCGCCGATGCAAATCACGGCTCAGGAGTTTTCGTTGAAACATCACATGATCCAACAAGTGCAAACTAATCCATTTCGCGGATTGCCGGATAATGATGCCAACAAGCACCTCGACAAATTCATTACCATGACTCAAAGCATGAAGATGCCCGGTGTTTCTATGGATGTACTTCGCCTTCAACTTTTTCCACACACGCTATCCCACCATGCCAAAAAATGGTTTGACCGTCTCCCAAAGAATTCTACTCATACTTGGGACGACATGACTCAACGATTTTTGTCGCGCTACTTTCCACAATCCATGGTCACGAGCCTTCGTAACCAAATTAGTGGATTCATGCAAGACAATGATGAATCGCTCTTTGATGCTTGGGAACGCTACAGTGATTTGATCGACCGTTGTCCAAACCACAATATGCTCCCCGTCACTCTCATTCATACTTTCTACAATGGTCTCACTTTTCGTGATCGTGACACGATCAACGCCGCCGCCGGTGGTACTTTTATGAAAAGGAGACCGGAGGAGTGTCGAGAGTTGATTGAAAACATGACTACTCACCACAAGAATTGGGATTCATCCGCATCCTCAAGATCTAATCCGAGAGTCAATGTTTCATCTACATCTTCCACCACCGACATGTCCGCCATGGAACGAGCCATTATCGAAATGAGCAAAAATATGCAAATTTTGGCTAATAACCATACTCAACAAGCTAAAGCCGTTGATATCTCTTGTGACACATGTGGTGGTCCTCACTCCTACAATGATTGTCCTTCTACTCAAGGCAATTTTTGTGAAAACGTTAACGCGACATACGGTACTTATCCCACAGGAGGCTATCAAGCTCGTCCTCAAGGAGACCGTAACTTGCTAAGTTATCGTTCAAACAACTATCTTGCACCACCCGGTTTTACTCCTCAAAACCAAAACCAACAACAAAGCTATAACCGGAATAACCAAAGCCAACCTCGTGCTAACAATCAATATCAATCCCAAAGAAACCCATATCCACCTCAAGGAAATTCTCAAGCGTACCAAGCTCCACCTCTCAATCAACCAACGACGTTGAATCAAGACATCCAGACGTTCATGAGGACTAATAGAGAGATGGTGACGAATCTTCAGAGTCAATTCATCAACTTGAAGGGAGACATGGCGAAACAAGGGAGTGATATTAGAGCCGAGCTAAGGAATGACATGGCGAAACAAAGCAATGATATTCGCGCAGACATGAGAGACTCTTTCAGCACTCAAGCGGATAATATACGTGATATGATCGGGTCGCTTTTCCAAGGTAATCAACCCTCTTATTCGGGTACTCTTCCGAGTAACACCGTTGCTAATCCAAGAGGGGATATGAAAGCAATTACCACTCGTAGTGGAAAAGGTTATACGGAACCCGAGCTTCCTACACCTCCACCCGTGATTGTGAACAAGGAAAAAGAGAAAATTTCCTCACCTCCTTTACCTTCTACCCCCATTCCCCCACCACCCGCGGTTGTGAGTGATCCTACTTCCCTAAAGCCTTCCTCTTCATCCGATATACCTTATCCTTCAAGGTTGAGGAAAGAGAAGCAAAAAAGCAAGGATGATATTCAGGTTTCAAACTTTCATATAATGGTTAAACAATTGAATTTTAACATCTCCTTTGCTGAGGCTCTCGCTCACATGCCTAAATATGAGAAGATGTTTAAAGATCTTCTAATTGACAAGGAGAAGCTTCTTGACATTGCTCAGACCCAACTTATTGAGAATTGCTCCGCGGTTCTCTTAAGGAAATTGCCCACCAAACTTGGTGATCCGGGTCGCTTCTTGATTCCTTGCAACTTCCCGGGAGTAGAGAATTGCATGGCCCTAGCCGATCTAGGTGCTAGTATCAACTTAATGCCTTTAAGTGTTTGGAAGCAACTATCTCTCCCCGAGCTAGTCCCCACCAAAATGACACTGGAATTAGCTAACCGTACGGTTGTTTATCCAGTGGGGATAGCCAAAGTCTTCTTCGTTGGCGTTGACAAATTCACCTTCCCGGCGGATTTTGTTGTCGTTGACTACGAGATGGATCCTCGTGTTCCATTAATCGTTGTACGTCCCTTCTTAAGGACCGGTCGCACTCTCATTGATGTAGCCGCGGGCGAAATAATCATGAGAGTTGGTGACGATAAAATTGTCTTCAACATGGGTAAAATTTCTAAGCAACCTTATTCATATGAGAGTGTTAATGTTATTGATGTTCTCGATGAGGCTTGTGAAGAACACTTTCATGATGCTTGCAAAAGTAATCTCTCTTCTCTACCCAATGTTGAGACCGTTGCCTCTATTGCTCCATCACTAACTCCATTTGGAGAAAGTGATTTCCTCTTGAAAGAATTTGAAGCAACTCTGGGAGATGTGGATTTGCAATATGACGATTCTCCCTCCAATTGGGATGAAGACATTCGTACCATTGAGAAACTTCTCAATGAGGACCATATTTCTCCACAGTCTCCTAAGGCTATCTCTACCGATGATCCGAAGTTGACTACGCCGTCCATCGAAAATCCTCCGGATTAGAGCTTAAGGATCTTCCGTCTCATCTCGAGTACGTTTTCCTTGAAGACAACAAGAAGTTACCGATCATCATCGCAAAGGACCTGAAAGAAGAAGAAAAATCCCGACTTATCGCCGTGTTGAAGAATCATAAGAAAGCGATTGCTTGGAAAATCTACGATATTCGTGGAATTGATCCTCACTTTTGCACACATAAAATTCTCATGGAGGATGACTTTAAACCCACTATTCAAAGCCAAAGAAGGGTGAATCCCAAGATCCATGACGTAATCAAAAAAGAGGTTATCAAACTTCTTGATGCATGCATGATCTATCCTATTTCGGATTCCCCTTGGGTTAGTCCAGTCCATTGTGTGCCTAAGAAAGGCGGAATCACCGTTGTTCCCAATGAAAACAACGAGTTGATTCCTACTCGTCTCGTTACAGGGTGGAGAGTTTGTATAGACTATCGCAAACTCAATGATGCTACGAGAAAGGATCATTTTCCCCTTCCTTTCATGGACCAAATGCTTGAACGTCTAGCGGGTAATGACTATTACTGTTTTTTAGATGGTTTCTCGGGTTATTTTCAAATACCCATCGATCCCCACGACCAAGAGAAAACCACATTCACTTGTCCTTATGGAACATTTGCTTACAAAAGAATGCCTTTCGGCTTATGCAATGCTCCTGGGACTTTCCAACGGTGTATGATGGCTATCTTCCATGACATGGTTGAAGAAACCATGGAAGTCTTCATGGATGATTTCTCAGTCTATGGTGATTCCTTCTCTACGTGCCTTGCCAATTTGGAACGCATGCTTAAGCGGTGTGAAGACACTCGCCTTGTTCTGAATTGGGAAAAATGCCATTTCATGGTGAAAGAAGGCATTGTGCTAGGACACAAAATCTCAAAAGCCGGTCTTGAAGTGGACCGTGCTAAAGTGGATGTCATAGCCAAATTACCTCCACCTTCAACCGTGAAGGGTGTGAGAAGTTTTCTGGGTCACGCGGGCTTCTATCGTCGTTTCATTCAGGATTTCTCTAAAATCGCTCGCCTGATGACCCACCTCTTGGAAAAAGATAATCCTTTTATCTTTTCCAAAGAGTGTATTGAAGCCTTCAATCTTCTCAAGGATAAGCTAACTAAGGCACCGGTTTTGGTTACCCCTAATTGGGAGCTACCTTTCGAGTTGATGTGCGATGCTAGCGACTTTGCTATTGGAGCGGTTTTGGGCCAAAGAGTGAATAAACACTTCCAACCAATCCATTATGCTAGCAAGACAATGACGGGGGGCTCAATTGCATTATACGACAACCGAAAAAGAGCTTTTAGCTGTTGTCTATGCTTTTGAAAAATTTCGCCCCTATCTTGTTTTATCCACCACCATTGTCTATACCGACCATTCCGCGTTGAAGTACTTGTTAACTAAGCAAGATTCTAAGCCAATACTTCTTCGTTGGGTTTTGCTCCTTCAAGAATTCAACATTGAAATTCGTGACAAAAAGGGAGCCGAAAACCTAGCAGCGGATCATCTGAGTAGACTTGAGGATCCGTATCAAGGGGATCATCCGAACCAAGAGATCAATGACTCTTTTCCCCTTGAGGCCTTAATGTCTATTCACTCCAATCTTGATGACACCCCGTGGTTTGCGGACATTGCAAACTACTTAGCGGGTGGTATTCTCATCCAAGGGTTAACATCCCAACAAAAGAAGAAGTTCTTTAAAGATGTTAAGACTTACTTCTGGGATGACCCTTATCTCTTCAAACAATGTGCTGATCTGATCATTCGTCGATGTGTTGATGGGCCGGCAGCTTTACAAATCCTTGATGCTTGCCATAAAGGACCCACCGATGGTCACTTTGGTCCCAACTACACCGCTAAGAAAGTGTTTGAATCTGGATTCTATTGGCCCACCATTTATCGTGACGCTCACGAAATGGTTAAGAATTATGATGCTTGCCAACGTCAAGGCAAGATCACACATAAAGATGAGATGCCTCAAAATTTCATACAAGAATGTGAAATCTTTGACGTATGGGGCATCGACTTTATGGGGACATTTCCATCATCCAAAGGGAACAAGTACATCCTCGTAGCCGTTGACTACGTTTCTAAATGGGTTGAAGCTAAGGCTCTCCCAACAAATGATGTGATGGTGGTTGTGAACTTTTTGAAGCAGCTGTTTGCTCGATTCGGTGTTCCTCGTGCGATCATCAGTGACCGCGGGACTCATTTTTGCAATGATCAATTTGCAAGAGTCATGGCTAAGTATGGTGTCAATCACCGTCTTTCCCCGCCTATCATCCCCAAACCAATGGGCAAGCCGAGATTTCCAACCGTGGATTGAGCGAATTCTGGAACGTACTGTGGGAGAGCATCGTGCTGCGTGGGACGATAAGTTAGATGATGCTTTGTGGGCTTTCCGTACCGCATATAAGACCCCGATTGGTTGTACACCTTATCGTCTTGTGTACGGGAAAGCATGCCACCTCCCTATCGAGCTGGAACATAAGGCATACTGGGCCTTGAAGTGGGATAACTTCGACATCAACAAAGCCGGTGATCTTCACAAGATTCAACTCAACGTGCTTAATGAACTGAGGAATGAAGCTTACGAGAACTCACTGATCTACAAGGAGAAGACCAAGATCATCCATGACGCAAGGATTAAGAACCGAGAGTTCAACATTGGTGATCAAGTTTTACTCTTTAACTCTCGGTTAAATATCTTCTCTGGCAAGTTGAAGAGCCGATGGTCTGGTCCATTCACCGTCACCAAAGTCTTTCTATATGGCACCATTGAGCTTTCTCAGCCAAATGGGCCTAATTTTAAGGTGAATGGCCTGCGTTTGAAGCTGTACTTTGGTGAGGACATCTCTCATGAGATGATTCCATCCCTCACCATGTTTCCCATGAACTAGTTTTGGGTCGAGTCAGGCTCGTGACTCGGTTATAAAAAACAAGCGCTTCTCGGGAGGCAACCCGTGATCTATCATTTACCGCTTTCATGAAAAGTGTAGGGGGAGCCCCGTATGTGTTGGTTGTCTTGTTTCTTGTGTTGTACAGGGATTAAAGCTTCACAGATCCACTCTTGATGACATTTGACGAACCGTGATCCCGTGTTCCCATCTTCCCGGTTCTATCCTAAACTCTCGTGATACAATATTTCATATCTTATATGTTCACATTGAAATCACTATAGTTGTCCTTTCCTTAGCAAGATTTAAACAAAGTGCACAATGTCAAAAGTGTAGGGGAGTTTACTCCCACATGCTTAAACATTGAGGACAATGTTTATATCAAGCGTAGGGGGACTTCTATCGAAGTAAGTGGTCTTTTCCATGAATTTGCCCTCATTTTAACCGGAAAATTTGATTTTTCGACGTTTTTCAAAATTTTTAATCTATTTTGGCCTAGTTGTATAGTTGTATTTTCCTTCGTTATGGTTATTTTCTTTCCTTACTAGAATAAATTTTCAATAAAGTGGTTTTTAAATTTTTCAAAGTCGTGAATATTTTGACTCAACCCGAGTTTACTTATCTAAGTTCACTCTAGCTAGTATCCTTAACGTGTTTAAGTCAAGTTTTGCTAGGCTTTTATATAGGGAACTTTAAAATGCGAAAGTCTTAACTCTCAGGGGTTAAGAACAAGAACTTTTCACAAGTTCCTATAATTGATCCTAGAGAGTCGTTTATCAAGGGAACTTTAAAATGCAAATTCTAAACTTGAAAAAGTCTAAGAATTTGCAAGATCCTATAGATGACTCGAAAATCCAAAACTTTGATTTAATTGGCTAAGCATCCACGAGTCTCATTCCTTGAGATTTTAAACTGTGGAGGACGAGAGATGATAGAGTCAATTATAAGTTTGGTATTCCTTCGTGAATTTATGTGAGTTAATTATGAGCCTATTCTCCCATCGCTTGTTAATAAATTTATCTGCAATAAATAAGGTTGTACGATTTGAAAAGTTACTTAGCTTCTAGCCCAAGATCGTTTAAAAGTTGCTCGGTATTAATTAGAGTTCATAGCCAAGGCATAACTTATTGAAGCGGGAAGCGAAGATTGGCGAGTCCGAAAAGGCCCTAACAAGGCATGAGGGCTACAGTTTGTTGCTAAAGATCCAAAAGTGATGTGAAGAATCATTTGTCGAAAATCAATATGAAGGATCAAGACACACGACGAAAAGCAAATACTCCCCTAAAGATCATGGAGAAGTCTATCCGAAAAGACCCTAGCAAGGTATGAGGATAAAAAGATCCAAGTCCTAAAAGGAGGCGGATCGTTGTATACCAAAGTCCAAAATAAAGATTGGAGAAAAATGAAGAAGCCGTGGTCCAAATATGAAGAATCTCTCAAAACCTCAAGTGAAGAAATTCCTATTATGAAGAGAAGACCATAATTTCAAGAACGTCTCTCAAAGATTTGAAGTATGAAGTCGCTGCCAAATATCGGTCCGAGAAAGGTCTCAAATCACGAAGCGAGTTATGCCAAGATATGAACTTTATGAGGTCCCGAGAAGCAGTTTTAAAAGATTTTGTCCTTTAGCTAACTATTGATTAAATCGTCCCACTTTATTTTCAGCCTAAATAACTATCGAAATAAGTCAAACAATGAATCCTCGTGATCATTCAAGACAAAAATAAAATATAAGAGATACACCTAGGAATAAGGGAGTCTAAGTGAATAATTAGCCCACATGAATTCGTGTTAGTTTTCTAACTTATAATAACAATGATCTCGTTTTTAAGCTTGGTATGGGGAACGTGAAACTTGAAGATGATAAACGTTCATGGCAGCCAAAACCCAATGTAAGTCTTTGATTTCTTTACTTATTTTTATCTTCTTATTTTCCTTAAATGTTTAGTATTTAATAAAGGCCAAGGTGGGTTATTTATGATGAAGAATGTAAACCGTGCTTTAAAATTAATGCATTGCATGAGGGCATTGCAATGGTCAAGTGTAGGGGATTTAATAAGTGTGAAAACACTTATCCTTTTACCGCTTATTTCCAATAAAAACAAGACCAAAACGTGTAACTTATGTCGTAAAAGTCGGAATTATGCGTGGTTTGTGTTTTTATTGTGTTTTAGGACCAAAAGATGAAAAAGAAAGAAAACACGGGCTTTCACGGGTTTTTATCGAAGAAAACGAGAAAAGACGAAGTCAAGAGATCAAGAGTGCTTAAAGAACGGATGTCCAAGACCTATTCTGAAGATTTATCGAAGAAAAAGTCTAAAGACGAAAGTTTAATAAAGTCGAAGAACTTAAGTCTAAATTAAAGAAGAAAATTATTAAGACAAGTTCAAATCCCGAGACGACGTCGAGAAAAGACAAAGATTTAAATCGAGTCGAGAAGAAAAGAAAGAAGGAAGCACACCACACATGCACTTCCCACTTAGCCTATAAATACCCTCCTAATCACATTAGGAGGGTGGTTAGCTAGTTTTCATTTTTAATTTTTCCTTTCTAGTTTTTGGAGAGAGAAAGTTCCAAACTTTCTCTCACTGAGTTTTTCATCTTTTCTTTCCTTTAATATTTCAAGTTTAAGCTTTGTGTATTTGGATTTCATCGTCAAGTTCAAGTTTAAGTTTTAGTTCTTTAATCTCTTTCTACCTTTCTTTATTGTAGTAACTTTTGATCCGAAATATTTATGATCCGTGTTTGATCTTGATGTTTTCGTGATTAAAAAGTTAATCTTTTTATTCCTACATAAGCTTTCATACGGTTAAGCTTTAAGATCTTTGTGCTTATTGGCTTATTTGTATGTTTAGCTTATTTACTTTTTAAAAGTTTTCTTAAAAAGTTTCATCTTTTTTATGATTGGATTTAAAAGATTGCTTATTTAAAGTTTAAAAAGTTCTTAATTTATGCTTATTAGTTCGGCTTATCATTAATTCGATCAAGTTTTGGTTTGAGCTTATTCCAAATAGCTTAAAACTTAGCTTATTTTCGAGTTCGTACCATCGGAAAGGGTAAACTCCTTTCCGATTAGACTTTCCGATCAGTGGTCCTTGTTCCGATCGTTTGATCGGAAAAGGGTTTTAGACACATTCCGATTGGGACAGTTTTACCTTATTCGGACTGCTTTCTTTTACTGGATTCCGATCTGGGATTCCGATTGCACCATCATTCCGACGAGGGTATTATTTGGTATTCCGATTAGTTCTGTTTTCCAACATTCCGATTGTAGCATTCATTTTCCATATTCCGATCATACTTTCCGACCAGTATTCCGATCTGATTCCAATTGGGATTATTCCGATGGTTTGAGTTTTGTTTAGACTAAGTTTTTATTTGTTTAAGTATTAATTTCCACAAATTGCACGCTTACCGAAATCTCCATTTTTACCAAGTATTTTTCTAATTTTGTTTTTAAGTTTTCAATCATTTATTTTTAACTCGTTATTTTTGTTTAATTTTTAAAGCTTTTACTTTACTCAACGACACTTTCATATTAGCTATTAGTCTTTAAATAGATAACCAAACCACTCTTCTTGTTTTCCAAAAGACGACTGAGTCGCACTCTTAACCGGTAATCAATTCGAAAAGATCGGACGATAACTTTTTATACTTGGTGTAAAATCCAGTTATTAACTTCACACATCCCATTGCCAGAAACTCCACCCTCAATCATGACCTACAAACAATTTTGAGTATGTTCAAGGATCACCAGTCCCTTGTCTTTGTGCTTCGCCTTTTTGGATAGTTTACCGGCTAAAAAAAATCTTATTTTCAACCATATATATCACAATGAAAATTCGATGAATTTGTCACTAGTTCTCTAGATTGAAATTTAAAAACTATCTATGACTCTATTGTGTGGGAGAAAGGACCTCGCTTGAGAATGCATCTTAAACTTTTTCCTAAAGTTGGTACCGAACATTCAGATACTTTTAGTAGAAATGAGGTTTTGAGGATTCGAAGCATTTTTACCACATGGGTATTTCGTGGAAGTGACTTGCTTGGACCGTATGAGCTTTTCACGCTTGTTGGACCTTATACAAATCGTAAGCATTTCTTAAGTGCAACTGCTTTATTGTTTTTTTCTTATGTGTTGAACAGATGTCGAGTCAGCGCATCAAGAAATGGTATCATAGTTTTTGGCTTTTGTTTATCATATTTATTTTAACATGGCATAATTTTAGCTTCCGTTTAGTGATGTGCAGGTCAAAACAGCTGGGGATAAACTAGTCTTTTGCAAGATGTAATAATAAACTCTTGGATAGAGATAAACTTTCGCAAGCTTTTTACGCATTGAGTCAAATTCAACATATTAAAGTAACTTTTAAAACATTTCGGATAGAGATAAACTATAATAACCTTTGCCCATTGACCTACTCCATTAGTTAACCTCTATACCTTTTAAATTTTGATCCGCTACAGATAATAGCATATCCCAAATTGACCCATTGTCTCTCTTGGCCACGGGTACGTCTATCTACATCATACCTCCCCATACCCCGCACACTAGTGGGTTTGGGCATTGTTGATGTTGTATATGTAAGCAGGTCGATATGACCACTTTCACTTACCCTTAAGCTCATCTTGGTTTTTTTGCAGTTCATGTAGTGATTATTGATACACCAAGAAAAATGTAGTATAAGCAAAGTTGTTACAGTATCCGGTGTAGGCCCTGTAACTGTAGTTGTTTCATAGAAAATCTTTACGTAAGTTTCTGATTTGGAGATGTGTTTTAAAAATTGATTAGTGATTTAAAGTCGCAAGAATTTGATTTCAATTCGTATGTTACTCTTACCTGTTGTAAAACTTTCAATCAATATTGATGGTGTTAAAAGCTTCACCTTTCAAGAAATGGCACTCGCAACTCAAAACTTATGGGATGGAACAATGGTAGCTATTAAACGTGCAGAAGAAGGATTGTTACAAGGTGAAAAGAATTTTTGTCAAGTGTTCTTTGGGCTTACACAGATGTTGGTTTATGAGTTTATATATGGGGGAGCCTGACAAAATGCCATCAATGTTAGACGTGGTTCGAGAGCCTGAGTACATTCGTGAAAAGATGCTAGAAACATGTGCTGACTTTCTGAGCCTGAGTCAAGGTCATTTGTGGAATCATTATCAATGTCTTCATTTTATAGCTCGTCGAATGTGCAAAGTTGTAAATTTTTATAGGCGGCACATTCTGAGCACTGCGATTTTTTTAAATACTAGTTTAGAACCTGTGTAATACACGAATTGTCAATATTTTTTTACTTATAATTTAAAAAGATCTTATCTAATAAAGTTTTCGTTTTGCAACGACAAAAATTGACAGAAACACCATTTACTAAAACGTGTTAAACGCAGTTTCGATCATTCAAGTACATATCTTTAGAATTTCTGGTACATTGTTAATATGTTACTGTAACATTATAGCATGAATGTCAAGCATTAAAACAATAAAGTAATTAACTCTTCCATTTACTCAAGTGATATTATTACTTGTCTATATAATCTTCCATTTACCTTAGTAATACAAAGCATCCTCGTTCTTTCTTTTTGAACCTTTGTTATAGATATGAGCAAAATCAAGGAAACTATTTTGTCAATTCATTATAACAGGTAATGGCCTCAAAGAAAATAGTCAGTAACATAAGTACATTTTGCACTACACATTTTTGTTTTAGCTTATGTTTCTAATCGACATGCATTTTACCTTGATGCAAATCGGAGCCAAGTGACTACTGAAGTAAATATTTTGAAACTGATAGTTTCTAGTTGGTATTTTTCACTACAACATGACTTTCAAAGGTAAAAGGGTGTCAAAAGACTAATAACGAAATAGACTTTATTACGAGGTTTTGACATGAAGGAAAAAACAAAACATAACTATCATTTATCTTTTTCACATGCCAACTACCATGAAAAAACATAAACCATAGACAAAACAAAACACCTGATATTGTGCGGCCAACAAACATCAAACACACAAACTTTGGCATGCCTCAAAGTCCTTTGATCGTGTCACAACAAGCCCATAAAATTCAAAGAAAATGCAACACAACCCCATTTTTAACAGTCATGCCACTGCACACCTTATGACACAAATCAACCACTCAACTTACCACTTAATGATCATCTTGGTTAATAGCATTGCTAGGATTTTCATTTGGCTTCCATTCTTGTTTCATCCTCCTTATTTGGTCCGTGGGCTTGAACTTAAAACAAAGCCGACTTCATCTAAACTGTCCCATAAATCATTTTGCTTAGTTGTCCTTTTTTACAAATATACGGTTGTTTCTTTCAAGATGTATGGAAGCTGAGAAAACCAATCTTCTAACGATTAACTTCATGTAGCTATTTACTCGTAAATTAGGCAAAAGTCAGCCACAAGCCGCCCATAAACAAACCCACAAAACCCTGTTAACGATTAACTTCATGTAGCTATATACTCGTCGGTTCCTGATCTAGTGATCCACTGAACCTTGAGCTTAAATATGTCCCCAACTCTCTATACGATTGTTTGCGAACATTTACATGATGTACTTGTAATTTTCAGATCTTCAACTTTTACATTAAAATGAAAAATGATCACCCTAATTCTTGAACAATTTCTTATCGTTAGTATCAAAGTAGCTAATAAACAAAATTGATCTTGTTCATAACATGCACTCAAAATCAACTCTAAGTTTTAGGTTAACTAATAGTCCAGTATTATCTAGAGTAATTTTTTATCAAAAGTATTTCAAAATTAAGCTAACAAAGTGTGAAAAGCAAAAGTCGCATTAGCTCTGCTGACATATGCTATCAAAATAACCCCTAATCGACGCTAAATGACTGCTGAAATATGATATTCAAACAGCCTTTTATAACATGTCAAGACACCAAAAGGCTGCTAATTAGACATACCAAATGGCTACTTATAACATGCTATAGTTGTAGCAGGAAAAAGACGTTATAATAATAGACTAATACAATGTGGGACAAAGTTTACAAGAGGCGCAATAAGCAACTTAAAGAGGTGTTGGGCAAATAACTCTTTTTGGACGGACAAGGCTATTATTTACTAATTATGTTCTTTACTTGTGGGTATTACTTGTGTAGCAAGTCAATCTAGTATAAATAGAGGTAGAGGTCATTAATTTAGGGCATGTTTGGTAAGAAGAAATACAGCCAAAGAAATGAAATTAATACAATTTCCTCTGTTTGGTAACATGGAGAATTAAAACGGCTGAGACTTGCATATCCCGAGGAAAAAAAGCCTTTGTAAATTAAATTCCCTCGTTTCCATCCTTTTGACGGAGACCAAATTATCTTTGTAGGGAATTGCTTATATGTTATTTAATAGAAAATGATAAAGGCTTAAAAAAAGATGGTACAAAAGGATAAGGTCACATGCCTTGCACATTCTCTTCATCTCTTCATCACATGCCCCCAAAATAAAAAGTTCTGGAAATTTGGTTTCATCTACTTTCTTTCAACGAGGTTTTTATCTACTTGTTTTTCAATCATATCTATTAAACAACAGATCATGGTAACTTGGATCAAGTTATATTGTTTTTTACATGAATTTTATATCTTAAAAACTTGGTTTCATTTTTAATTGGGTGCTTCAACTTGTCTTTCAAGTTGAGTGGGTAGATGCCTAATCACTTACTTACTTTTTCTATTGACTACCTATATACAAATACAAACTATTTTGTAATGAGAAACATTACTTTTTTTTCATCATACATTCATTTTGATTTCATCGTTGTTCTCACCAAAGCCAAAAAAAAGTTGGTTTTTCTTCTTTGAGTATTTTCTCTGTTGTTACCAAACACAAGAATTAACTTAATTCATCTACCAATTCTAATTCTTTAGCTTTCTTTTTCTCTACCCAATTCCATTTCACTTGAATTCTCTCTACCAAACATGCAGGGTATTGGATTATTTAGAGTCGACTTGAGATTTTGGAAAAGCTTTGGTCTTGTTTTTTATTCTTTTCTATCGTTCTTGAATATTATTTTTTAAGCAATTATCAACTTGCTTCATATCAAATTGGTATCAGGGCATGATTTTTTGGTACCTCAAAAGTCGAATTACTTTTCACGGCAAAAAAATCAAGCATGACTATTAAGAAAGTTGTTGATTTGGATTCTGAGTTCACTGAGTATAAGACAGAGGCAAACGGAAGAATTGATGCGTTGGTGAAGAAGTTTGACGAAGGTATTGGAGAGTTAAAAGAAGGTTTGGAAGTCTAAAAGCATAATTTGATCAAAAAATTAAGGAATTGAAATTGTTAGATCTTAGGAAAGGCTCCAACACAAGCGTCAACTTCTAAACAGCCTGCAAAGCGAACGTTTGTGTACCACCACCTCGTCTACTAAAGGCAGCAAGATGGAACTATGATGATCTTTGGTTTGAATTGCCTTAATTCCAGGGTGAACCTAGCACTGTTGTTGGAAGGAATCAGATGATAGACTTCATGGAGTTAGAAGACTCAAACAAACTGGACCATGGAAAACCATATGATATGTTTGATGATCATGTTAGGCAAGGCACGGGTTTCGGTTCAGGGTTTGAAACAACAGTAGGGATGCAACCAACATGGATGCAACCACAGGGATGAAATTGTCAAGGATGCAACCAACAGGGATGAACTCAACGAGGATGCAACCAACTTGTTTTGGACTGGGGTTTATGACAGAACCGTAACTGGGAGTTGGAAGGGAGACATAAAACAACTATGATCACCGGATGAGGAAACTAAAAATGTCGGTGTTTGATGGCGATGATGCTTATGCATAGATTTACCAATTTGAGCGTTATTTTGAAGTCCAAGCAATTCCATCTCAAGAGCAGTTACGGGTGGTTGTGGTTTGTATGGAAGGAGATGCACTTTCTTGGTATCATTGTAGCAAGGGTCATATCCCTTTTGTTTCATGGGAATAGTTCAAGACACACTTATTAACACGGTTCCAACAAAAGCATGGCGGTAACTTGTATGAACAATTTTTAGTGATCGTACAGGAGGGGAAAACTCAGGAATATGTCGCGTTGTTTGAAAAGCTAACTTGCCAATTAGTGGGAGTTCCTCATTTTGTAATGGAAGCCACCTTTATTAAAGGGATTAAATTAGATCTCAGGGCAGCCATACGAGTAATAAGACCTGAGGGGTTTGCTCATGCAATGGAGTTAGTCATAACCATAGAAGAAAACCAACAATTTGAGGCGGTAACTCGTACTGAGGTAAGTAATTCTCATTCCAATTCAACTAGTTTTCTAGTTATAATCGTAATAGTAATAGTGGCCTGGTGGCGTCTCGTGCTTCCACCTCTTGGGTCCGAACTCCTGATTTAACATCGACAGTTAGGAGCGGAACAAATAGCCGACCAGGCCAATTTAAATGATTGACTGAAGCGGAATTAACAGATAAACGGTCTAAGGGGTTGTATTTTAATGTGATGAAAAGTGTACTACAGGACATAGTTGTCCAAGTAAAACTTTACAAGTATTATTGGTTATGGACGAGAAGACGAGGACGATGATGCTACGTTTCCCATGTTCACTTGGATTCCGTAGAAGTGTCACTTAACTCACTGTTAGGATTCACATCACCACGCACAATGAAAATTCGTGGGAGTATTAGGGGAGTGGCTGTGATGGTACTAATCGGTTGTGGGGAAATCACAACTTTCTGTCTAAAGCATTAATATCAAGGCTATGATTGTGTGTTTCATGAACTAATTCTATAAGGGTAATGTTGGGTAATAGAGGATTTGAGGAGAGTGTCGGGCTTTGTACAGGGGTGGTATTATCTCTTTCCAGATACATATAATAGAAGACTTTTTCCCTATTGAATTAGGGAGTACAAATTTCATCATAGGAATTAAGTGGTTTCAAATGTTAGGTAATGTGGTTGTTAATTAGAAAGCCATGAGTTTTAATGTGGATGGGAACTGAATTCAGATTAATGGATACCTTTCACTAAACATGTCATTGGTTTCTTTAAAATCAATTTCGAGATCATTAAAGTTCGAAAAGAGAGGTTATCTTATGGAGTTGAAATGTTTGGATGTGCCGCGGGAAGCAAATTCTGCAACTAATGAAGATATCATTGGTTTGTTAAAGGAATTTTTTAATGCAACCAATGCCTAAAATCATTATTTGTAATAACTAATCTTTCTTAATTTTGATCACGACAAAGCGTAAAAACATTTATCGTCAAAGATAACCGAAAGACGAATTATTTAACAAACACTATCAATCTTATACATGTTTAGTGATCATAGAAAGCGATTAACCTCAAAACTTACATTTATATAAATGTGACAAAATATTTTAATAAACTTTATTTTTTAGAAAATATTTTATTAAAATAGAAAATGAAAATTTGAATTTGGCATATTCCAAATGGCCTAAGAATATACTCTTGAGGTATAAACTTCACCAAATGGGATTTCACCACTACAAGACAAAAAGGAGCGGACTCTAGCCGTGATTCGAAATAGGGGTTGCAGTTCAATAGTGATATTGAAGCGCGGGCCTATTTATTGACCACGCCGAGAGAGCCGTTGCTCCTTGTTCCCTATAAATAGTGGATCATATATTCATTTTCATAAGACCTTTTTTGGAGTAATTCTAATATCCTTTATTTTGGCAATTCGGGGAATTTTAAAATTCCTTCGTTGATCATACCAAACATAATATTTAAAATGTAAATATTTTGATTATCTTCCAATATCCCCCAACCAAACGACGCCTTACTTTTTTATGAGTTTGATTCGATTTGATTTATTACAACTTTAATATTAAAGTGAATACAAACATAATAGGTAAAAGAGTAACATTTGTTTGTTTAAAAAATAATCGTCGAGTACTCACTTGAATACTCACCGTCATATTGCGCAAGTAATATGCTACTTAAAACAAAATCATATCCTCTCTCTCTCTCTCTCTCTCTCTCTCTCTCTCTCTCTCTCTCTCTCTCTCTCTCTCTCTCTCTCTCTCTCTCTCTATCTATCACACACACACATACACAAACATAGATCCACCGACCAAAACCTTCTCACTACTTTCCTTGCTCAGATCTACTTCTGTTACTTTTCTGACGGTCAGCTACGGCCGATCGTCTGGATCTTTTGCTGTGGTCAACTTTTGTATATATACTCATTTCTTTGTGAAGGTAGGTTTCTCTCCTAACTCCCATAATAATAGCCCTTTGCTTTCAGAATTGTTACTTTCCACTGTTGACGCCTCCCATCCGACCACCGTTTCACACCACCCGAGGATTGCTGCTGCATTGGGTTTTGGATTTAGATTTGTTTGTCTTAGGTCTGGCTCTTTTAGAGATGTTAGGTTTTATCTTCTTAGTATGTTTTGTGTACCTTGTGTAGTTTTGCATCAAACTACACCTTCATATGGGTATGTTCGTGAAAAGCTCACATTGATGATTCCCCCTCACCCTTGTATTGTGTTGATGTTCCCGCGTCACAACCTTTATGGTGTATGTTTTTTCTTAGCTCAATTTGTTACCGTATTTTGTTTGGAAAATCGGTTTTGATTTTGCTCCTTATATTCGATGTAACTTGTTGTGTTCAACTTTCCTCCATTTGTGAGGTGTTATAATGGAATTAATGTTAAAAAAACAAATTCATATTTGTATTTGACCGTAGTCAAGTCGTTATAATCCAAAAGAAACGTCAAAACCAATTACACTCATAGTATTTGTTACCGACAGACACGCCCCTGTATCCCCGACGATGGATCTCGCCCTAAGGAAAATAATCATCTGTCCGATCAGCAGATAAAAATGGCTCCAGTGTCAGCATTAGCAAAGTATAAGCTAGTGTTTTTAGGGGATCAATCAGTTGGTAAAACTAGTATCATTATTCGTTTTATGTATGATAAGTTTGACAACACTTATCAGGTACTTCTTAATCCTCGTTATTATTATCATCATCATCATGTTAGTTGATTTATCGGATTATATGTTGGAGCTGATATATATTCAGTTTCGTGATTGATTATATAATTTAATTGTTATCTTTTGATGACTATGTGTTTCCCAAAAGTAGCAGTGAACCGTACTTTTGAAAACCTTTGGAGACGTAGCCGCTGACAATAGGCTTTCTAGCCGCTGACATGCGTATTTTATCCCCCCCCCCCCCCCCCCGCGACAAGCCATTTTCTACACGCTGACAAATATAGCCGTTGGCACTGAAAGAATTTTGACCGTTGAAAAACAATGGGTCCCACTCAGTTGTAATTTTTGGGATATTTTGTGCCATAATTTTAGCAAAGTAGGTATTTTATTTAATTACTATGAGATAAGTTTATTCTTTTCAAATATTCACTTGAGTATGTTTTGAAAATTTTGATTTACTTACCTCTTTTTCAAACAATAGGGTGCCTAGTTGTGTATTATATTTACCCGATTACGTTTCTTTAACAGTGTCGCTTGCTTGTTTGTTATTTTCTCTCACTTAATAATACATCTTAACCTTTCTTTCATCTTAAGCTTTCACTTAATTTCCAATGGCGTAAAAATTCAAACCTGCTGGTGTTGCTCTCGAATTTAAACCTCAACATAACATGATTGTACTTTTGGAGAGGGATACCAGTCAACCACAATATCATTGGATGATTGATTTTCTTATGGCTTCCAATATAAGGTATGCTTTAACTCATGCTCCTATGATACCAGAATCACATATTAAACAATTTTGGAACATTGCTACTTCCAAAACAACTAATGATGTGATTAATATTGAAGGCTTTGTTCATGGGGAAAAAAGATTGTAACAGAAACTCTAATTCGACAAGCTTTATAGCTTAATGATTTAAATGGAGTTGAATCTCTTCCCATTGATGGGCTACATCAAGGGTTAACAGGCTTGGGTTATGCCCTTCCACCAGAGGGGCATATTTTAAAATTTGACAAAACCAATTTCTCCTAGCCTGGAAATTCTTACTACATGTCCTTTGTTAATGCAATGATGCCTAAAAACGTTACTTGCATTTTTCGGTCTTGCTTTGTTTTGATTACGACAATATGTAAAAACAAGCATTTACGAAAACAACTAAAAACGAATTCTTGAGTTCAAGTATTTTTCATTTCAACCATTATCACTTAAGGTATGAACAAACAAGTACTCATGCTAATTAAGTGATCAAGGATTTAATATTTTCTTAAAACTCACTTTTTATTAAGTGTGACAAGTTTTTTTATTAAACTTTCTTTTTAAGAAAATGTTTTATTAAATTAATTATTTGAAAATTCGAAATTTGAAAATGGCATATTCTATCTTGGTTTGGAATATCCTTTTAGGATATTTTAATCCCCAGATTCGAACCAATCCACTAAAAGACAAAAAGGAGCGGAGTCTATGCAGGCGGTTCCTTAGCACCTATAGCGGTTCCTTATCAATAAGGAACCACGGGCTCCAACAAGGAATCGCGGGCAGATATAGCCGTTGGATGTTTGTCTTATAAATAGTGGACCATTCTCAGACTTTCAACTCACCTGTTTTGCACATACATTTCCAGATTCTTTCATACTTCTTAAATTACTCAAATCTTTGATCATTTGTTTGATTACTACTTGTTTAGCAGTGAATCTTTCTCCTCTCATCTTTTCCTCTCAAAGTGCAAAGAGAAGAACACTATCATCCTTGAAGTGTTGTGTCTACCTCAAAGATCCATTGAAGATCCAAACTTATTTATTCATTGTTGTGTCATTGTTGTGAAGATCCAAGTAGTTGTGTATATTTGGAAGTTGCGTATGTATTATGTAAAACCTCTGATTTTATCTTATTGACTTTGTCAACTGTTGTACTCACTATTTTTGGAATCTATACAATTCCACTTTTATATGACTTATTAATAATCATATACTTTTGTCATGCTATTATCTCATATTTATTTGTACATTTATATGAACTTTTAGTCTTTATTGACTACGTTGACAATTGACTAGCCACATGATTGAACAAGGACTCATCACCTCAGTACACACTTTTGATAAACTGTAACATTATTTACTTAATTTATTAAGTACTTGGATTTATATTTATATGTATATATTTACATATACTTCACCCTATGAACAAACACCTATCATTTTAAAACAATGAATATTATTTCACATTGTCATTTATTTACTTTATTCAAGTAAAATAATTATAATGATATACTCATTATATACTTTCACCAAGTTATCTAATGGTTTAACCAAAATACCTAGAAACTTAACAAATACATACACTATAATACAAGGACTATTATTAACTCCCAATACTTGATACAAACTAACACATTTCTACTAAAATACATGTGTGTGTGTCGTGTATGTGCATGCATACACTACCCTTAATCATGAAAACTTACAAGTTACCATTATCAAAGTACACTATACCTTTACTATGCCTTACACATCCCATTCACACGCCATACTTTTCCTACACTTCACCATACACCTTTCACTATTGAGTGTCATATTTGTCCCCCCTTTGACTTTACAAAAACATACGGCTAGAACACAAATGGGAGGGAAAACATGTTGCTATTTTGAGCATGTGTCATATCTTACAAACATATCTAGCAAGATCCAACATATCCCTCCATAGATTCATAGTATAAAGGACAAGATACACCAAGATACTTCTCTTTCTTCCTTATATCCGAATTCACAAACACACACAACATAAAACATTTAAATCTCACCTATCTCTCTCTCAAAACTCACGGCTATATCAATTTTCATCACCAAGATCCACAAAACTCATTTACTTCTCCATTTATTAACCTTAAATCATGTCTCATGCAACTTGAATGAAAATCATTACACTACAATACTCTTAACTTACTTGACAAGATAACAAGAAAACCCTAGGAGCACAAGTGAAGGTCACGACTAAGATTTAATCCAAGCATCCACCATTGTTGAAACCAAGCTCAAGTTACTACTCATTCATTATCCACTCCTAGAACTAACTAAACAAGTAAGTATCATGAAACCTATTTATTCTATATACTTCATTTTCATACACTTGAACATATATATACATATCACTAGTAAGACTTAACCTAAGAACAAATCTAAGCAAACCTAGACTATATTAGGTCACGACTTAAAATGGTTTATCACTTTATGTGATGTAAAATCTTGTTCACTATGGTGAACATAATCTCATGAACATGCTTAACGAGAAAAAAAACCATGAAAACCTATGCATGTTAAATACTAGACGTGGGGTTTACCTCATGGTTTAGTGTGATGGTTAACTTTGTAATGTTTAGATAAGCCTAGAATCACTAGATCTAAGTTACTAACTAGAAAATATTAACTAGTTGCCTTATAGATTATTAAGCTCACTATTTAAGCCTTATAGAAATTAAGCCCATTAAGCCCACTAGAATAATCACACTTATAATAAACTTTATTTTATTAAATAATGTTATTATAAAACTTTTGGTGTTAAAATTATGATTTTATAAAGTTTCAGATTAAAATGGTAAATATAAAGTTTTTAGATTGATTTTGTAAATTTAATAAGTTTAGGGACTTAATTGGACATATTTAGAAACTCATTTGAACCAAAATTAAAACCTAAGGACCTAGTTTGTATTTTGCTGAGAGTTGAGGGTGGTATTTTATACCATTCGAGACTTAAAATATAGTATGAGGACTCATTTGTAATTATTGATAAGTTAGGATAAGTTGTGTAACTTGGTTAGAAACCTAGGGTCCCCTTTTAACACTTGCCGAAAGTATTAGGAGCCTTAGGGGCCTTTATTGCCAAAATAGTAAAGTTATACAAGCCCTAAACAAACCCTGGGGGTCATTTTGGCATTAGCCAAATCTTATTTGGAGCCCTAGGGGGCGTTTATGAAACATTTGATAAACCTAATATAAACTGAATATCATAAGGACCAAAATTGGAAATACTTGAAACTTTAACAAGCCCTAGTTACACATGTAACTAGGGAGGGACTAATGTTGTAATTACTTGAAACTTTTACAAACCCTAGGGGTATTATGGTAAATAGCCGCGGGTAATTATATAAATTGAGGGACTAAAATGTAATTTACATAAACTATAACAAACCCTAATTTACTATATATAAATACCCAATATTAAAAACGTAAAACTTAAATGAATATAACGCTCGTTATTTTTCCAAACTTAGAATTTAATAATTATACACACTACGGGAACGTTGAATTAATTTAAAATGTTATACATTTTTATAAACTTCATTTATATATGTTATATAAATTAAATATGGTTAACTTATAAAAATAAATATATTAATTATATATATTTCTTTTCATCTTTACATATATATAAAACTTCATTTTATAAATATTTAAATTACTTTATAAACGATACAAGTACGAGAATATTAATTAAACAAATTAATTAATTAAACGATACTATTTATTTTACACTTAAAATAAATACTTCTATAACTTGTACAACGATAAACTAAATTACAGATATCGTAATAAAATGCTTAAAACCAGTATAAGCATGCACAGACTTGTTCTGAAACTTTTATGCATTATGTTATGCATTTACTGAGACCTTATAATTATTTAGGTCGTTGACTGTATCGTGAGCATCACATCAGATTTTCTTGTGACTTATTGCTGTACTACTGAGGTGAGTTCATGGCCCTACTTTGTATATTGACAAACTTTTAAAGCCTTTTATGGGGAAGAAAACATGCAACATATTTTATTTGATGGACATAAACTGAACTTGAAACCTTTGATTACATTTGCCTATTGTAGATGAACCCGCATGACCCCTGCATCTGAAACTGTTAAAATTGTTGAATTGCCTGAATGTATAAATAGATCTATTTGGGATTGACCATCCCCATCTGGGTGAGTAGCGCTCACTGTGCCTAGGCCAGGACAACAGATGTTTAACATGTCGGAACTTTATAATGGGTGCATTTTTATTAATGCGAAGGGTCCTCATTTGTTGTGGACTTAACGTGTCAAGTATCAGTTTCGGGCAATATGGGAATGTAATTACTTTTAAGTGTTGATGCTATGTGCATTACTACTTCAGTGAATGTTTATTATCCAAACTCATTTTATTAAACCTGTGAATTCACCAACTTTATTTTGACTCTCTAAGCATGTTTTCTCAGGAAACTGAAGCAGGTATTGACGTGCATGGAATCAAGCATCATGATAGGCTGCATTTATAGAGCTCATCTGGGTTTTTTTAACGGGGAATGATTTCAACAACTGAATAATGTTTAAGACTATTTTAATAACATTTGCACTTTTATTCATGTAATAAATGTAATGATAATCTTTTATTTGTTGCTCTACCTACTATCTGTTGTTGATCCACGTCACGTGACACCCAAATATTATTTCCGTTGCATTTGACCAATTTGTGGGTGTCACAGAAATGGTATCAGAGAGATAGTTAAAGAGAACCAGAACGAAAAATTAAAATAATTATAAAAATATTTTTTTTAGATAAACTGGACTATAATTGCTTTAAAAATCTTTTGGGATTTTCGGGACTATAATAGTTAAGCTTATAGAGTGTAGAGCATACATTTTTATGTGGCTAACTGTGCATTGATTTTTAACATCCGGTTGATTAATCTTATAAGTATTAACGTAACCTTTAACATCGCCATGTTAAACGGCACTATTATATAATTTAATCATAATTTCTAAAAACTTTTAACTTGAGTAAGATTATACTTACGTCAATTAAAACGATATTATTTTCAGATTTACTATGACATCACCTGCTGATACTCCTGCTGCTGTATCGCCGACATCCGTCTTGCATGGATGGATATCCGCTAGCGAGTCAGACGACAGTCACACTTCTGGTGACACCGTACTCGTTGCTGCTCTCATCTCTACTCCACCTGTTTCATCTATATCCCCCGCTGGGGAGGAGGTTCAACCGATTGCTGCCTTACCACCTTTACCACCAGCTTCCTCACTCTTGGGCTACGCACCCGAGTCTTTGTCACCTCGTAAGAGGAGGTACGAGGCACCTGTCGACTCTACCTTTGAGGTCGGCGAGGGTTCTGGTGCGAGGCGCGTGGACCCTATTCAGGCCCAGGTTATTGCACTGGCCGCACGCCAGGCACAAGACGTAGTAGAGATTCATACTCTGCTATCTGCTGGACAGCTTGGACGCACTGCTCTGTAAATGCGTCAGGACCTTTTGTGCTGGACTATTAGTGCTGAGGCGCACGCTGCTCGGGGAGGTGGTCTACGACTTATCATTCTCTACAGTGGTTGCTGGATGAGAATGGGTCCCTTCGTGAGCAGATCTACACCCTGCAGAGTCAGCAGACTGAGACTCACACCGCTCTCATGTCCAGGGAGCAGACGCTTGCCATCTTCTTTGATCTCCAGGACGTCCGTCACCAGGGGATTGACGGCAGAGACTGCTCATCTTCGAGGAGCTCAGCAGACCTTCAGAGACCAGTTCTTAGAGGCACTTCGACTCCTTAAGGAGACCCGAGCCGCCATGACCTCGATGCAGGATGCCATGCAAGCACCAGCTGTCTCATCACCACCACCAGCACCAGCCATCTCGGAGGAGTCTGTCAGACACGAGTAGACTAGATGTGCTAGATCTTTTGTACATCATGATAAGCTTTTGGGTTGCATCCCAGCTATCATGATATATGACCTCATGTATATGTACTTTCTTTTATCGATTGTATCATTGTACTGTACTATTTAGATTAGGTATTCGTAGACGATGTACTCTAGATTATGTGTACCACCATCCCAGACAGGCGGGCTGTGCTCTGTCTTGGATTGGTTGTACAATTTGTATTGTATTTCTATTTGTAGAAATGGCATGTACTCATCATCTTTTGTTATATTCTGTACTGTATTATATTATGAGCTTTTAAACAGGTTATCCAGTTTGTTGTGAAGTCTACGCATGAATTCCTTTTTGTGTATTTATATAAAACTGTGCTAACGCCTTAAACAAATGATTTCATTTTTGTGTATGATTATAGACAAATGGTAATCACTAGAACGAACCCCAACAATGCCGACACTACCCAAAACGTCACTGCTGCCCAACTAAGGGAAATGATTGATCAAGGCATCGCAACTGCGATGGCCGCCAGCAGAAACATGGATGATAGCCAAAACTCCAACAACCGCCATAATAATCAGACCACTAGGGGTTGCTCTTATCCCGAATTTCTAAAGTGTAAGCCTTCGTACTACAAAGGCAGAGAAGGTGTTGTGGAGCTGATGCAGTGGTTTGAAAGGTTGGAGACTGTGTTCCGCATCAGCGATTGTGCAGACGAGAACAAGGTCAAGTTTGCCACCTGCACGTTGCTTGAGAGTGCTCTTACTTGGTGGAACTCTGTAGTTGCCACTCTTGTACACGATGCTGCTTTTGCTCTCAACTGGACTGATCTGAAAGAGAGGATGACAGAAAAGTATTGTCCAAGGGATGAGATGAAGAAGCTTGAGATTGAGTTATGGGATCTCATATGCAAGAACAATGACATCATTGCATACAACCAAAGATTCCAAGAGTTGACTCTAATGTGTACCAAGATGTTTGTTGAGGTGGATGAAAATATTGAAAAGTAAGTTGGAGGACTCCCAGACGCCATGCATGACAGCGTACTTGCATCTCGACCCACTACTGTCGAAAATGCCATTGAGTTTGCTACTGAACTGATCAACAAGAGAGTCCGTACCATGTCTGAGAGGAACACTAAAAACAAGCGGAAAGCTGATAACATTTTCTGTAGTCAGCACTAGCAGCCTCCAAAAATGTCAAATGCTAGACAGGTTTACAGTGCTACCGCTGTAGGAATGATTGTAGTGTTTTACCACACCTTTAGGAAAAGGAGGTAAATAGGGAAAGTATTAAATACGACGGTTTAGGAAAACCGTGTACAAATGACCCAATGAAGTTCCTTTCCCAAGGAGGTATATGTGTGTGAATAATTCGTAATTGGTTTGAGATTAATATTGGATAGAAGGGATGAGAAAATGGAATGACGAAGACGTGAAATTAATTACTACAACGACTAAACGTAAAACCGTAAAAATAGCAAAAATAAAAATTAATTCTAAAAATTCACAAAAGTTTACCAAAAATCAAAATAAATAAACTAAGAGTTTACAAATGATCAAAACTTTTTCAAACCTTTTAATTAATTAAAAATTAATTTTTAAATGCTAATTAAAGCCCTAAAAATCAAATTAATTATCCAAAAGCCCAAATAAAGATTTTTCAATTGGTAAACCTCTAAAATGACCTAAAAAGATTAAAAACTATTTTTATAAATTTTCAAACTAATGAAAACTATTTAAAATGATTTAAAAACTATTAAAACTTAAAATAATTATAAAAATTAATCTAAAGATGATAAAATTAATCTTAGAGTTGCAAAAATTCTATTTTAATGTATTTAAGCTAAGAAAAATATAAAAAGTGCAAAAATGTAAAATTTGAAAAATAATGATAAAATAATATTAAAAATCCAAAAATTATAAAAAATTCTAAAAACTTGCAAACTAGTTTATTTTAACCTAAATAATCAGAAAATGAAAGTGAAATTACCAAAATACCCCTAATGGGCCCCCAAATGGGCTAAAAGCAAAATCAGTCAACCTTAATGGGCTTTTGGGCCCAAAAAGTCAAACAAGGCCCAAATGACCTGAAAAAGCCCTATCTGACTCAAAATTTAATTCTAAGCACAAAAGTCTGAAGGCCCAAAGCTGAAAATGAGCTTATCACAGCTTAAATAACAAACAGCTTATGCTTATTGGGCCAATAAGCCCATTAAGCAATAAGCCAATACCATAAGCTCTGCTTAAACACACAACCTTCTTTTGAGATGCCCAAGAGATCTATAAAAAGAAATTTTGAAAAAGCTCACTCAATAAGCCATAAATAAGCAAAATAGAAATTCACTAATCGACAAAATAGTCGGGTTAGAGTTCTAGGGGGTTTCAGAAGCTCTGGTTTGTTGCAAAAGCTCACAAATAGCTTAAGTAAGAATAATCAATCAAGAAAATCACAAAAAGCCAAGTAGTATAAGCTGTATGAACCAATAAGTTGGCTGAAAAAGCCAAAAAAGCTAGTTTTCTAGCAAAAGCTTAACCAAAAGACTTGTAACCTTCTAGACTTGTTATTAAGCTAAGAAAAATGATTTCTATTACAAAAACCAAGTTGTTGCATGTACCAATAAGCAGTTCTCAAAAATAAGCCAATTTGTGCTTATTTGACCAAAAGTCAAAGTACTCCAAGGTTCACCAAATGATCAGGGATGGTATATGGGCTTGTTATAAGCAGTTTTTGTGAAGGACTCAAGGAGGAGGCCTTGTGAATCAAGAGGTCAGTTGACCTTTTGATGACAGATTTTGGCAATAAGGGCTTAATAAGCCAGTTAGCTTATAAGCCAGATACAAAGCACACCAAATAGCAAATTCCACTCACAAGCAGCACATAAACAAGTTCCAAGCAGCAAAATCACAAGGCATACACTAGGAATTCAAATGCAAGCACAAAATTAGGTGGTCACTTTGCTGATGCAAATGACCACTTCAGCCAACTTTGATAAGCTATAGCACACTCAATAAGCCACCAAATTTAACAACCAGATAACCAATAGATAGCTTATCACCTAAACTATTCCCAAACCTGATTTCAGACCTTAGATCCAACAAACAAAGAAGTTATTGGATCTGATGTGTTTGACCAATTTCAAAAACACTTTTATCAGATTTCTGCAAAACTTCAAATCCCTTTTCCAAACTTTCAGAAACTTAACCAATGGCTAAAACTTGTATATTATGACTTGTTTAGACTTCACAAACCCTAAGAACCAAGGGCACAAGGCCACAAGGCCTTATGAACCAGTAATCCCAAACAATCCTTTATTAAGCACTTTTCAAACAAAATTCTTAATCCTTCAAACAACCTACTGATTTTAATGATCAAATAGCTACACTAGGTGAAAACTAACAGATACCAACCATAAAACACAAAGCACAAACACAAAATCACCAAATCACATAGCAAAACACAAAACAGACCATAACATGTGAATTTTTAGAGGAATCTTAACAAGAGCTTATACATGTCCTCCACAACATCCTAGGAGGAACAGAAATGCTCCTTGGACCTTGTTCAACAACTAGAACAAGACCAAGGTACTTCAACAAGAAAGATGGATGACTGCCTTGGTTGATGTTTCAAAGCAGAAACTCAAGGGCTTGATTTCTTCAACACAATGAACAAACAGCCCAACCAAAGGCTCCAATCCCTTCACAAGCTTGGTGTCAACAAGCTTGTAAGAGCTTATAGCTTTTGGTTAAGGATTAGTACAAGCAAAATAGCAAAATCAGAAACCACTTTTCAAGCTTTTTTCAAACTTGAAAACCTTACCAAACATAAACGTCCTTGAACCACAAGATTCAAGCACACTTATAACATATAATGGAACTCAGAATTACCCTTAAACAACACCAACTTTCAAAAACATAAAAAGGAATTACAATTTTCTCAAAATACCAACTTTTATAAAATTCAAAAAGGAATTACAATGTTTAAAAGGTAAAACTGGAACAAGGCTCTCTCACAAGTTGAGGAGTCCTTATATAGGCCACAAAGGCTGAGATTACAATGAGAAAACCCTAGCTATGAAGTCCCTAAAATGCCCTTGAATCTTCTAGACGCATTTGTTGTTTGAGCTGTCCAAATTTATCCAAATCGTTCATTTTAGCTTTGTAACCAAGCAAGAAGTGTGGGATGTTGATTTTGACACCTGGCATTCCTTGGAGGCTAAGTTGGAACATGATTGGTTGACGTGTGAATGGGTGGGACCCTTTGGTGAGTGGGGATTGGGGTTTTGTGTGTGGGATGGGTTTCTGCATGTGTGAATCACACTTGGGTATAGGTAATTGGGATTTACCCATTGGTTTAAGTGGAATGGTAACTGGGGGTGAAAGGTGAACAGTAATACCTCTGATCCGTTTTTTGTGGAGTTGCAAAGTGTTTGGCGCAATTTCCTTGTTTGAATGTTTCATTGGCACATGTTTAGTCCTTGTCTTTTGGTAAACATGGTAAAACGTGTTTTTCAGCCACCAAACTCAATTCCCTTTGTTATTAAACTTGTAAACTTCACACTTTTGCCCCAAAACTTTGGCAAAAGTGTTTCAAGGGTTGTTTTTGCCATTTTTGCATAGTTTGAGGACTGATCTTGGACATTCTTGATCTTCAAAGGTCTTCAATGTATCTTTGACTTCATGAGGGACCATATTTGACTAATTAGAATTGATGAGGGACTAATCTTGCCAATTCTTCAAAGTTGAAGGACCATTTTTGTAATTTTGACAAACTTAAGGGACCAAACTTGTAATTATGGATATACAAGGGTTTTAAGTGTCATTTCTTCATATTTTGAGGATCAATCTTGTACATCTTCAAGTCTTCAAGGGTTAATCTTGGATAAATCATGAACTAGGACCCGGTTCTTTGTATGGCTTCGTTTCTCGTGTTCGTTTTTCCTTGTTTCTTGTGATCTTTTGTCTTTTTCACGATATACATACCTAAAACACACAAGTAAACAAATACAAGCATATATATATGGTATTTTATGACATTTTAATGCATTTAAAGCCCGAAAAGAACGATGAGATCATGTACAAATGCCATCTCATCACTCCCCCATACTAAGCCATTGTCGTGCCCTCACGCAATGCTAGAATAAAGTATCTAAGCATCACCAAAATTCAATTTTATTAACCTTTATTGAAAAGTAAAAGACTTGCAACAATACTACGAAAATGTGTAAAGACATAATGTATGATTTTCATCACGAATGTGACTTTTAGGGTCAATGAATAGAAACAAGTAAATGTCCCATAGAGTAAATTTCGTCATCCTTGATTGTCATACATCCCATGCTAAGTGCAAAAACGAGATCATTGTTGGTACAAGTCACAATGCTAACACTACTCATACGTCCAAATTGTGTAATACTTTTTCTCCCCGCAATCCTAGTTATTATAAAAGGAAATGGGTTACTAGCTTTTTTTAACTATTTGTCATGGATCACAAGTTATTCATATTGACTTATTTGAATATTTATTAGTCCGAAAGCAAAGTAACACGATTTAATCGATAGTTAGCCGAAGGACAAAATCTTTTAAAACGGCTTCTCGTGTATCTCCTTAAGTTCATATCTTGGCATAACTCGTTTCACGATTTGAGACCTTTCTCGGACCGATATTTGGCGTGTACTTCATACTTCAAATCTTGGGAAGACGTTCTTGAAATCATGGTCTTCTCTTCATATTTTAGAATTTCTTCACTTGAAGTTTTTGAGATTCTTCATATTTGGACCACGACTTCATCATTTTTCTTCAATCTTTATTTTGTACTTTGATATACAACGATCCGCCTCCTTTTTGGACTTGGATATATTTATCCTCATACCTTGTAAGGGTTTTTTTGGATAGACTTTCTCCATGATCTTTAGGGGAGTAATTGCTTTTCGTCGTGTGTCTCGATCCTTCATATTGATTTTGGAACAATGATACTTCACATCATCTTGGATCTTTAGCAACAAAATATAGCTCCTCATGCCTTGTTAGGGCCTTTTTGGATCTTCACCAATCTTCGCATCCCGCTTCAATAAGTTATGCCTTGGCTATGAACTCTATTCAACCCCGAGCAACTTTTAAACGATCTTGGGCTAGAAGATAAGTAACCTTTTAAATCGTACGACCTTACTTATTGCAATTATTTTTATTCCTAAAGCATTGATCTTATGGGAAGAAAAAGCCACAATTAAAAACATGTGAGTTTTTGAAAAACATTTTCATGTTCTACGTTTAGCATGATCACTTGTCTAACTCTATCACTTCTCGTTCTTCACTATATAAAGACCTCTAATTAAAGAGACTCGTGAATACTTAGCCATGCAAGTCAAAATTAAGCTAAATTTGGATTAGCTTTCATTAAGACTATATCAAATCAAAGTTTTGGGTTTTCAAGCCACCTATAGGATCTTGCACTTTCTTGGACTTTTTCAAGTTTAGAGAATGCATTTTATAGTTCCCTTGAAAAGTGACTTTCTAGGATCAATTATAGGAACTTGCGAAAAGTTCTTGTTCTTAACCCGAATGAGCTAAGACTTTCGCGTTTTAAAGTTCCCTATATAAAAGTCTAGCAAAACTTGAATTGAGCGGGTTAAGGAATGTAAAGGGCTCCAAATGCCCATCAATTCAAAAATTAGCTCTTATTCTACCCATCGAAAAATATACATTCGTGTCTTAAAAACACTTATTAAAACTAAGAAAAAATTTAAAATTTGGCCATTTTTAGCCTTATTAGCAACAAAACATTGAAAGTTGGAAAGCGTGAGGGCGTATCAAAGCAAGTACCTATTCACCCCCCCCCCCCCCCCCCCCCATACTAAAAGTAAACATTGTCCTCAATGTTTCGAGTCTAAAGGTGGAGCACCCCCATACTAGAGACGAAGAATCAAATGCTTAGGATCTAGCATGGAAAGGGTGATCAACAATATATCTAAAGCCGTTTATTAAGTATGCTAAAGGATAATTGTTAGAACAATAAAGGATATGTCATGGATTCGTGAAAAACTTCTTCAAGCAAACGATGGAGGCTCACGTAAACGAACACGAGAGTCATCAATCGTAGATGATGATGATCTAGATAACACAATCACAAACAACCACGAGACATCGAGTTGGAAGGGCACAAATCCCCTCTCATTATTTATTAGAAAGCATAAAAGGATAAGCATGGGATCTCCCCCACGAGGCACCTCATTTTTTATTACCGAGTCATGAGCTCGACTCGATCCCCTCAATGCTAATTATCATTGGGGAAGGTGACTTGGTCGAGGTCAACCATTGAAGGAATTTCCCCACCAAAGTAGTGCTTAAGCCTATGTTCGTTCACCTTGAAGTTAGGACCATCATCTTGAGCTAGCTCGATGGTCCCATAAGGAAACACTTGTGTAACGGTGAAAGGACCCGACCAACGAGATTTCAATTTTCCGGAAAATATCTTTAGTCTAGAGTTAAAAAGTAACACTTGATCACCAACGTTAAAAACCCGGTTTTTAATCTTTGCACCATGAAACTTTTTAGTCTTTTCTTTGAAAATCAATGAATTTTTATAAGCATTATTTCTTAGTTCATCCAATTCATTCAATTGTATTTTCCGGGATCTCCCGCGGTCTTTAAGTCAAAGTTTGCATGTTTAAGGGCCCAATATGCCTTGTGCTCCAATTCAATGGGCAAATGACAGTTCTTCCCATAGACTAACTTATAAGGAGTGCAACCGATAGGTGTCTTATAAACGGTCCTAAAGGCCCATAAAGCGTCATCGAGTTTGTCGGACCATGAAGCACGGTTTTCTCCAATCGACCTCTCTAAAATCCTCTTTAAAGCTTGGTTCGAAACCTCGACTTGCCAACTCGTTTGCGGGTGATAAGCCGTAGAAAGACGATGAGTAACTCCATATTTCTTTAAGACCTTCTCGAATTGGTCATTACAAAAATGGGTTCCACGATCGCTTATAATAGCACGAGGGGTTCCGAACCGAGAGAATAGTTTCTTCAAAAACTTCACTACCACACGAGCATCATTAGTAGGTAAAGACTTAGCTTCCACCCACTTAGAAAGGTAGTCAACCGCGACGAGGATATACTTGTTACCATGATACGATGGGAACGGCCCCATAAAGTCTATGCCCCAAATGTCGAAAATCTCACACACTTGAATTATGTTTTGCGGCATTTCATCACGTTGAGACGACTTTCCTTGACGTTGGCACGAATCACACGACTTCACAAGTGTGTGTGTGTGCATCACGATAGATAGAAGGCCAAAAGAAGCCGGCATCGAACACTTTCTTAGCCGTGAGATTAGCACCATGGTGACCACCCGTGGGTCCCTCGTGACAAGCTCTAAGGATGTTAGAAGCTTCGGCACCAAAAACACAACGTCGAACGAGTTGATCCGCACAAACTCGAAAGAGATAAGGGTCGTCCCAAAAATAGAACTTGACGTCACGAAAGAATTTTCGCTTTTGTTGTGTCGTCATACCCTTGATTATGAAATTGCCCGCATAGTAATTTGCAATGTCGGCAAACTATGGGGTGGTGTCTTTAGAATTCACTACACCGAGAGTCTCGAGAGGAAATGTTTCGGTGATTTCCTTGTTCTCGAAAACATCTTTGTGAGGATCTTCTAGACGAGAGAGATTCTCGGCCGCTAGATTCTCGGCTCCTTTTTTGTCAAGCACGGTGACATTAAATTCTTGGAGGAGGAGCATCCAACGAAGCAATCTCGGCTTAGCATCTTGCTTAGCTAAGAGATACTTGATAGTCGAATGGTCGGTATACACGATGCTTTTAGTTAAGACGAGATAAGGTCGGAATTTCTCAAAAGCATAGACCACGGAAAGGAATTCCTTTTCTGTTGTGGTGTACTTTAATTGAGCCTCGGTCATTGTCTTACTAGCATAATGGATAGGACGGAAATGCTTTTCATAACGTTGCCCTAAGACGGCCCCTATAGCATAATCACTTGCATCGCACATGATTTCAAAGGGTAATTCCCAATTAGGAGCAACAAGAATGGGAGCTTCGGTAAGTTTCCTTTTAAGAGTTTCAAAATCTCTAACACAATCCTCATTGAAATTAAAAGGAGCATCCTTCTCGAGAAGGTGTGTCATAGGTCGAGAGATTTTCGAAAAGTCTTTGATGAAACGACGATAAAATCCCGCGTGGCCTAGGAAACTCCTAACTCCCTTAACGGTTTTGGGATGAGGTAACTTGGCGATGACGTCTACCTTAGCTTTATCGACCCTAATCCCCGCTTTTGAGACCTTATGTCCTAAGACGATTCCTTGTTTACACATGAAATGACATTTTTCCCAATTAAGCACAAGATTGGTTTCTTCACAACGTTTTAACATTTGCTCGAGATTAGATAAACACGACGTGAACGAATTGCCAAACACCGAAAAGTCATCCATAAACACTTCCATCAACTTCTCGATCATATCGTGAAAAATGGCCATCATACACCGCTGAAACGTACCCGGTGCATTACAAAGTCCGAAAGGCATCCTACGATAAGCAAACGTTCCATAAGGACATGTAAACGTAGTCTTCTCTTGATCACGAGGGTCGATAGGGATTTGAAAGTAACCGGAAAAACCATCTAAAAAGCAACAGAATTCATTTCCCGCAAGTCGCTCCAACATTTGATCTATAAAGGGAAAAGGAAAGTGGTCTTTACGAGTGGCGTCATTTAACTTTCGGTAGTCAATACACACCCTCCAACCGGTCACAACACGAGTGGGAATTAACTCGTTGTTTTCATTAGGCACAACGGTCATTCCTCCCTTTTTAGGGACACAATGGATTGGGCTCACCCATGGGCTATCGGAGATAGGATAAATCATTCCCGCGTCAAGGAGTTTCAGAACTTCCTTTTTAATGAAATCGTGAATTTTGGGATTCACCCTTCTTTGACTTTGAATTGCGGGTTTGTAGTCCTCCTCCATTAAAATCTTGTGAGTACAAAATTTTGGGTCAATACCCTTAATGTCGGAAATTTTCCACGCAATTGCCCCTTTATGAGCTTTAAGAACTTTCAAGAGCTTGGTTTTTTCATCATTAGCAAGACCTCTTGCAATAATAACCGGCAACTTGTCATCACCTTCCAAGAATGCGTATTCAAGGTGAGAAGGAAGATCTTTTAATTCAAGGATAGGTGGTTCCTCGATTTAAGATTTTTGCTCAACACTCATAACTTCCATCGGCGGAAGAAATGGTGGAATAGAAGTATCATCACTAATAAACACCTCATCTTCATTGTCAATTTCATTTGAAGTAAAATCGCCTCCTTGGAATGGAGTGAGATTTGGTGTAGAATTAGCAAGAATCGGATCCAAAATAGTGGGATTGCCACTTGACGAGCTATTAGAAAAACCTAACACTTCTTGTGAAAACTCATCGCAAACCACATCAACTAAGTCAATGTGATTGATGGTAGCGATTGCATAAACATGAGAAGGTTTTGAGTTTTGAGTAGCGTTTATAACAAGTTCCTCTTCGTTGAATCTCAAAGTGATAGTTCTTGCATGAACGTCGATAAGCGATCTCGAGGTGTCTAGAAATGGACGACCTAAAATTAGAGGACCTTGAGGATCCGCGGGGATGTCAACTACTATAAAATCAACGGGATAGTAGAACTTCCCCACTTTCACGAAAACATCTTCGGCTACTCCACATGCTAAAATCGTAGAATGATCGGCCATCTCGATAGACATGTTCGAAGGAGTAAGAGCCGGAAGCGAAAGCGATTTCCAAATGGAAAAATGGCATCAAATTAATGCTCGCACCAAGATCGGCCAAGGCGAGGCATTCTTTCATATCTTGTATGTCACAAGGAATGAGAAACTTTCTGGGGTCACCAACTTTTTCCGGTATGCGGTTAAGATAAACCGAAGAACAATTAGCAAGCTTTGAAAGCTTTTCCTTATCGCTCATCATACTTTTAAAAGTGGAAGCGAAACTAGGCATATATAACAACGCGTCGGCTAAACTCACATCAAAATTCACTTGTTGAAACATTTTTATAAAAAGCTCGATTTGTTGTTTGTTACGTTCTTGCAATTTCTCTTTGTTTCGTCTCGAAGGGTAAGGTAAGGGTAGTGTGGGTTGGACATTAGGCAACGGCCTTGGAATCTCGGGTTCCATGATTGGTATTGGTTCAACCGTAGGTGTGGTATGAGCGGTACTTCGTGGGATTGTGATATGCTCCTTTTCGACCATCACCTCAGGTTCTTTCTCGATTTCCTTCTCTGTAGAAGTACTTGGACGAGAGATTGGTTCCTTGAAAGTTTTACCACTTCGTGTAGTAATAACCTTCATTTCTCCCTTCGAGTTTGCAATGGTATCACTAGGAAGACCACCCGAGGAAGAGGGTTTACACATGATTGCTTCAAACATTTTTTCCATTCGGTCTTCAAATTTTGATTGCCTTAAATCCGCTTTTAACAATTCTTGCTTAATCTCATGTTGTCCTTGTTCCATCTTTTGTTGATTTTGTTGAAGACGTTGGACATTTCCCTCCATTTTATTCGCATGAGTTTTAAGTTCATTAGAAAGTTCGTTTTTAAGCTCGTTTTTCAACTCGGATCTTAAGCTAATCATCTCACGTTGCATATTATCAAATTTAGCATCATTTGCTTTAGCATAATCCAAAAATTCTCCTTGAAGATTTTTAGTGTGGGCATTTTGAAAACCTTGTGTTGTGTTTTGAAAATCACGGTTTTGGTTTTGATTAGTGACTTGTCCATTCCCACTTTGGTAATTCCCTTTGTTGTAGTTACGTGAATTGCCTTGATAATTACCACCTTGGTTGTTGTTTCGATAGTTATTAGCAATCTGATTTGGTGGAGCTTGATTTGGGCGGGAACCTTGGCCGTTTTGGTTATAAGTTCTCGTTGCTACGTAAGCACTCGAAGTGTTACCACCGGCGGTAATGCACTCGGAAAGATCATGAGCTCCACCACAAGATAAACAACTCTTTTCAACCGCTTTAACCGAAGCGGAATTCAAAGCCTCTTGTGCTTTCCAATGAGTCATAAGATTTGAAAACCTTTCGAAAAACCGATTTTCCTCATTAGCTTCATCATGTAAGGCATTAATGCTACGAGACGATGACGATGATGACGAACCCATATTGGCAACACTCGGTGTGTTACGAGGGCTATAAACCTTAGATCTATTCTCGATAATCTTTAAAGCTTCATCGGTCGTTTTGCACAAAACATTACCACCCGCGGCGGCATTCAAATAATCTCGTTCATGATCATTAAGCCCATTATAAAAAGTATCAACTTGATGAAATTCCAAAAAATCATGGTGTGGACATTCATGTAACATTTCCTTAAATCGTTCCCATGCCATTGAAAAACTTTCATTATTTCGTTGTACAAATCTTGAAATCTCATTTTTCAAATGTGTTGTTTTAGATGGTGGGAAAAATTTATTCACAAACTTAGAAACGAGATCGCCCCATGTCAAAATTGAATTTGGCGGTTCTTTCTCAAGCCAAATTTTAGCGGGTCCATCTAACGAGTATGGAAACAACATCATCTTAATGGCGTCATGTGGAACATCCTTAAACTTTCTAGTTGCGGTGAGACGATTAAAATTCCTTATGTGGTAATGCGGGTTGTCTTTCTCATGACCTCTAAACTTATTAGCTTGCAACATAGACATTAAACCCGTCTTAATCTCGAAATTCTCCGCAAGGATAGCGGGAATCACAATGGCCTCTCCAAAACCCTCGGTGGGTGCTTGAAGCAACTCCATCATAGTACGATTAGCCATGACGACTTCTTGTTCTACAATAGGTTCAACAATTGGAGTTTGTTCTCCAATCAACGCCTCTTGATTTCCTTGATTTTGACGACGTTTACGAGCTCGTTTTGCTTGATTACGAGTTATCATAAACTTCACGAAGAATGGGAGGTGAGCAAAGAAGATTCTTTTTGGGTGTTTTGTGAATTTTCATTTTTTTGTGTTTTTGATTGTTTTTAATTTTTTTTGGATTTTGCTGTATCTTCGTAGACAACAATATACCAAATCTCTCCTCGAATCAAACTCTTGATTAAATAAGCCTCAAAAGAATGAAAACGATCACGTGGAGTGAACGCCTTCGAATGACTTTAGAACTTTGGTGAAAACCAAATTGTTCAAGAGGTTTTAATCACAAAGAAAACCAAGCAAATATATTATACGTAATAATACTTTAGGCAGCAAAACCCTCGATTAGCCTTCAATCTTAAAATACTCACAAGCAAGCGGGGAAACGAGGCGGCACGAAGCACTTAAGAGCCTTTTTCCTTAGGGTATAATTTATAATACCCGCCTTATACCCACCTTATAGTTCGTATTTTTCAAAATCGAGCTTCACGAAAGTATTTATCTATTTTTGTCTTTTTCTTTTGTTTGAGATTCGAATACAATAATTAGGAGATCAAATCCCAATTAAGGTTGTGTTTTCACACTTTTTAAGATATTTGAATTGATTGTGATACTTAATACAATATAGTAATAATATTTTCACAAGAAAAACCAAAAAAACCGATAATATGTATTAGTAGATTTCTACTAATACAAATACTGGTTAATATTAAAAACAACAAGACAAATTAATCACGACACACCTCCCCGGCAGCGGCGTCAAAATGATTGCAGTGTTTTACCACACCTTTAGGAAAAGGAGGTAAATATGGAAAGTATTAAATACGACGGTTTAGGAAAACCGTGTACAAATGACCCAATGAAGTTCGTTTCCCAAGGAGGTATATGTGTGTGAATAATTCGTAATTGGTTTGAGATTAATATTGGATAGAAGGGGATGAGAAAATGGAATGACGAAGACGTGAAATTAATTACTACAACGACTAAACGTAAATCCGTAAAAATAGCAAAAATAAAAATTAATTCTAAAAATTCCCAAAAATTTACCAATAATCAAAATAAATAAACGAAGAGTTTATCAATGATCAAAACTTTTTCAAACCTTTTAATTAACTAAATATTAATTTTTAAATGCTAATTAAAGCCCTAAAAATCAAATTAATTATCAAAAAGCCCAAATAAAGATTTTTCAATTGGTAAACCTCTAAAATGACCTAAAAAGATTAAAAACTATTTTTATAAATTTTCAAACTAATGAAAACTATTTAAAATGATTTAAAAAATATTAAAACTTAAAATAATTATAAAAATTAATCTAAAGATGATAAAATTAACCTAAGAGTTGCAAAAATCCTATTTTAATGTATTTAAGCTAAGAAAAATATAAAAAGGGCAAAAATGTGAAATTTGAAAAATAATGATAATATAATATTAAAAATCCAAAAATTATAAAAATTCTAAAAACTTGCAAACTAGTTTATTTTAACCTAAATACTCAGTAAATGAAAGTGAAATTACCAAAATACCCCTAATGGGCCCCCAAATGGGCTAAAAGCAAAATCAGTCAACCTTAATGGGCTTTTGGGCCCAAAAAGTCAAACAAGGCCCAAATGACCTAAAAAAGCCCTATCTGACTCAAAATTTAATTCTAAGCACAAAAGTCTGAAGGCCCAAAAGCTAAAATGAGCTTATCACAGCTTAAATAACAAACAGCTTATGCTTATTGGGCCAATAAGCCCATTAAGCAATAAGCCAATGCCATAAGCTCTGCTTAAACACACAACCTTCTTTTGAGATGCCCAAGAGATCTGTAAAAAAGAAATTTTGAAAAAGCTCACTCAATAAGCCAGAAATAAGCAAAATAGAAATTCACTAAATGACAAAATAGTCGGGTTAGAGTTCTAGGGGGTTTCAGAAGCTCTGGTTTGTTGCAAAAGCTCACAAGTAGCTTAACTAAGAATAATCAATCAAGAAAATCACAAAAAGCCAAGTAGAATAAGCTGTATGAACCAATAAGCTAGCTGGAAAAGCCAAATAAGCTAGCTTTCTAGCAAAAGTTTAACCAAAAGTCTTGTAACCTTCCAGACTTGTTATTAAGCTAAGAAAAATGATTACTATTACAAAAACCAAGTTGTTGCATGTACCAATAAGCAGTTCTCAAAAATAAGCCAATTTGTGCTTATTTGACCAAAACTCAAAGTACTCCAAAGTTCACCAAATGATGAGGGATGGTATATGGACTTGTTATAAGCAATTTTTGTGAAGGACTCAAGGTTGAGGCCTTGTGAATCAAGAGGTCAGTTGACCTTTTGATGACAGATTTTGGCAATAAGGGCTTAATAAGCCAGTTAGCTTATAAGCCAGATACAAAGCACACCAAATAGCAAAATCCACTCACAAGCAGCACATAAACAAGTTCCAAGCAGCAAAATCATAAGGCATACACTAGGAATTCAAATGCAAGCACAAAATGAGGTGGTCACTTTGCTGATGCAAATGACCACTTCAGCCAACTTTGATAAGCTATAGCACAGTCAATAAGCCACCAAATTCAACAACCAGATAACCAATAGATAGCTTATCACCTAAACTATTCCCAAACCTGATTTCAGACCTTAGATCCAACAAACAAAGAAGTTATTGGATCTGATGTGTTTGACCAATTTCAAAAACACTTTTATCAGATTTCTACAAAACTTCAAATCCATTTTCCAAACTTTCAAAAACTTAACCAATGGCTAAAACTTATATATTATGACTTGTTTAGACTTCCCAAACCCTAAGAACCAAGGGCACAAGGCCACAAGGCCTTATGAACCAGTAATCCCAAACAATCCTTTATTAAGCACTTTTCAAACAAAATTCTTAATCCTTCAAACAACCTACTGATTTTAATGATCAAATAGCTACACTAGGTGAAAACTAACAGATACCAACCATAAAACACAAAGCACAAACACAAAATCACCAAATCACATAGCAAAACACAAAACAGACCATAACATGTGAATTTTTAGAGGAATCTTAACAAGAGCTTATACATGTCCTCCACAACATCCTAGGAGGACCAGCAATGCTCCTTGTACCTTGTTCAACAACTAGAACAAGACCAAGGTACTTCAACAAGAAAGATGGATGACTGCCTTGGTTGATGTTTCAAAGCAGAAACTCAAGGGCTTGATTTCTTCAACACAATGAACAAACAGCCCAACCAAAGGCTCCAATCCCTTCACAATCTTGGTGTCAACAAGCTTGTAAGAGCTTATAGCTTTTGGTTAAGGATTAGTACAAGCAAAATAGCAAAATCAGAAACCACTTTTCAAGCTTTTTTCAAACTTGAAAACCTTAGCAAACATAAACGTCCTTGAAACACAAGATTCAAGCACACTTATAACATATAATGGAACTCATAATAACCCTTAAACAACACCAACTTTCAAAAACATAAAAAGGAATTACAATTTTCTCAAAATACCAACTTTTATAAAATTCAAAAAGGAATTACAATGTTTAAAAGGTAAAACTGGAACAAGGCTCTCTCACAAGTTGAGGAATCCTTATATAGGCCACAAAGGCTGAGATTACAATGAGAAAACCCTAGCTATGAAGTCCCTAAAATGCCCTTGAATCTTCTAGACGCATTTGTTGTTTGAGCTGTCCAAATTCATCCAAATCGTTCATTTTAGCTTTGTAACCAAGCAAGGAGTGTGGGCTGTTGATTTTGACACCTGGCATTCCTTGGAGGCTAAGTTGGATCATGATTGGTTGACGTGTGAATGGTGGGACCCTTTGGTGAGTGGGGATTGGGGTTTTGTGTGTGAGATGGGTTTCTGCATGTGTGAATCACACGTGGGTATGGGTAATTGGGATTTACCCCTTGGTTTAAGTGGAACGGTAACTGGGGGTGAAAGGTGAACAATAATACCTTTGATTTGTTTTTTGTGGAGTTGCAAAGTGTTTGGCGCAATTTCCTTGTTTGAATGTTTCATTGGCACATGTTTAGTCCTTGTCTTTTGGTAAACATGGTAAAACATGTTTTTCAGCCACCAAACTTAATTCCCTTTGTTATTAAACTTGTAAACTTCACACTTTTGCCCCAAAACTTTGGCAAAAGTGTTTCAAGGGTTGTTTTTGCCATTTTTGCATAGTTTGAGGACTGATCTTGGACATTCTTGATCTTCAAAGGTCTTAAATGTATCTTTGACTTAATGAGGGACCATATTTGACAAATTAGAATTGATGAGGGATTAATCTTGCCAATTCTTCAAAGTTGAAGGACCATTTTTGTAATTTTGACAAACTTAAGGAACCAAACTTGTAATTATGAATATACAAGGGTTTTAAGTGTCATTTATTCATATTCTGAGGATCAATCTTGTACATCTTCAAGTCTTTAAGGGTTAATCTTGGATAAATCATGAACTAGGACCCGGTTCTTTGTACGGCTTTGTTTCTCGTGTCCGTTTTTCCTTGTTTCTTGTGATCTTTTGTCTTTTTCACGATATCCATACCTAAAACATACAAGTAAACAAATACAAGCATATATATGGTATTTTATGACATTTTAATGCATTTAAAGCCCGAAAAGAACGATGAGATCATGTACAAATGCCATCTCATCAAGGAACTAGGTCATATGTGGGTGTAAAACCCTTGTGCTCAAGATGCAACTATCATCATATTGTTGATAGCCTATGTCAGTCATGCCACAAGTGTGAACAAGTTGGTCATTTTACCAAATCCTGTCGAGTCAATGCAGTCACTCAGGTCCGACCCAATTAGAACGCCGGGAACTACAACAACAGGGGCGGATACAATGCCCGTGGGAACGAGAACGAACAGCAGGGAAACCGAAATACTACCGGAGGGAATGGCAATGGACCTAAGAAGGGAGTTGTGTGCTATGAGTGTGGAGCACCGAGACATGTGAGACCAGGTTGTCCCAAGTTGGCCAACCAGAATAAGAACAGTGGAGGAGCTTCGTCAAGATTGTATGTGGTCGGCAATGCAATAGCCAACCCCGATTCTAATGTCGTTACTGGTATGTTCCTACTAAACAATCGTTATGCATCTGTTTTGTTTGATACTGGAGCAGACCGAAGTTTTATATCCACTGAATTTAGCAAAGTACTAGAAGTCGTCCCTACAATTTTAGATCACCGTTACTCCGTAGAATTAGCTGACGGTAAGACTGTAGATGCTGACACTATCATTAGAGGTTTTACCTTAAATCTTTCTAAACATCCATTCAACATTGACCTTATTCCCGTAAATCTTGGTAGTTTCGACGTTATTATTGGTATGGACTGGTTAGCGAGATAGCGCAGTCTTTGTTTGTGATGAAAAACTAGTCTGTATTCCACGGGGAAACGAAACTTTAATCATTCGAGGAGACGGTAACACCGACTTTACTAGCACTAGACTTCGTGTTATCTTTTGTACTAAAGCCCAAAAATATTTGTTGAGAGGATGTCCTATCTTCTTGGCCCATATTTCTCAAATAGATGAGGAGGACAAACCCGAGAAGAAGCAAATCAAGGACGTACCCATCGTCCGAGATTTTCCTGAAGTCTTTCCTGATGACTTGCCAGGCTTACCACCAACCCGACAAGTGGAATTTCAAATCGATTTGATTCCCGGAGTTGCACCTGTAGCTAAAGCTCCATACCGATTGGCACCATCAGAAATGAAAGAGCTAGCTAAACAACTTCAGGAACTATCTGACAAAGGATTTATCCGACCCAGTTCCTCTTCATGGGGATATCTTGTGTTATTTGTCAAAAAGAAAGATGATTCTTTCTGAATGTGCATCGATTACAGAACACTGAATAAGTTAACTGTGAAGAATTGTTATCCGCTTCCTCGCATTGACGACCTATTTGACCAACTACAAGGGTGAAGTGTGTATTCCAACATTGACTTGAGATCTGGATACCATCAACTAAGGGTCAGAGAGGAAGATATTCCAAAAACATCTTTCAGAAGCCGTTACGGTCATTACGAATTCCATGTTATGCCATTTGGGTTGACCAATGCACCAACCATATTCATGGATCTTATGAATCATGTGTGCAGACCCTACCTGGATAAATTCGTGATAGTCTTCATTGACGATATACTCATTTATTCCAAGAACAAACAAGAACACGAGGAACACCTTGCACAAGTACTAAAGGTACTCAAGGAGGAACAACTCTATGCTAAATTCTCCAAATATGAATTCTGGATTCCCAGAGTGCAATTCCTCGGTCATGTCATCGATTCTGATGGTATTCACATAGATCCAGCAAAGGTCGAATCTGTCAAAGATTGGGTATCACCTAAGTCGCCGACATAGATCCGCCAATTTCTAGGCCTTGCCGGGTATTACTGTAGATTTATCGAAGATTTCTCCAAAATAGTCAAACCAATGACCAAACTCACTCAGAAAGGAATAAAGTTCGATTGGGAAGAGAAGGAAGAATCAGCTTTTCAGCTGATCAAGCAGAAGTTGTGTAGTGCACCTATATTAGCCTTGCCTGAAGGCAACGATGATTTCGTTGTTTATTGTGATGCTTCACACAAAGGTTTGGGTGCAGTACTAATGCAAAGAATGAAAGTGATCGCCTATGCTTCAAGACAAATGAAGAAGCATGAGAAGAACTACACCACTCACGATCTAAAACTTAGATCTGTAGTATTTGCTCTCAAAATCTAGAGGCACTACCTATACGGAACCAAGTGCATAGTGCATACTGACCACAAAAGTTTACAACACATATTGGATCAGAAGGAGCTTAACATGAGACAACACTGTTGGATTGAGCTTTTGAGTGACTACGACTGCGAGATCAAATACCACCCCGGTAAAGCAAACGTGGTTGCTGATGCTCTAAGTCGTAAGGAAACGGACCCTCCGATGAGAGTTCGGGCATTAGTTATGACAATCAGTTTGGATCTACCCACACAGATTTTGGAAGCTCAGACTCAAGCTCAATTACCTGAAAACCTCATGAAGGAAGCCGTCGGGGGAATGCTCAGAACCGACCTTACTAAGGAGAAGCTAGAGCCAAGAGCAGATGGAACCCTATGCCTTCACGTAAGAAGTTGGTTACCTTGCTATGAAGATTTGAGAAACGTGATCATGCACGAATCTCATAATTCTAAATATTCTATACATCCTGGATCTGAAAAGATGTATCAGGATATGAAGAAATTAGACTTGTGGCCAAATATGAAAGCTGATATCGCCACCTATGTGCAGAAGTGTTTGACATGTTCGCGTGTCAAAACTGAACGCCAGAGACCATCGGGTTTACTTGTGCAACCCGAGATACCGAAACGGAAGTGGGACAATATCACCATGGACTTTGTCACCAAACTCCCAAAGTCATCTCACGGTTACGATACTATCTGGGTAATCGTCGACCGACTCACCAAATCCGCTCATTTCTTGCCAATTCGGGAGAATGATCCCCTGACAAAACTCACAAAGACGTACCAGAAGGAGATAGTAACCAAACATGGAATACCAGTCTCAATAATCTGTGATCGAGACGGTAGGTTCACATCAAACTTTTGGAAGGCTTTCCAACGAGCCTTAGGTACCAATTTGGACATGAGCGCCGCTTATCATCCGCAGACTGGCGGTCAAAGTGAACGAACCATCTAGACTCTAGAAGACATGCTACAAGCATGTGTGATTGATTTTGGAAATAGATGGGTTGGCCACATTCATGTAGTGGAATTCTCCTACAACAACAGTTATCATGCCAGTATTAAGGCTGCCCCTTTTGAAGCACTATATGGTCGAAAGTGTCGTTCACTTGTGTGCTGGGCAGAAGTAGGTGAATTTCAGCTCACTGGACCAGAGTTAATCCAGGAGACTACAAAAAAAATCGTTCTCATTAAGCAAAGAATTCAAGCTGCTCGCGATCGACAAAAGAGCTACACGGACCGGAAACGCAAACCTATGCAATTTGAAGTAGGTGACTGTAAAATCCATGATTTTACCATGATTTTATGTAATAGATTTTCACCCAATAATCCTAGAACACAAACTCATGTGTTATATTTCTATGGGTCATGTGTGAACTTGTCTAACATGTACATATACTTGTACATACACACTTGTTGAAATAAGATTCATAATGTGAACCTTGTACATAAAACTAGGGATAACAAGTAGTAAGATGTATACTTAATATTGGAAATATTCAACACTTAACAAAAATTAGAAAAATATGTTACACCATGTGTATGTGGCCGTATTGTGTGTATGCATAGTTTAGGTATCCCTAAACTTTCTTGGACTAGCCCAAGGTTATGTGTTCTTTATGCTCTAGCCCAACATAGGGCCCAACACAAGCCCACCCTTTTCTTTGGATAGCCTTACACGGCACACTCATGCATGTGTGGAAGAAGAAGGGTTGTCTTGGAAAGGGAAGAGCCTACACTTGGCACAAATGTCCTTACCAAGGCAATCATGCCTTTTGCATTCTCTTTCCCTCTCTCATCTTTAAGCCGAAACACACACATTCCCATCTCTCATACATGCAACTCACTTCTCTCTACTCCTTTCTCTCTCAAATATTTCGGCCATAAGCCACAAAAATCCAAAGTTGATTCATTAAATAAAATAAATCTTTGTCCCATCTTGATTACAAATCATTTGGTAGCATCATTTCTCTTGGAACCACTATAAACAAGCCCTAGCCAAATCTTTAAGGCCACGGCTTGATTTATATTGGGGTTTTCTTCATCATCTTGAGTAGATCTTATATCTCCTTGTTCATCTAGATCCTCTTTGGTACTTTTAGGCAAGAGAGGTATACACATCATAATCTTTCATTTCTTCATGCATGCATCTTCATACATCTATAAACACAAGTGAATAACATGTTAAAAATCAAGATATGGTAAGGCTATGGCCCATATGGGTCACGGCATATTTATACAAACCATGATCATGATTCAAAATCTTTTTAATAAGAAACTTATGACTTATGTGTTATGTGTTAAACTTGATTTAGAAACCATATGAAACCTTTCATAAATCTAAATATGGCATGGGTTACAAATCTTGTTTATGGGACTTTGGTTAACCAATAACCATAGATCTCATGAAAAGAACTTGTGAAACTTAAAAATCATGAAAACCATGACCTTAAAGGTCACGGCTAGAATGAGTAAAGGCCATATGATTTGTCTACTAAGTTTTGAATAGTGGAACATGAAATGTTACATGTAAAATGAGCTATTAAAAATCATCAAAGTAACTTATGTGAATATTTATAGCCGTGGGTTACATAGGACCCTAAAATGGGTTAGATGTACATACATGCTTATAAAAACCTAGATCTAATGATAAGTGTTAACTTAACATGGGATACATGAAATAAGCTAGTAGATCTAATGGGAATATTGGGAGGAAACAATATAGCCGTGGGCTATACATTGTTTCTTGGAATGATAGTAGCCTTGGAAACATGCATGTAACCTAGATAATCATAATGTGTTTTTTGTAAATATTTACAAGATTTAAAAACTAGTTAAAGTATTCATCTTGGAAATACCAAGATCTAAAAACATAGCCGTGAGCTATATATGTGTGTACATAGTTAGATCTAATTTTGTAACACATATAAACTACATGCAACCTTAAAACAATACTTGAATTATCTTAATAAGCCATAACTAATGTAGGCCGTGTGTTATAAGCTCCTACTAGGGCTTATGACTTACTTGTAACCTTATGACACACCTAGATCTAATTTGGTATAACACATAAAATGATTTTTTAAGTTTTATTCATCTATTTAGATTGAAAATTAAATATTAATAAGCTCATAATAAGCTTATAAGAGTATCCTAAGTAAAAATATACAAAAAATGTAAATTAATGTTAATGGACTAATTAAGTCCATGAAAAATTAACCTAAAACTTAAATGAACCCAATAAGCCCATTTTATGAATTATAGTGACTTAAATGGACTTATGATCACACTTAGGCCAATTTAACTAATTAAAAAGGGACTTAAAAATGTATTAAGCCTAATAAATGATTTAAAGGCCCATTTAAGTAAATTAGTGAACTTGAAGTATATTTAAGCCCACTAAAATAGCTCATTAGATGTTTAGCCCATTTAATGAGCCCATATAAAGTTTAAATGTTAAAATAAAAGTTTTTAGAATAAAATATAACTAATAAAAACTTTTTGGATGAAAATGATAATTTACAAAACTTAAGGACTAAAATCGTAACTTATAAAACTTGTTTTGATAAACTAGTATGCACAAGGACTGGAAATGTAAATATCCAAAAGTCTAGGGTTTAATAATTACTATCTGTGGCAAATTAAACCCTAAGGACCATTTGGGAAGTTTCTAAAAGTTATTTTGTCATTTTAAAACCCTAAGGACTATTTTTGTAAATTGCCGAAACCTAAAGAAGCCCTAGGGGCTTTTTTTGTAAATTTAGTAAAGTTAAAAAACCTAGATATAACTAGGGGGACCAAATCTGCCATAAGCCGAAACTATAACAAGCCCTAGGTACTAAATATGTAAAATCCGAAAGTTTACTTGTTTAAAAATATGGAGGGACTAGTTTTGCCATGTTCCGAAACATTAACAAACCCTAACTCTAAAATCTATTTTAATTATAATAAAACATAAATTAAAAGTCTAGATCATGAGGATTGATGTATAAAACTTAAGTTTGTGATAAATAAATTATTTTATAAATATTAAATAGTTTATGAAAACTTTAGAGTTGAATAAAAATAAATATTTTTTTTGAAATATTAATTTACATTTGCTTTACAAGATAAAATATATAAACAAGATGAATGTGTGTTATTAATACATGTGCTCATATACTTTTAAGAAATAAAATTATATGAACATTAATTAAATTAAATGTTACCACGTAAATATATTATAAGTAAATCCCTTATGTTTACTTAAATATAGAACTTGGTTATAAATTCAATTAGATGTTACTAATACAAGTACTATAAACATAAATTAATATTTTAAGTGAAACATTTTCTTTTATGTCTACTTAAATGTAAAACTTAATTGTAAGATTGAATGATTACTATAAATACATGTATGTTAACTAATATTAATAGTTAAACATTTGATGTGAACTTAGAAATGAAACTTATATAAATAAGTTAAATGAATATTGATGCTACTTGAACTACGGTTATTTAGATAAAAACCATAGTATGAATGAACTGAATAAAATCTGTATAAGCATACATAAATGTTCATTGTACTATCTATTAAGACTGTACTATCTGATTAGGCATAACTTTGGTGTGAGCTTTAATTGGATATCCGAGTTAAACAAGCAATTGCCTACTCCCAGGTGAGTTTACAGCCCCATATAAACTTTGATAAAACTTTCCCATTTTGGGAAAGAAAATATGCAAACATATATTGGACATAACTGAACTGTATAAACTTGATTATGATTGATTATTATTGAGACTGTTAAATTGTTGTAAATCGCCCGAATGTTATAAGTAGATCTATTAGGGATTGACTATCCCCGTCTGGGTGAGTCATGCTCACTGTGCCTTGGCCGGGACAATAGACGTATACCATGTTGGAACTGGAATGGGTGTCTTTTTGTAAGACACCACGTCCTCATCTGTTGAGGACTATGGGGTTAAGCTTTAGTTTCTAATAATAAACAAATGTTATTTACATTTTAGTAAGAATGCTTTGTGCATTATTACTTCTATGATTATTGTATGTCCAAACTAATTAATTGTTAAAATTTGTAAATTCACCAACTTAATGTTGACCTTGTTAGTATGTTTTGCACAGGAACATAAAGTTAGTACGTGGTGTGTGCATGGTCTCCAGCATATTAGTAATCTGCATTGTAGGACTCGTCCGGGGTTCTGTTTGGGAAACATAAAGAATCAACTTATGTCGTGTTTAAGACAATTTTTAATTTATTTGTTATCAAACATGTAATCTGAATTAAATAATCTTTATCTTATGCTCTATGGACTATATGCTATCGATCCACCCTTATGACGTCTCCGGGGATATTTTCCGCATATTTTGACCCTACCCGGGGTGTCACAGAGAATGGTATCAGAGCATTAGTTATAGAGAACCAGATAAATTTTTAAATAAAATAAAAATAAAAATGATTTTTCTTTCATTTAAAACTGGACTATAACTTATAAGAATCTTTTTGGGATTTTATTTTGTGACCATATTAGTTAAGCATATAGATCTTAGGGCATTTTATGCTATGTGAACTAATTGTATATATATATATTTTATATATATATATATATATATATATATATATATATATATATATATATATATATATATATATATATATATATATATATATATATATATATATATATATATATATATATATATATATATATATATATATATATATATATATATATATATATATATATATATGTTTACTAAACTTGATTATTAATACTGTTTAGTGAGGTATTGCTATATGTTAGACGTGCTAAACTTGAAAATTTTACACTACATAGTAAAATACTGAAATGAGAATATGAGTAATATTAAACTAAACTTCCCACTTACTAATTGATAAATGAACTACTTACATGATAATACATATATATGTATAAGTATAAATATTTGTAACCTTAAAACATTCTAATAATTGTTTAAAAAGGGATATATTTCATAAATCATGTAATCTAAATAATATTGTTCTTTGTTTGTAAGCTTATACTCACTTCAAACTTAAAATAATACTATTTCAGAGCATCATGACTCCGCCTAGTGCATCACGACTCTTCTACCCAGAGTAGCTCCTACTCTAGTTGTTTGTTCATCCCCACGATTGACGCAGTGTGGATGGTTGTCAGCCTCGGATTCAGAGGATGACCCAGCCACCGAAGCTGTACTCCGAGAGGACCCTTTTTTTAGCTCAGCATCAGCCACACCGGCCCCAACCTCTAGGGAGGAGGACCGGGCCCCTTCTAGCATACCATCTTCCATGCCTCTGTCCTTTTCATCATGCTATTTCTCTAGACCCGCACCCGTCTCCACTTATGAGACTGGGGAAGGCTCCGGGGCAGGACGTGTCGATTCCGTCCAGGCCCAGATCTCCGCATTGGCTGCACGCCACGAGCAAGAGATATCCGACCTCCGCATCCAGTTGACAGTCAGTCAACAGGGCCACGCCGTCATCTATGAGCGTATCGACACTCTTTTCCGCACTATGAGGGGAGATTCCCAGACTGCTAAGGGCATCCAAGCTAGGACGGACGAGGCGCTGAAATGGTTATTAGATGAGAACTACCGCCTCCACCAGCGCATTCAGGTCATGGAGGGTCTGTAACATCAGACCCATGCTGCCCTTGCCACTCAGGAGCAATCATTATCCATCTTCTTTTATCTCGCTACTGTCCGGCATGATGGGGTCACTGGGGAGATGGCTTATCTCTGAGGGGTCGTCGATAGGCTTCGGAACCAGCTACTGTCTGCACTCCGTACGCTACAGGAGACCCGAACGACAGTTCGGACTTTGTGGAACACCAGGAAAAATTATGCAACCCCACCAGCTCCATCCGCACTGTCAGCCCCGACATCTTCTAGTGGACCATCCAGGCAGGATTAGTATATATGTACTAGACTTCTTGTACATCATGATAAGCTCGCGGGTTACATCCCGGCTATCATGATATAGGGCCTTTGTACTTTTATCTCTTTTTCCGCTTTTAGTGATGTAATCCCGTACTTTATCTTTCCTTTTCTTTGGGCATGTATTTTGGATATGATGTACTTAAGACAATGTGTACTACTACTCGGAGCAAGGCTAGCTAAACCTTGTTCCAGATTTGATATGCTCGATGAATGTTTAAAATTCCCTACGGAACTTTGCATGAAATCACTCTCTTATGTTATATCTGTTGTGCAATGTATTATATTATGAAATCCTGACAGGTTATCCAAATTTGTTATGAATTTTATGCATGAAATCATTCTCTTGCAAATAATATAAAAACTGCACTAACGATTGAATTAATAATCTCATTTTGTGTATGATTATAGACAAATGGTGATTTCACAATCGAACCCCAATAATGCAACTGTCTCCAATACCGCTAATACCAAAGTACCTGAAGCTACTTATAATGTTACCGATGCTCAATTCCGGGAGATGATTGGTGAAGGCATTTCGGCAGCCATGGCAGCCAGAGACGCTAATGTGGGCGATGACCCAAACCCCAACATACACAGAAACAACTTCAACAGGGGTTGTTCTTACCCCGACTTCTTGAAATGCAAACCCTCATACTACCGAGGAAAAGAAGGAGTTGTTGAACTAATGCAATGGTTTGAAAGACTAGAGACAGTTTTCCGCATCAGCGATTGTACTGACGAGAATAGAGTTAAGTATGCTACATGCACTCTACTCGATAGAGCCCTTACTTGGTGGAACTCTGTGGTCACCACCCTTGGACATGCCGCTGCTTATACTCTCACTTGGGCCAACCTCAAGGAAAGAATGACTGAGAAGTACTGTCCCAGAGGAGAAATGAAGAAGTTGGAAGTCGAGTTGTGGGATCTCAAGTGTAAGAACAATGATATCATTTGGTACACCCAAAGATTTCAAGAGTTAAGCTTGATGTGCACCAGAATGTTTCCTCTAAGGAGTGACAAGATTGAAAAGTATGTCAGCGGACTCCCTGACAACATTCATGACAGTGTGCTAGCTTCACGACCCACCACTGTTAATAGGTGTCATGGAATTTGCGACTGAGCTGATCGACAAGCGAGCCCGCAATCTGTCCGAGAGGCAAACAGACAACAAGAGGAAAACCGATGAAAACTCTCGTAGCCAGCACCAGCAGCCTTCCAAAAAGCACAATGTTGGGCAAGCAGATGACACTACCCCCACAACCCGCACCAAGAACTACTCAGGGACAAAACCCAAGTGTTCGAAGTGCAACTACCATCATGTTGCTGGAGGACAATGTCAGGATGCTACAAGTGCGGCCAACAAGGCCATTTTGCTCGCGATTGTCCAACCAATGTTGCTACCCCAGGTCGACCCAACACCAATCCTGGAAACAGCAACAAGGGCAAGTCCAACACACGAGGGAGTGGAAGTGGGCAACAAGGAAACCGAAACCCCACTGGCAGGAGCAGTAGCGGGCCGAAGAAAGCTGTGGTATGTTACGAGTGTGGAACCCCTGGGCACGTGAGACCTGATTGTCCCAAGAGGGCCAACCAGAAGAAGGACGACAAGGGAAATCCTTTGCAAGTGTACATGTCTGGCAATGCCCCAACAAACCCAGGCTCCAGCATCGTACCTGGTACGTTCTTACTAAACCAGTGATATACATCTATCTTGTTTGATACATGTGTAGACCAAAGCACTACAATTGCTAAATTTAGTAAGTTAATGGAAATCCCTCCGATAGTTCTAGGCTCCAATTATACTATGGAATAGTCGACGGAAAAGTTATGATAGTTACACACCATCATTCGAGGTTGATCCTTAAAACTTTTCAAATCGCCGTTTTACATCAATCAGATCCTAGAAAGCCCTGATAGCTTTGAGTTCGTTATTAGCACAAATTGACTAACAAGTATCATGCGACTATCCTATATAGCCAAACAATGGGTTGGTGCACCTTGGTGAGATGAAACCTTGATTATACTGGGGAGCCATAACCCCAATATAGTTAACACTAGATTCAGTGTCATCTCTAGCACCAACGGGCCAGAGAATACTTGGTCCGAGAATATCCCATTTCCCTAACTTGTTTCTTCCTTGCCTAAACCTGAAAGGCACATCCAACTCACAATGGGTGTATTTTGTAGGGTTACTCCCGCCACCTAGACAACCCTAAACCTGAAAGGCACATCCAACTCACAATGGGTGTACCTTGGAGGGCTACATTCGACATCCCCCGTAAGGAGATGTTGAATGTCCTATATTTTTGGACATTCCTCTTTCCTCTTCGGGTCCAATTAGTTCAACAATACCATCATCCATTAGACGCTGGGAGATGAGAATTCCTCTCTTTAGAAGTTAGAATTTGTACAAATTTTGAACCAGTAATAATGAATGTATGACCCTTGTTACGACACCCTGCAAGGCGCGCACTTCTTTATTCTTGGTATCTTCTTTTATTTCTACCATTTGAGGTACTTCTTTTCTGCGCCCCTCTCACGCAGCCTCACGGCAAAGGAAGCAGATTCTTTGCAACTTCTTACGCAAACGCCATCGACAACAATCTTAACATCTTTGTTAGGTAGAAACTTTAGTACCATTAACTAATGTTTGTGTCCCACTGACTTAAGGTAAAGATCGTAAGCCTTTTCTTAAAGATGTTAATATAGGAGGGGTTAAAGTTAAACATGTTTGTTTTACCTTCAACCCCCAATTTTTCATCCGCATGTATGGAGATATAACTTGTACCTCACCCATGAAAAGGATTTAGAAATAGTGCATCCCCAGATTCCCCAGCGTATGAAATATGTTGGCGTGTCCTCCTCATATTAGAAACCATTTGCAATGGATTTGTCCTCCTAACCAAATCCACAACGCCAATGGTCCTCTCCCAGATCCGAGAAAGGTATGACTACAACACCCATTGAGAAGCCCGCGCCTATCCATCTACAGCAGGAGTCTCCTTTACTGCTCAATCGGATGTATAGTGCGATCCGAATAAAGATCTCTTTGCATTCTGCGCCTACCCATCCACAGCAGCAGTCTCCTTTACTGCTCAATCGAATGTATAGTACGATCCAGATCAAGATTTCTTTGCATTCCTTGCCTATCCATCCATAGCAGCAGTCTCCTTTACTGCTCAATCGGATGTATAGTGCGATCCGAATAAAGATCTCTTTGCATTCCGCGCCTACCCATCCATAATAGCAGTCTCCTTTACTGCTCAATCGGATGTATAGTGCGATCCAGATCAAGATTTCTTTGCATTCCTCGCCTACCCATCCACAACAGCAGTCTCCTTTACTGCTCAATCGGATGTATAGCGCGATTCGGATAAAGATCTCTTTGCATTGCCCCTATCCGACCACAGTAGTAATCTCCTCTACTGCTCAATCGGATGAATAGTACAATCCGGATAAAAATATCTCTGCATTCTCTTCTGTTCACCTGTAATGACAGAAGTTTCCATTAATGCTGAATCAGACATATAGAAGTAACCTAAGAATAGACCAATTCGCGTTCATGCCACCATCCGCACCTGAGAGAGAACCTGAAACAAATAATACACTTAGAACATATATCACTTAAAAGATGACTATATTTTTAATAGCTTTGAGGACAAAGCTAAAATAACGGGGTGGTGCTGTAAAATCCATGATTTTACCATGATTTTATGTAATAGATTTTCACCCAATAATCCTAGAACACAAACTCATGTGTTATATTTCTATGGGTCATGTGTGAACTTGTCTAACATGTACATATACTTGTACATACACACTTGTTGAAATAAGATTCATAATGTGAACCTTGTACACAAAACTAGGGATAACAAGTAGTAAGATGTATACTTAATATTGGAAATATTCAACACTTAACAAAAATTAGAAAAATATGCTACACCATGTGTATGTGGCCGTATATGTGTGTATGCATAGTTTAGGTATCCCTAAACTTTCTTGGACTAGCCTAAGGTTATGTGTTTTTATGCTCTAGCCCAACATAGGGCCCAACACAAGCCCACCCTTTTCTTTAGATAGCCTTACACCACACACACATGCATATGTGGAAGAAGAAGGGTTGTCTTGGAAAGGGAAGAGCCTACACTTGGCACAAATGTCCTTACCAAGGCAATCATGCCTTTTTCATTCTCTTTCCCTCTCTCATCTTTAAGCCGAAACACACACATTCCCATCTCTTATACATGCAACTCACTTCTCTCTACTCCTTTCTCTCTCAAACATTTCGGCCATAAGCCACAAAAATCCAAAGTTGATTCATTAAATCAACTAAATCTTTGTCCCATCTTGATTACAAATCATTTGGTAGCATCATTTCTCTTGGAACCACTATAAACAATCCCTAGCCAAATCTTTAAGGCCATGGCTTGATTTATATTGGGGTTTTCTTCATCATCTTGAGTAGATCTTATATCTCCTTGTTCATCTAGATCCTCTTTGGTACTTTTAGGCAAGAGAGGTATACACATCATAATCTTTCATTTCTTCATGCATGCATCTTCATACATCTATAAACACAAGTGAATAACATGTTAAAAATCAAGATATGGTAAGGCTATGGCCCATATGGGTCACGGCATATTTATACAAACCATGATCATGATTCAAAATATTTTTAATAAGAAACTTATGACTTATGTGTTATGTGTTAAACTTGATTTAGAAACCATATGAAACCTTTTATAAATCTAAATATGGCATGGGTTACAAATCTTGTTTATGGGACTTTGGTTAACCAATAACCATAGATCTCATGAAAAGAACTTGTGAAACTTAAAAATCATGAAAACCATGACCTTAAAGGTCACGGCTAGAATGAGTAAAGGCCATATGATTTGTCTACTAAGTTTTGAATAGTGGAACATGAAATGTTACATGTCAAATGAGCTATTAAAAATCATCAAAGTAACTTATGTGAATATAGCCGTGGGTTACATAGGACCCTAAAATGGGTTAGATGTACATGCATGCTTATAAAAACCTAGATCTAATGATAAGTGTTAACTTAACATGGGATACATGAAATAAGCTAGTAGATCTAATGGGAATATTGGGAGGAAACAATATAGCCGTGGGCTATATATTGTTTCTTAGAATGATAGTAGCCTTGGAAACATGCATGTAACCTAGATAATCATAATGTGTTTTAGTAAATATTTACAAGATTTAAAAACTAGTTAAAGTATTCATCTTGTAAATACCAAGATCTAAAAACATAGCCGTGAGCTATATATGTGGGTACATGGATCTATGTTTGATTGTTAGGCCTAAACATAGTTTAGATCTTATTTTGAACTTGTGACTTATTTTCTTGATGTGTACATAGTTAGATCTAATTTTGTAACACATATAAACTACATGCAACCTTAAAACATGAATTATCTTAATAAGCCATAACTAATGTAGGTTGTGGGTTATAAGCTCCTACTAGGGCTTATGACTTACTTGTAACCTTATGACACACCTAGATCTAATTTGGTATAACACATAAAATGAATTTTTAAGTTTTATTCATCTATTTAGATTGAAAACTAAATATTAATAAGCTCATAATAAGCTTATAAGAGTATCCTAAGTAAAAATATACAAAAAATGTAAATTAATGTTAATGGACTAATTAAGTCCATGAAAAGTTAACCTAAAACTTAAATGAACCCAATAAGCCCATTTTATAAATTATAATGACTTAAATGGACTTAGGATCACACTTAGGCCCATTTAACTAATTAAAAAGGGACTTAAAAATGTATTAAGCCCAATAAATGATTTAAAGGCCCATTTAAGTAAATTAGTGAACGTGAAGTATATTTAAGCCCACTAAAAAATCTCATTAGATGTTTAGCCCATTTGATGAGCCCATATAAAGTTTAAATGTTAAAATAAAAGTTTTTATAATAAAATATAACTTATAAAAACTTTTTGGATGAAAATGACAATTTACAAAACTTAAGGACTAAAACCGTAACTTATAAAATTTGTTTTGATAAATTAGTAAGCACAAGGACTGGAAATGTAAATATCCAAAAGTCTAGGGTTTAATAATTACTATCCGTGGCGAATTAAACCCTAGGGGCTGTTTTTGTAAATTTAGTAAAGTTACAAAACCTAGATATAACTAGAGGGACCAAATCTGCCATAATCCGAAACTATAACAAGCCCTAGGTACTAAATATGTAAAATCCGAAAGTTTACTTGTTTAAAAATATGGAGGGACTAGTTTTGCCATGTTCCGAAACATTAACAAACCCTAACTCTAAAATCTATTTTAATTATAATAAAACATAATTAAAAGTCTAAATCATAAGGGTTGATGTATAAAACTTAAGTTTGTGATAAATAAACTATTTTATAAATATTAAATAGTTTATGAAAACTTTAGAGTTAAATAAAAATAAATTATTTTTTTTGAAATATTTATTTACATTTGCTTTACAAGATAAAATGTATAAACAAGATGAATGTGTGTTATTAATACATGTGCTCATATACTTTTAAGAAATAAAATTATATGAACATTAATTAAATTAAATGTTACCACGTAAATATATTATAAGTAAACCCCTTATGTTTACTTAAATATAGAACTTGGTTATAAATTCAATTAAATGTTATTAATACAAGTACTATAAACATAAATTAATATTTTAAGTGAAACATTTTCTTTTATGTCTACTTAAATGTAAAACTTAATTGTAAGATTGAATGATTACTATAAATACATGTATGTTAACTAATATTAATGGTTAAACATTTGATGTGAACTTAGAAATGAAACTTATATAAATAAGTTAAATGAATATTGATGCTACTTGAACTACAGTTATTTAGATAAAAACCATAGTATGAATGAACTGAATAAAATCCGTATAAGCATACATAAATGTTCATTGTACTATCTATTAAGACTGTACTATTTGATTAGGCATAACTTTGGTGTGAGCTTTAATTGGATATCCGTGTTAAACAAGCAATTGCCTACTCCCAGGTGAGTTTACAGCCCCATATAAACTTTGATAAAACTTTCCCATTTTGGGAAAGAAAATATGCAAACATATATTGGATATAACTGAATTATATAAACTTGATTATGATTGATTATTATTGAGACTGTTAAATTGTTGTAAATCGCCCGAATGTTATAAATAGATCTATTAGGCGTTGACCATCCCCGTCTGGGTGAGTCATGCTCACTGTGCCTTGGCCGGGACAACAGACGTATACCATGTTGGAACTGGAATGGGTGTCTTTTTGTAAGACACTACGTCCTCATCTGTTGAGGACTATGGGGTTAAGCTTCAGTTTCTAATAATAAACAAATGTTATTTACATTTAGTAAGAATGCTTTGTGCATTATTACTTCTATGATTATTGTATGTCCAAACTAATTAATAGTTAAAATCTGTAATTCACCAACTTAATGTTGACCCCGTTAGTATGTTTTGCACAGGAACATGAAGTTAGTACGTGGTGTGTGCATGGTCTCCAGCACCTTAGTAATCTGCATTGTAGGACTCGTCCGGGGTTCTGTTTGGGAAACATAAACAATCAACTTCTGTCGTGTTTAAGACAAATTTTAATTTATTTGTTATCAAACATGTAATCTGATTTAAATAATCTTTATCTTATGCTCTATGGACTATATGCTATCGATCCACCCTTGTGACGTCTCCGGGGATATTTTCCGCGTATTTTGACCCTACCCGGGGTGTCACAGTGACCTTGTCATGCTCAAGGTGTCACCTTGGAAGGGTGATGTACGCTTTGGTAAACGTGGAAAACTGAATCCACGTTATGTCGGCCCTTTCAAAGTAATAGCCAGGATCGGGGAGGTAGCTTATCGTTTAGAGTTGCCCCAACAACTGAATCGGGTACACTCTACTTTTCACGTGTCTAATATGAAGAAGTGTTATGCTGAAGAACCATTGGCTATGCCATTGGAAGGAGTTCAGTTTGACGACAAACTCCAGTTCATAGAAGAACCAGTAGAAATCATGGAGAGGACAGTTAAGAAATTGAAATGCAGTCGCATCCCGTTGATCAAAGTACGTTGGAACTCGAGGAGAGGTCCTGAGTTCACTTGGGAACGAGAAGACTCGTTCAAAGCCAAGTACCCACACTTGTTCACCTGACCGGTGACTTCATATTAAGCTTTGAGGACAAAGCTAAAATAACGGGATGATGCTGTAAAACCTCTGATTTTATTTTATTGACTTTGTCAACTCTTGTACTCACTATTTTTGGAATAGATACAATTCCACTTTTATATGAATTATTAATAGTCATATACTTTTGTCATGCTATTATTTCATATTTATTTGTACATTTATATGAACTTTTAGTCTTTATTGACTACGTTGGCATGCACAACGATAAACTAAATTACAAATATCGTAATAAAATGCTTAAAACTAGTATAAGCATGCACAGACTTGTTCTGAAACTTTTATGCATTATGTTATGCATTTACTGAGACCTTATAATTATTTAGGTCGTTGACTGTATCGTGAGCATCACATCAGATTTTCTTGTGACTTATTGTTGTACTACTAAGGTGAGTTCATGGCCCCACTTTGTACATTGACAAACTTTTAAAGCCTTTTATGGGGAAGAAAACATGCAACATATTTTATTTGATGGACATAAACTAAACTACGAAACCTTTGATTACATTTGCCTATTGTAGATGAACCCGCATGACCCCTGCATTTGAAACTGTTAAAATTGTTGAATTGCCTGAATGTATAAATAGATCTATTTGGGATTGATCATCCCCATCTGGGTGAGTAGCGCTCACTGTGCCTAGGCCAGGACAACAGATGTTTAACATGTCAGAACTTTATATTGGGTGCATTTTTATTAATGCGAAGGGTCCTTATTTTTGTGGACTTAACGTGTCAAGTATCAGTTTCGGGTAATATGGGAATGTAATTACTTTTAAGTGTTGATGCTATGTGCATTACTACTTCAATGAATGTTTATTGTCCAAACTCATTTTATTAAACTTGTGAATTCACAAACTTTATGTTGACTCTCTAAGCATGTTTTCTCAGGAAACTGATGCAGGTATTGACGTGCATGGAATCAAGCATCATGATAGGTTGCATTTATAGAGCTCATATGGGGTTTTATAACGGGGAATGATTTCAACAACTAAATAATGTTTAAGACTATTTTAATAACATTTGCACTTTTATTCATGTAATAAATGTAATGATAATCTTTTATCTGTTGCTCTACATACTATCTGTTGTTGGTCCACGTCACGTGACACCCAAATATTATTTCCGCTGCATTTGACCAATTTGGGGGTGTCACATATTAAGGTTAATACTTGGTCCTTAAAGTATATTGGTGTAGATTGGTCCTAGCTAAGATTAGGGCTCGACTTTTAGCTTAGAGTCAGAAATTGGTTAAGCGACGTTGTGTATGGTTTCTCCACCTTAAGGAGCTTGTTTATTAATGAACTCTCGAGTGAGGAGTACTCGAGGAGTGGAGTAGGAACGAGGAGTGAGCTTCGTTGCGGAACCACTATAAATCCTTGGTGTTTGGTTTGATCTTTCCTTCCCTTATCTCTTTACATTCATTATTCTTTATACTTGTGATTATTAGTTTAGTTGCACTATACCTTGTTCATATTGTGTATAAGAAGGTTTCACATAATTACTTAATTCTAAGTTTTTGAAAAGGATTTTTAAAAACCTATATTTAACAAGTAAATTTAAGAAACTATTCAATCCCCCCTTCTAGTTTCTACAATTGGTATCAGAGCGTGGTTGCTCAAGCCTATTTAAAATATATTGTATTTTAAAACTTGAATCGATCTATGGATTCCAACAAGTATCTAGAAGGGAAATCCATGCAAAGACTACCTCTTTTGAAATTGATAGTTTTATTTATTGGAAAAATAGATTTGAGACTTATGTGAAATCAAAAGATTTAGATTTTTGGCATGTTATTACCAATGATGATTTTTTGCCTTATCAATATAATGAAGTTTCTAAAAGCAAAGAGATAGTCACTTTTGACAAAGCTAATGATGATACTAAAAGGAAACTTGCTAAAAATAATGAGGCTAAAATGGTGATTTATAATGCTTTACCAAAGAAAGAGTGCGAAAAGATTTTTATGTGTGAAACCGCTAAAGATATTTGGAACACTCTTTTAGTAACCCACTAAGGTAATAGCCAAGTCAAAGAAAGTAAAATCGATCTTCTTGTTCAACAATATGAACAATTTGTCATCTTAGAATATGAAACTATTGATAGTGCATTTGCTAGATTTAACACTATTATTACTATTCTAAAAGCACTTGATGAAGGTTTTTCTAGCAAGAACAATGTTAGGAAGTTTCTTAGGGCATTGCATCCAAAGTGGAGAGCTAAAGTCACGACGATTGAAGAATCAAAGGATCTCGCCAAATTATCACTCGATGAACTCATTGGTAACTTGAAGGTTCACGAGATGATAATTTTGAAGGACTCAGAAATGGTGAAAACTAATAGTGAAATAATTTATCTTGAACTCAAGTACAAGAAGGCGCAAAGTGACCATGAAAGCTCCTCTGACAGTGATGATGAGGAATATGCCATGGTGGTTAGAGACTTTAAGAAGTTCTTTAAAAGACGAGGTCAATACGTGAGGCAACCAAACAACGACAAGAAACCCTTCTCCAAAAACTGATTTGCTAAAGATGATAAAGGTGATAGGAAATGCTTTAGATGTGGTGATGCAAATCATTTCATCGGTGATTGTCCTAAACCTTCACGCGACAAGAATCACACGGCGTTTGTTGGAGGTTCATGGAGCGATAGCGGTGAAGATGTTGATGACAACCCCAAAGATGAGAAATGTCTCATGGCTCATACTTCTAAAGAGGTACATTCCGAAACCGATTACTATAGCAATAATAGTTCTTCTCAAGATGATAGTGAATTAGAAGGCCAATACAATAACTTGCATAAGCTTAGTCTTAAATTCATTCAAAAGAACAAAGTGCTAAAATCAACTAAAACTAAGTTTGAGAACGAGATTATGAGCTAAAAGAGAAATTAGCTAAGCTTGAGAAAAACAAATAAGTTGATTTAGGATGCTTAAATTGTGAAAATCTTAGACAAGAAAATGAAAACCTCAAGAGCACCTCCATAAGACTTGAAAAGTTCATGAGAGGTACTAATGCTCTTGATGATATGTTAAACAAACAAATTCATTCTAAGGAAAGACTTAGGCTAGGATATAACACTAATGAAGCATCAACTAGTGAACCAAAACAAGTTAGTTTTTCATAAAAACGTACCCGTGTACGCGGTTCTCCAACATATGGTGCGGTTCCTTATTGCTATGGAACCACGGGTGGAGCTAAAGAACCGCGGTCAGAAGAAGGTTTGTGTGAAAATCCTAAACTTCTCAACCTAAAGCTTCTTCTCTAAAGCTTTCAAAGAAACCGAGAATCTCGGTTAAACCCATTTGGATCAAAAAGAACAAGAATCCTCATGATTCTTCTTCTCCAAAATCCTCCAAAAATTCCTTTTTCTCTCCGATTCAATATTGGAATGAGACTTACTCTATAAATCCAATTACCGGACAAAAAGAAATTCTTCCACCACCACCTAAACCTTTCAACTCTCCTCAACTCAATGACCTATCTTCTTTCCCTAACCTCACTAGGCATTGTAAAAACATCTCTTATCCATTATCTCCCTCCCCACCAACCTCTAACTTGATGGACCTCCCCCATCTAACGACTTTGTTTTGCATCATGGTTCCTCGTGTGCTTGTTGTCGTTTTCAACAAATTGAACTTGCTCATATATATGACAAGCTAAATTTTCTTGAATTCCTCCTTACTCGACCTCCTCTCAAAGTTTTCGTTCCCGTGAACAAAATTTCGAATGATGCTTCGTCGTCTTTCCTTTCCAACTAAGACACTTTTTGTACTTTAGTTGTTTGAGTCAATAAATTTTAAGCAATCTTGGAAGATTATCACTATTAGAGTAGCTTATGCTTTATGGTCTATTTTCCATATTCTTCTTGTTTAAAATATTCATTTTGTGTGTATGAATATTTATCTTGTATGTTATTTCATATTTTTGTAATATGAATGTTATGTGTGTTATTTTTCCCTTTAATTTTATTTCACACATTTGTTAAGGAGTTGATCATATGTAAATATGGATGTTGATGATCCTACACCACAAACTCTAGCCCCCGACACATAAAGCATAGCCCCTAACACATAAACCATAGCCCCCGACACATAAACTGTAGCCCTCGACACCTAAACACCTCTTCATCCTCTTCACCACAAGACTTTAGGCTAGCCAAGCACCAAAGGGTCACTAGAGTGTCTTCCTCTAGTGATCCTAACCTTGTAGCAGAGAAGACCACTACTACTAGGGTGGTTAGTGATGTGGAGATGGGTGGGCCTATTGACTTTGGCTTAGATGCAGGTCAAGCGAGGCCCATTGTAAGTAAGCCCATCCCCACGCTCAATGGATCTACATTAAGGATTTAATTCCTAAATGTGGATGAGGGCAGTCTAGAACCTTTAACCCTCGTGGAATTGACGAAATTCTGTATTAGCTTGCAAAAGCAAAATACAGACCTTGTATAGGCAGTCAAGAACCAAGGTCTTGAACTCACACAGCTGAGGGAGAGACTTGCTATTTTGGAGAATGCTAGTAAGCCAAGGAGGGTATTTGTGGTAAGATCCTTAGAGATTAATGCTATAGAGGAGTATTACAAAGGGGAGGAGCAACTGAATTTGAGTAACAAAAGTAGCAAGGAAGGCTCCAAAGGCTCCATACGTACATTGGAAATAGTTGATGCTCTCACAGGTATGAAGGAGAACAAGGAGTTTGATTCCTCAATGATAACCCTAACAAGACTCTGCTCTGTTCAACTAACTGAACAAGTGAGCACATGCAAGGGTGCAGCCGCTGACAAGCCTTTTCTAGCCACTAAAACTACATTTCTAGCCCCTGACAGATCTCTATTTGTTGCCGGTGTATCCCAACCACCATTGATAATTAGAGAGTTGTCCACACATGTACCAACTACTTTACCTTCCATTGATCCAACATATAAAGGTAAAAACATTTTGGTAGAAGAACAGGTTCCCAAAGAGAGTGCACAGGTTGAATTTAATCAACTGTTGGCACAACAATTGCAAAAGGAAGAACTAATAGGGCAAAAAAGGGTTCTAATGAAGCCCATATACTTAGTTCTGAGTTTGGGACCATGGAAGCTGGTAATGATGATGATGATGGTAGTTCACATAGCTCTAATCCTGATATGAATCATAATTAAGAGCCATAACAGTTAGAGTATGGTGAGGATGAAACAACCAAGGAAAAGTTCAAAAGCTTGGCTTTGCTGATTGACTATGACATACCTCAAATTGCTAGTTTATATTTTAGGTATGAGGAAGAGGCTATGGAGCAAAATCTTCCTATGTCTATGAGAACTTGGGAGGTTAAGAATTTGCTATGAGTGCAAAAAGATTTAAATATGATAGAAGCAAACAAGGCTTCTAATATTTTGATGAAACCTAGATCACACAGGAGAGAGTTGTACAAGATGTTGTGGAGTAATGAGACTGGATGGATATGGAGAAAGTTCCAAGGAATGACTTTTGAGGAGTTAGAGTTCAGATCATATCCTATCTGGGTTAAAATTTGTGAGCATAATACTCATCTTAAGCTATTTGTTGAAAGACAAGAAGAACTGAAAGAATAGATGAAGCTAAAGAAAGCAGTGTTGATCTTTTGGATCCAAAATTGCCTAGTGAAATTGTTTTTAAGGCAAATTTACAACTTTATTCTTTAGACATTACTGCTATTGAGGCTGTGGATTTTAGAAATCCTATGATTAAGTATGAGGATGGTCTAAGTACAGGTTTCTGGAAGATCACAAGATATGGTGATAAGGTTTAGGTGTTTACCTCTCTTATTCTTTGTTTGAGAGTATGGATAGAGAGGACCTGGAGACCATTTGGGGTTTATTGAAGGAAAAGTATGATGTTGAGGTTCCTTCAACTATTGGTGGAATAAAGATCTGGTCAACATTTAGAAGGATGTTTTATCATGACCAAGATGATCCAGTATGGCTGGACTTAGATGATTTGAGTGGTTTGGAGTGGCGTTTGTATTCTATAGCTGGTGTGTTTTATCGTTGCACTTCAAAGTTTTTAGAGTATTTGTTGGTGGATAAGATCTATCCACTGACACGAGAGGTGTTGAAGAAGATGGTCTACACAAAGCTAAAGGTTGATTACACAAGTGATTTGAGTGTTGACTTTTCGGGGTTTATTCATACTCAAATTCAGAGATAATTATATTTGAAGAATCCTCTATGTGTATTTTTGTTTTCTTCAGAAACTTGATAATTAGGATAAATATCAAGTTTAGGGGAGGATTGTTGGGAATAAAATGACTAAGTCCCTAGCCGCTGACAAGTAAGATTTTAGACGCTGACAAGACATATTGTAGCCGCTGACAAGAAGAATCTTAGCCACTGAAAGATTGCATGAGCTGTTTGGATCAACTCGGCATAAGTTTGGTATGCGTGCTTTGTTAGTTTGCTCTTTACTCTAAGTATTAAATTTTGGATAGTACTTAGATTGTTCAATACACAAAGTTTCTCTACGTATTACACTTGATCTAATCTCATTATTACAAAGCTAAATCGATCTAAGTTTGAGATCAACACTTTGCAGCAGTTGTAGGTCTTCCCCGTAATATCTTGATAGAAGTTGTCTTAACTTCCTCGTAAATCAGTAATCCTTTCTTGAATAGATGTTGAACCTTCCGACGATCGTTTTGAATTTTTCTGGTGGTGGGTTTTGTGAGAGACATATGTGTGTGTGTTTTTATGAGAGAGAAAATTAGGTAAAAAAAAGGGATAGGGAGGTGATTTTAAGGTTTTTGTATGATTTGGAGGAGGTATACATACCATTGAATTGAAATCAAATCAATAGTTATAATTTTGTTCTTTTGTATTTTAAGATGATAAGGTTCTTGGTATATCTCACATCATGTAACTATTTGTGCATAAAATGATCAAACACATATTGTTATACATCAAAAGTTTACTTGAATTGAATTATCGCATTTTACAACTTTTTACAATTACAATTTAATCTTTTCACATTACACGAAACACTAACTATAATATATGATATTGTTAATTATTCATAATTAAGTATGCGTGTGTTTTGTATGTATAAAACAAAGTCATACTTGTATGGGAAAATTATTAAAATCATCCATTGCCCAGTTCCTAATCTTGATATGGGTCAAAAAGCTTGTCTAGAACGATTAGGTCCAGAGCAATTGGGCAATCATGATTATCGGGTGCAGAATGCGTCATGTGTCTTTTGTTGCTTTATTTTTTTTGAACAATTTGTTAAAGTTACGTTACTTTTTAAAACACTTGTCGATATCTAGCGTTTGTTGCTCTGTTTTTTCCATTATCCGATACCTATATAAAAAAAAAATGTTGTTGAGGCTAAAACTAGAAAATGAAAAAATTGGTGGACTATTTTAATAATTTTCTCAATTTTTATTTGACCGGAGTCAAGTCGTAAGAATCCAAAAGAAACGTCAAAACCAATTATACACTCTCATCATATTGTTACCGAGAGACACGGCCCTGTATCTCCGGCGATAGATCTCGCCGGAAGGAAAAGAATATATCCGATCAGAAGATAAAAATGGCTCCAGTGTCGGCATTAGCAAAGTATAAGCTAGTGTTTTTAGGAGATCAATCAGTTGGTAAAACTAGTATCATTACTCGTTTTATGTATGATAAATTTGACAACACTTATCAGGTCGGTTTTACCTTCTTTATCCTCCTCCTCGTCATCTTATATTCGTTACTTGATTTTTCAGTTTCGTGATTGATTTAGATTATTTCATTTTTTTTGTTTCGCAAAAGTAGCGTTTCGAAAAAATAGATAAAGCTACTTGCTGTTGAGCATTAAAGATCACAACGCTCGCCGCTAACCGCTCCTAATTGCTCTGTGCCAAACACAACCTAAATTTAGGCACATATTTCATTGGATCGTGAATAAATTAGCATTGGACGGCGTTGATTAAGTTATAAAACTAATTATTTGCTTCTTGATTTAGATAAATAAGTTGGTTCCAGAGGCTATTTGGTATTGCGTATTTATGTGCTTATCTGCTATAAGAAGTTTTGAATGTTTGGATGAAGCTGCCAATTTGCTAATTATAAGATGAAATAAGTGCCGCCTGCTTGTTTTAAGCAGATAACCATTTTACAAACATGCAATGCAAATACCCCCTTTATTAGCTTTTTTAGTTGCTTATTTGAAAGAACTTGTTTTTCTTATGGATAATTGTATAAGAAGCTTGATAAAGGTGTATAAAATATGTTGTATTAAAACGCAATTGCCGATATCAACTTATTTAAAAAAGCTGTCTCAAGCGCCTAAATGGTTATATATAATGATACATTGGATGACCTAGATTAAGACATTTAGTTATAGGAGTTCTAAAGTGAAGATGTAAATGGTTTATTTTATGGTATAGATATATAGATCGGGGTCGTGAGTCGTGACATATTGAGGTAAGCTTATACATATCTCATGGAGTCAAGGAAACACATTAAGTAGCCGTATAGTAAGCAGGACCGTGTTTTAGTGTGTGTGAGGTGGGGGACCGCTCAGGGCCCCAAAAATTTATGGGTTCAAAGTTTGTCCCGTTAACAATTATAATGCATGATTAAATTAGTATTGAACGTTTAGATAACTAATTGCATTATATTATATAAACGGTGACAGTTATATAACATTACTTCTCGAAAGCGCCTCGTTATGTAATTTCGTCTGTGGCCCTAAAAAATTTCAAAAATTTCAAAAATTTCAAAATTTCAGGGAAGGTCGTACCTATCTTAATATCAGTATATGTTCTTTGATTTTGAATGATGAATTTGCCTTTAACCTGCCGCGATCAACTGGCTATTAAATTTGAAAATGGGTAATATAAGAATTTACTGTGTCATAATGGGAAGTCAAGAATCGGTATTTGCAATTTGATTCATTTGTATCTTGAAGATGTATCAAATGCAGTGATCCCAATTTTGTATATATTATGATGTTTTACACAATGTGACAATCTTGGTTTAAAAAAGCGCGCCTTTTTACGCCTAAGGCGTGAGGCGAGCCGAGGCAATGGGTTCATCGCCTCGGGACCCCTGATGCGCAGCCGTTACAAAAAGCCATTGGAGGCGGTGCTTTTTTACGCCTTAGAGGACGCTTTTTACCGCCTCAAGTGCTTTTTGTTCTAAAAATGACATTTAAACTCAAAGGGTTTGAGTGGACTTTTAAACTCACAAGGTTTTTTGTTCTAAAAATGACATTTGGACTTTTATCAGTCTAAAAATGACATTTAAGCTCAAAAAGTTTGAATTATGGGTTTTAACAAAGTCGCAATTGTTGTGTACAAAATAAGCGCCTCACCTACGAGAGGTGTGCGCTTTTGCGTCATTGCCTGGCGCTTCTCGCTTCGGACCCTTAGCGCAACGGACCGCTTCTCGCTTTTTAAAACCAAGGTGACAATGCATATTGAAAAAAACACAGAAGTAGGCGACATATGTTTTGGAGGTAGAGGGACAACCGATAGGTAGAGTGTTAAGGAAAATGAACTAAAAGGCAGAATGAAATGTTTAGGATTGTTTGACTCTGAACCTTGATATCTCAATATATGTTCAAAATATTAAATGCAATAAAGTTATCAGGATAAATAGAATGTATTTTGGTTGTATCATGTCTGTAGTTATGCTCACAACCTTAATTTCCTGAGCAACCAAGGAGAAGTAAACTATGAGCACGTTGCATAAGAAACGCAAAATACTCTCTATCTTCACTCTTCAGTGTTAAATCTTGCCTACTACCCTAGAAATCAGTTTCGTCCGTAGGTAAACGTAAACCATGTAGAAAAGTTATATGTATAAGCAACAGTCTTTGTCGAACTTTGTTATAGTTTGTAATCACAGTTTCAGTTCTTGCCTTGTGTTGGTATTATTATATATCATAGATGGGGATCACATTCACTATAAACTGGTTTAGCAATCAAATACCATTAATTTTAATTCGCATAGGAGAACTTCATTTTTTTTATATTTTTTCTCCAATGGATGTCGAAGTGAAGAAGCAACTAACAAGTCCCTCTAAAGATTACCTTCTGCTTTGGTACTGGATTGGCTGATCTTAGTTGCATAAAGCTTCTGACTAAGATCAAGAAACATGCTTCCTTTGTTTGAAGGAAAAATAACTGCATCAAGTTTAAAACAATAATGTATGTCTGTTTACTGCTAATGGCAGTGCATACACCTTTTAAGCTGATCGCCTATGTGTGTATCTTCTTGATTTCTTAGTTTCAGAAGTCATGAAGGAGGGAAGGATAAACAATAAAGTTCCCTTCACCAATCACTTGTACTTTACAGTTCAACATTACTGTCATCTTTATGCACTCCCTTGTTGTTTATAGTTTTCGAGTCCTGTGTTCGTGTCTTTGACACCATATTCTATATGTGAAACAATTTGTATTGTCATATTAAAGAAAGAAAGTTTCTGCATGTAGTGTTCCCATTTTATATATCAAAGAACTGTTCGCCTTCAAGACAGTTGGCAGTAAGATATAATTTGCCTAGACTAATTTAAGGGATAATAATCAACTGTCCAATCTGCGAAGTCCCTTTTTTCCACACACTTTTGTACGTGAGAGATCTGTGCTATAATTTTTCTCGCGTTTGTTGTGAACGAGCCATAAGAAACAGATTCCTCCTTTTGTACCGATTACCATGAAAATAATATAATCAGTGGTAATAGTTAAACAAGATTTTAGGTAATATCTGGAGAGCTTGTTAGCCCATTGGGTTTTTAAGAAGACCGAAAATCATCATAGCTGGAAAGATAAGATTCACGAGTATTAAATGGTATATGAATTGATATACGGACATTCAGACACTCAGTTTCCCTTGCAGCATATAATGTCTTGCATTTCTTCTTGTAGTTCAATATCTGTAGAATTCGTACCAAATCGGCAAATCTTATTGTTTGTATTTTCTTTATCTTTCTAATGAGCATACTCTGATATATCCTCTATGCAGGCTACTATTGGTATTGATTTTTTATCCAAGACAATGTACCTTGAAGATCGCACAGTACGCTTGCAGCTTTGGTAAGAATACACATTTCTTATTGGTATTGTTCAAGTTTATTTTACAGTTTTTTTGTATGAGTCGAGCCTTGGGTTTGGAAGTTGGAACTTTGGATACACCTGGAGCTAACTTGAGTTATCTTTTCATGCCTTTATAAGAGATTTATCATACATTATATCCGACTTCTGTCACTGAGCGTACTGTCCCATTGTCAATTTGGTCTTGCATTTAGCAGAAGCTGATCATGAACTGAAGTGTTAAGTGCAATGTAGATTTCACGTGTCTTAGAAAAACGTGTATGTCCCCAGAAAAATTCCTGATTTTTCAACTATAATTTTGCTGGATACCCATTGTAGATATATCATCCGAAAATGCTCTGTAAGGGCCCAGCTTCATATACAGTCTTATGAAACATACTACTAGAAGTGTCGCTTGGGGTGCGATATTTTGCAATGTACTCATAACTGAACTGCTCTATAGTAGTTTTATATCAATGTTGAACATATATATTCAAGTTTAACTGTCAATGGTCTATCTATTCTTTCCCTCGCGAGGACTTCTAGGCACCAACTTACTTGACTATTTTAAGGTTCTAGACTAGAATTTTCTTAGTTTTTGCTGCGCGATGTTGTATGTTTTTATTTAATTTGCACATTTTTTTTTTCACAAATTACTTGCAAGAAAATTCTTGTCTTATTGAGGTCGACATAAATCCTGGAATCCGTTTCTTTCAACCATGGTAACCCATGCAGAATTTTGGCTATGTTTACAGGGACACAGCTGGGCAAGAAAGGTTCAGGAGTCTCATTCCAAGTTATATTAGGGATTCCTCTGTTGCAGTCATTGTGTTTGATGTTGCAAGTGTGTTTTCCTTTTTCAATATTCCTTTTTTTCTTTATCAACTTATTTTTCATGCATAGCCATGTCAAGTGATTATTTTTTTTATTGGAATGATGCTTTTAAACATTCTGATATTTGTTTTCCCAACCACTTCTATATTGCGTGTAGGCCGGCAATCATTTATGAACACAGCAAAATGGATTGAGGAGGTTCGAACTGAGCGAGGCAGTGATGTTATCATTGTTCTTGTTGGAAACAAAACTGACCTTGTGGATAAGAGGTAATACATTGTTCCTTCTTCTAATTCTCAAATTTAAATAGTTGATTGCCTCTGGTGTTAACTCCGCATTCAGCGAAACCTGTTTTAGTTGGTATATATTCGCTGTATCCTTTTTTTTTCTTCTCGTGTGTCTATTTTGGTACCTAGGTTGATTGAACTTTATAGCAAATATATACTCCTTTTGATACATGGATTGTTGTAGGCAAGTTTCCATAGAGGAAGGAGAAGCTAAAGCTCGTGACTTCAATGTAATGTTCATTGAAACCAGTGCCAAGGCAGGATTCAATATTAAGGTAAGCACTGATATTGATACTATCTAGTATACCAACTCGCCGAACAAGAGTTGGACTCTGATGTTTTTTTGCAACATTATCTCTTCTAAGTGATGGGAGGTATAGGTTCCAAATTCACGTGGCTTAACGTATTTTTTGTCATAACAAAAATGGTATGTAACTTCGATATTAGGTCAGTTCTTGTTGTCAAGCTTGACATCGATGTTGGCAGCTACTGTCACTGTGAAGGCAAAATGTGTCATTTTTTGTCACAACAAAAATGATCTAACGTTAAAGATGACAAAATGTGACGGGACTGACGGTTTGGTAACAAGTGAAAATAGTTAATTTTGTGGTGTGTCAGCTGATATGAAACACTTATTATTCAGATTCTTTTTCAAGGATTCAGATGATTACAAAAGTTATGTTATTTTAATATAATAAAAAAAAATTCTGAATAAAAAATGTAAAACCTAAATGGGTGGAAGTCGTCATCTCTAATTTACATGGAACCAACATGATTTCTTTCTCACTTGTAAGTTGTAACACCTGAAAATTTTCAGGCATTGTTCAGGAAAATAGCTTCTGCATTACCAGGGATGGAAACTCTATCTTCAACAAAGCAGGAAGACATGGTCGATGTAAATCTCAAGTCCAGCAATGCAAGTGGGTCCCAGCAGCAAGCCCAGTCTGGAGGCTGTGCATGCTGAAGTGCTGATGCTAAACCTATATCTCTCTCCGTTACCCCATATACTCATCCAACCTTGGATGATTTGTGTGTATGATTCTTCATAAACCATACCAGTATCGATATTTTTGAAGGTTAGTGCTTATATGGAAAGGGCTTTGTCATGCTTGGCCGTAGTTGAATTAGAATATAGTGCAATAGTTGTGCAATTTGCTATGCATTAGTGGTTACTGTTTGAAAATGTTCTTATGTTTGAGGTTGTTTCCGAATTGTAAGGTTAAATTGTAGTCAGACTCGAACAGTTGACATATTTGAATTGCTTTAGCTGCTTTTTTTTCCGACTCTTCAGTTTTTATTCTACAAGCTGAGAGCATGCCCAATGCATCAAATGGGCAAAAGCTTTTTATCATTTTTAAAAGTCTTTTTAGTGGGTTTTCTCCATTGCAACCAAGACTTTTCCAAAAGCTTTTCCATATGACTTCTAAATCTTCAAGTCTTTCCACAAAGCTATAAGAGCATATGCAATGCTTCCAACCTATAATGACTTTTTCTTTTAACTAGCATTAATTTTATCATAAATTTCATTTTCTATAAAGTCATTTCCAAAAACAAGCTCCAATGCATGAAATCTTTCCAAAAGCTTTTCTAGCTCAACATTAATTGACAATCACTTGTTTACAATTGTGTCAAACACTTGGTATGCATCAAGCTATTGTATAAAAAGTCATTCATCAAGCTATCGCTACAATGGTAAAAGCCTTTCAAATGACTTAATATAATAGTAAAAAGTCTTTTGAAAAGCTACCATTGCATATGCTCTAAGCCATTTATGAGTTATCCATTTAATGCATTTAATGCATCAAGTCATTGAAGACTTGATGCATTGTTCATGCTCTGATATAACATCTTCAAAATGCTGCTCTAAGAGCATATGCAACGCTATTTTCCTAAAAGACTTTTTATCCATGACACGTCATAGTTTTCATTAATTCCAAACTATCAAAAAGTTATTCCTAAAAATCTCTTGCAATGCACAAACTCTTACAAAGCTTTTCAAACAAAAAAAACAGTAGAAAATGCACTGAAAAGAGAAGCATTAATTAGAAAACTAGTCTTTGAACCACTTGACGAAATACAAGCGATTTGTAAAAACAATCTAAAAAGTCTTTTTCTACAATGCAAAAAAGTTATTAGAAAGCTTTGCAACACAGTAAAAAGCTTTTGCTCAACCTTAGCGTTGCAGATGCTCTAAGGCAGAATCACATGTGAGTGATAGAGGTACATGACATCTGGTTTTCTTTATGGTAAAATTGTATCATTTACTAGAGGTTTCAGTTTTCTCTTTTCCGGGATGGCAAGGGTTTCTGTTTTTTTCTTCATAATCATAGTTTCATTGCAGACTCTCGATACATGCCGTGAGATACAGTTTTTATGGATCTTTTAACTATTAGTTTAAGAGACGAAAAATTGCAAATTCTTATTCGAACGAGTTGATGCTAAAAAAAAGTAGAAAGAAAACTAACATGAAGAATGAATCAAGAAACCGAACCCATCGGACCGGACGTTATGGTCCACCCTTTTCCACGCTTCGGACATCGTTCCAGTCCTATCCGGTTGGGTTTTATGTACAACTCACTATTATACTTTGTTGTACCGGATTGAAAATTTTGGTCTAGTCCTCGGTTCAAATTTTTAGAACAAGTCGGTTTTCAATCTGATTTGGTTTTTGAACCACGCCGAGCCCTGTGAACATTTAACCCTCCTAGAAAAAAGTTTTAAGCTTCGATCATTTTTAACATTCGTCATTATGTTTTAGAGTTGAGTTATTTTGCATCGTTTTTTTTACTTAAAAAAACACGGGAGGACTATTTCTGTCAAAATGTCCAATATTGCAAATAATTGACGGAGGGACCAAAGTTGTAAATTTGACGAAAAATATTTATTAATAGTGATATTTCACTAGTGAAAAACAATAAAATATCACGAGTGACAACACAATAAAATATCACTAGTGATATTTAATAAACATAGTTATAATATTATATAACCAACGATATTCATTGTTTTATTACTAGTGATATTTTATTGTTTTATTATTAGTGAAATATCAATAGTGATAAAAATTATTTCGAAAAATTTACAACTATAGTTTTTCGTTCAATTTTTGAAACTTTTGGAAATTTTGACAAAATGACCCCTATATGTTTTTTTTATTTAAATCTCCACTATTATATCAAACTAAAATAGATAGTAAATATTTGTCTCTTAACTTGTAAGCGAAAATAAAAATGCAAATAAACTTTCCTTTTTTCTCTTATGTTGCCTTAACTTCAACCATTCCTAACATTTGAGCAAGTACATTTTGTTCTCGAGTTTAATTTTGAAGTGAAAGAGAGTTTTAAGAAGGTGACAATAAAAAATTGTGTTCCTAAAATTTTTTAGGAGAGAAGAGGAAAGTATATAAGTTTATAATTTCACTCTTGATTTACTTCCCAATTTGAGAAGAAAGTGAGAGGAGAGTGCTTTCATTTACTTATTAGTTAAAATCAAGGTTGCAAAAATCGTGAATCGTTAGTTGGCGGTCGATCACCTTGCAACTTGTAATCGTTCTAGGCGGGATTAATCGGTGATTAATTGGATTAGTATTTTAAGTAAATTTTCTGTATTTCTAAAAAGTTTCGAGTATTTATAACGAGTTTTAGGTATTTTTGGCAGTATTATTCTTAAAATACAACTTATCATACATATAAATAGTTACTATAAGTAATAAACACAAGTTTACAACGAGTTTTGGTATTTTCGGTAAAATTTGTAGATTTTCAGTAAGTTTTACTTACCTTGACCATCGTTGATCACAGTTGACCGTCATTAATCGCCTTTTTATTAATCGGCAAAGTTGAGGACCTTATAACGATTAAACGTTATAAACCTTTTTTGCAACACTGGTTAAAATTATTTATTTTTTAAACTTCATTCCAACTCAGGAACACAAAAAAAACTATGTCATCTTTCATATTTTTTTCAACTCGAGAACACAAAAAATTAAATCATCCTTTCTTTTTCACTCCATATCCCATTTTCTCCTACTTCATTTTCTTTTCTTATTAAACTCGCGAACAAAATGTAACTCTTGACATTTTATAAGCAAGTGGATGTACTATAGTTACGAGATATGACAATAAGGTATTAACGTTTGCCAAAATATCAATAACAAAAATATATTTTAAAGTAGAAACACAAAATATCTTTGAACAATAAAATTATATCAAATACATATGCAGTCGAAGACCCGTAAGAGTTTTTAATACTATATTAGTGTTTGTTTTCACTTCTATCGTCATCCCAAAAATAGAAAATACAATGATTTAAATATTAATCATTCTTTTGAGTTTGATTACGTGAAAAACTTTGTCCTTTTGAAAAGCTTTTCTAGATTGAATTGGATATTATCATTTTGTCAAAAACGTAACAATCACGATAAGCATGAAGGTAGGACTTGATATGACCGGAAAAATTAATAATACATCGAAAAAATCTATAGGTGTCTCGAACATTCGCAAAACATTCTTAGATTCGTCCCCGATGACAACTCCTTTCCAACGAGGTTCATATTTGTCGATGTGGCATTCTTATTGACTCTATGTAATGTGCTAACTGTGATAAAGGAGTTGAGACGTCTAGCTAGGGGCGGACTTATGTGTTAGGTCCGGAGTGGTGGCGTCCATATAGTTTGACTAAAAAAACGTGATTACACTGTATTTTTTCTTCGATTTTGACAGTTTTTTTAAAATGTCTCCTATTGGAAACGCAAATTGCCCCCCACTCACACATTAAAAATTCAACTTTTTTTTGACACTCTAAAACCTGAAAATCATTCATTTTAAAGTTAAAATATTTGATTTTTTTATTCGGATTCTAGTTTCTTTTACCTTGTTATTATCAAAAAAAATTTTTGTCCCCATCATCTAATTTTCTGCGTCCGCCACTACATGTAGCCATCTTTTCTTTTCGTGCCCGATGGCTACCAAAACTTTCAATATACTAACACGCTGATGGAGTATTCCTGATTAAAACTCAGAGTCCTTTGAAGATTAGGCGTTGTGATCTGGCAACATTCGCTTACCCCCGAAGAACAGGTAGATGTTCGAAAGTGTGTTTTACGTTGCGTGGTGGTACCTTTGATCTTTTCGCAACAGATTGATTTTCGAGTCCATACCGTCTAAGAAAGAAATGTTTTTTGATGATGTTAAATGTAATTTTTATTATTATTGTCGTTATAGAAGTAAAGCTTCATTCGGTTGAAATGACTTACTTAAAAACCCGAATCTTATTGTTATGTAATTCCAACGTCTTGCTAACGTTTTTATTTAATAAATCTATCGTTTTTTATTTAGGTGCACACTATCTAAAATTGTTCAAATTGGTAGCCTCTTCTTGAATAGCCAATAATTTCATCAATAAGCCATTTGATTATCACTAGAATTATTATCTCGTAACGAGCATGGATAAAATAAACCAAGGCAAACCTTGTGGTTTTCTTTCAATTATATTTAATACATCATCGTTTAAGACCCATTCTTTATAATTTTCCCAGGAAATTGCAAGCTTGTTTCCCAGAAATTTAAAGCAAATTGACATTGCCACATAAGTCAAGAAGCCTCATTATTTTCATTAAATTTTATAGAAATTTGATTGATGATTGTTCATCAACACGCACATGCAATGTACGTACGTATATTTATCATAAGGCAATTTTGACCACTATTATATTTTCTAGTATTAATGATGGAACACATACATAACAACATATTCTGTTGTTCTCGGTTAGCCCCGTGTGACAACCAGAAAGTAGGCTTTATGATGTAAGAAAATTAGTGTTAGCGTTTGTGATGATTTTTGAAGGTGTGATTTGAATCGTGTTGAGTTTATTTTTTATATAAAGTATTTTGATTTTATTAGTGTTTGGGTTATACGAAATTGTTATTGGGAAAATTTAAGTAGAAACACTTTGATTTTAAGCAAAAAAAAAATCAAAGCAAAAACAAAAAAGAATTGTGATCTTCGTCATGTTCTGTGAAAACAATATGACTCTGTTAAATATAAACTGAAATAAATATTAACTTAAATATTAACCCTAGCAAAAGGGCTCAGCCTCTTGATCCTGCATCTTTGTCGTAACGAAAACATATTAGCCCAATCAGTATGTACTCCGTACTTTCTTTAACTCGTGTTCGCCGAATATAAAATCTCAATAACTTTTAATAAATGCTAATTAACTCAAACAGCTGATGATACTAAAATCACCAACATATAAAACACTCAGAAATTACAAACTCGAACATTTACGACAAAGAACCTGATAAAAAACGAACCTTTACAGAAAAAAACTACTCATGCTCTTAAGTCCATAGAATAATCTTCTCATTCATTTCCTAGTTGAAAAGAAGGTATATATCTCTGTTCAAAAAAGTAACACCCATCAACTCACCAAGGCTCGATGATGTCATGATGGTGTCATGATGATCCGATGTCAATTGGTTTGTTTAACTAACTCATATGTTTTATTTTACCTGAACAAGATGAAAATTTGATTAAAGTTTCTGTGTGAAAAAAAAGGTAATAAGTTTTGGCAAACATTTCTCAATATATAACCCCACGTAATGATAATTAAAAGAAAAAAAAAACGTCGATCTGTATATATAATAAACGATACATTGGTAGTTCGTGCAATGTCGTGCTTTCTATGTGTTTTCTCTATGTGCTTTCTAGCGAAATAAATTGCAGTGGGGTATTTTAATAAATTTGCCTATTTTTTGTAATTGTTAAGCTGATTTGTAATAATTTTTTAAAAATTTATTAAAATTTACCCGCTTGAACAGCTTTTCGACGCCGCCCCTGATGCGATTAGCGAATACTGATGCACAGATGCTCTAGAGTCTACATAGTTAGCATAACCTTTGTTAATACACTTGTGATTCCAGTGAGATAGGTGATAGTGAGATCCTCCTATTCCATTGTCAAAAAGTTTTTGTTCGTGGACCATGTTTTTGAGGTTGTGATGGTGCACACTATAGTCGAACCAACGTTTTTAGTGGTTGAGATGTGACCAGTGATGCGATTTAGGTGATGCTTTGTGTGGCTCATGGTTTCCCATTTCCATGTGAATTTGTATTATAATTATTGTGATGATTGGTTTGTTAAAGTAGCATTAGCTAGATATAGCAGGAACAGAGTCAGGATATCAGATCATTATAATATATATTAAATTCTGAAGCAAACGACGTCGTTTAGACAGTTTGCATGTCGTTTTATTTTTGGCTTTGTGTCGTTTTAAATCTGACACAACTTTTGTTTTTGTCGTTTTACTCTTGCTTTGTGTTGTAAGCAAAATCTCACAATATTTTAAGAATGAATTTTCAAAAATGCCATTACATTATATAACATGTTACAAAAATGGCTTGCACTTTAAACTATTTACGACTTTTTTTTTAATAAACTTTATTTATCAAATATGGAACGTATAGCTACCGATTCACTCGGAAAAAATATACTATTGAAAAGATCGTCAAATTACGAACCAAACAAGCCTAATATTTAAATGCTTCAGTCATATATGATTTTATAAAATTATTTACACTTAATTAATACGTATTTTAAAACATTCTTCATCAATAGTCCTTAAGGTTACATGTTACTTGCAACGATTTTTTTATAACACGATCTTAGATTTTTAACTATGTACACATTTTTTATAAAGTTTATTTATCAAATATGAAAGGTATATCTTTCGATCCTTTTGGGGAAAAAGGTACTATTGAAAAAGCCGTTTAATTGTGAACCAAATGAGCCGAATGTTGCAATGTTTCTGACACACGTATAATTTTATAAAGAAAAATTGAAACTTAATACACATTTAGAAAATTTCTTTTATCAAAATAGTGTATGGCCAGTTATTGACGCAATCAATCTTTCGTAATATCGATTCATTGACCATTAATTTTACATTTTTCGCCGCGAAGCGCGGGTTGTATACCTCGTTAATTTATTAAGCGTAATCAAATATAGTTAAAAATGATATAATCGATGATTGAAAACATATTTTAATAAATCAGATGCATTAAAAAAAATCATTTTTTTCAAAGTTTAAAACTAAATTGAAAAGATTTAGAAGTATTTCGAGCATCCATAAAACCCTGAGTCCTTTCCTGTTAAATGGTATATGTTATTATTATATAGGGCTATTTCCACAAATGCTCCAAAGACAAGGACTATTTCCATAAAGGCCTCAAATAATTTATGTTTGAGTCATCTGAAGCAACTTGTCATTATAGTTTGACACGTGTCTCGAGACATAAGACAACCGAGACATCTTGTACTTGTGTCAGACACGTGTCATTATATAATGCAAAGTTGTCTCGGATGCCTCGATTACTTTGAGATATTTACGGAAAAATAAAAATGTTAGGACATTTTTCACAAACACCTTTAAAAAAGAGGTATTTTGCGAAATTTCTCAATTATATATCATTGCATATTTGGTGAAACAAGTTGACCGATTCTTAATTAAATACTATTTGTAGGATCTTTCTTGTTATAAAACTTTACCATTCAAAGTTTGTAGCTAAAAATCGTTATTGAAATCACAAGAGGGTCATGACTCATGCGCCATGTTTACTTTTATATTTTACCATTCGAACGTACCTATTACTATAGAAACAGGCTTGACTTTGATTGTGATGGTCAGTTGTTCACAAAACCAGTTTTAATTTTAGTACATTGCCACCAAAAGAGCAACTTATGAGATCTAGTAGACTGTGTTTTAACTTGATTAAAGTAATGGACGCAAAACCAGTTTAAATGCAAAAGACGAAAAAAATAAGCTAACTAGGAAATTGATTATAAATTTGTACTGTAAGATTTTGAAATGATACTTAGAGTGGGGGGAGTGGTGGTGTCAAGGCTGGCTGTTAAGCCTTTGGCGCCAGCTCCTCGATGGCGCACGTTACCGTGGCTCGCGCCAACGGACCTCGCGCCAACCCCAACAGCCCGCGCCAACACCCCCTTTTTTTTTTTTTTTTTTTTTTCTTTTTTTAGTTTCTAGCCGTTGATGGAGGGGTGTTTTTGAAAAAAAAAATTTAATTTTTAAAAAAACTAGCCGTTGGCTAGGCTTATTAAAAAAAAAATTTTTTAAAAAAACTAGCCGTTGGGTTTAAAAAAAAAAAAAAAATTTCAAAAAACATTCTACAAATCCCTATATATTATACCTCATTTCATCCATTTTTTCCAATCCAATCTATTACTTCCTATCCTAATTTCTTTACAAAAAATGGATCCTAATTGGACTAACAACATGCTTAACGATCCCTCCAATCAATTCCAAAACTACAATCCCGGTTCATCTTCGAATCCGGGTTCGTCTTCTCAACCCCAACACTTCTATTCTCCGTTTTTCCCACCACAACAAAATGAAGCTTACATGAAATACCAACAAGAACAATGAGCGAAGTTTCAACAATTTCAACAATCACAAATGGGTTCACAACCACAAACTCAATCACAACCACAAACTACACCACAATCCGACCAACAATCCCATCACCTAATCGACGAAGACGTAGACGAAGAAGAAATCCCGACACCAACATCAAAGAAAGGTCGTCGTAAGGTTAAGACTAAGTCTAGTAAGGCTAAGACTACTACGAAGGCGAAAGAGGTGGTTGAGGTGGAGGACGACGATGAAGATGATGCGACTCGGCATTTGTGGACCGATGACGAGGAGTTGCTTTTAGCCGAATGCTTCATAGAGATTTCGGAGGATGCTAGGGTTGGTGTGAGTCAAACAAAGGATACTTTTTGGTGGCGGGTTGATTAAGTATACAATGATGTGGCGAAATCAAAAAAATTCCCAAAACGCACCAAAAACATGTTAACGGGAAAATGGAGTACGTTGAATCGGGCGGTTAAGAAGTGGAATAGTCTTTATGACGAGATGCAAATGATGAGTGGGGAGAATGAAGAGGGTTTTATGGCACGGGTTGAGCTAGCGTACAAACGAGCCACGGGGGGTGTAGCATTTAAGCACAAGTCGGCTTGGAATTTTTTGAAGGACAAGCACAAGTGGAAGAACCCCGATTCTACTCTTGAAAGGCGAAACCGTCTCCGTGTTACCGAAGAAGGTCCCGAGTTTTTTGGTCCCGACGCCATCCCGAGGCCGCCCGGGTCGTATCGTATTGCCAAAAGTCAAAGATCAACCAACTCGTCGGCTACTTCCGGTTCAAACCCGGAAGCTTATCAACAAATGATGAAAGAACAATACGAGATCGAGAGACAAGCCAAGTTGGAAATCATGGAGCGTGAGTCAAACGCGTAAATAAAATATTTCACCACGCACATGGTCGCTCAAGAATTCGCAATCCTTCAAATCGACACAAGGAACATGAGTGCCTCGGACCGGGCAATCATCGAGAGTCGAAAGGATGCGATTCGCGCATCGTATGCCCTTCCCGAGAACTAGTTTATTTATTTCCGTTATGTATTTTCTTTATTTTAAGTTTTTCGTAATGTTTTTTTTTATTGTAATGTTTTTTTTTATTAATAAAAGTTTTATTTTAAGTTAATTTTTGTGAAAAAAAAAATAAAAAAAATAATTCCGTTGGCACCAGAAATTTTGGTGCCAACGATTACCTCAGAAATGTGGTGCCAACAGGATTCTGGTGCCAAAGGCCCAGAATCCTACGTGGCGCCTTTGGCACCACCTTCTGGTGCCAACGGCTCCCAGCACTCTTAGAATATATGTTTGATGTTATGAGAAAAGTAAATGTGATATCAACAAAGTATTTTATAATACTAAAATTTTCATAACTGGTTAACACCAGAAATTCATCTTACTTTTAAATAAAAAAACTTTTAAAAAAAAATATTTACGACACAAAGATCGGTACAATATCTCACGGTATAACCTCGTGTTATGACAATTATTTTAGGCTGGTAAATACGATGCAAAAGCTCACAGTGTAATTTCCGATGTTGTGAAGCTCATGTTAGATCCATGGCTTGAGCCATGAACTATTATACCTGAAGCTCTTAAACATCTTTTAAAATTATAATTTTACAGATTAAACAAAATTATGAAAGAAAAAAAAATAGAAATATTGCCAACCAAAAAAGAACAACCCAAGAAACCTTCCACATCCAAAATTTTGTCCATCTCTTCACAAAAAAATTATTAGTCAATAATATGTGTGTTAAAATAGTTGAGAAATTATAAAACAAAAACAAGCTTTATTGACAAATAAAGCTTAGTTAAGAAAGATATAAAAAGTAGCTAAGACAATAAGCCATATTAATTAGACGTATCTTTGTGTCTTTTCTCTTTTTGGTGCACACTATGATGACCCCATCAAATTTACTTTTTATGGATACAAACATTTTTTAGTGGAAGATGTTGGGTGATAATGACATAATATTTTCTTTTATTCGATTTGTCTAAATTACAATTTTTGGATTTTATCTTTGGTGATAATCATTTCTAAATGATGGGCAAGATTATTACTCCGTATATCTTATTGGTACACGTTTACCCACTATTAGACAAAGTGTAGAGTGTTTAGTTACTAGAAAATAAAAAGTTTTTTTTTAAGAAAACATAAAATCTGTTATAAAATGGATATTATTTGAAATTTCTTTAATGAAAATAGAATACATATTGTATCATTTTATAACTAATCTCTCTGTCATATATTAATAGTCTAATTTATTATTTTTGGACGTCCTAAATTAATAGTGTAGTCCAAAAACAGATAAGAAATATACATTAAGTTTACAATATCACTCTTACTTGAGTCATTATTACAAAGAATAAAAAGTTATAAATTATATGACTAATGGTAAAATTATCATTATATAAAAAGTAAGAGAGAAAGCTGAAAAATAATGTTTTTATTAAACTGCGTGTTTTTTGTCGGTGGACTATTATTGTAACACCCCATTTTGGAAATGGAAATATCACAGAAATTATGGCGTGTCATCAAAGCATACAAGGAAAAATGTCTAAACATTACTTGACCATAAAAGGAAAATACCGGAATCAAACATCGGTAGTCCAACAGTAAAGCTCATCACACACAAACATAGTATAATAAAGGAAAGGACTAAACAATGTCCAAAGCATAAGTATTATAAAAAAGGAAATGCATAATGTAAAGAAGGCTAGACAGCTTCCAGTCCATATGCATGTACTCTTAGTGTCTACGAGCGTCCCTGAGTACCTGCCGTTTTGGGAACATAGAAAAGGAAAACGGCTGAGCAAATACGCTCAGTGCACGGATGTACAATAAAGCATGAATAGGATAAGCATATAACATATAACAGCGGAAGAAAACTAAGTCCCGAGTAACCTGGTTAAGTCTTAATAAAACTGGTTTAATAGTTTGAAAGCCTTATGTTTATCTTATAAAAAGTGTTTGTCATATTTTACCATTAGCCAAATATGTCATGAAAATCCACCGTGCATGAATACTTGGAGGGGTGACCTCATCATGCAAATTAGAGGGGCTGCCTCTAATTTAATATACTGGTTTTGGGTAGGAGGGATCAGCTCCTTGTGAAGGATGCAAGGCACACATCACATTCACCATGAAATCCTGAATAAAAACATGTAACTAGGATGCACCCATACGCCCTACATGATAAATATAAATAAATGACCAAAAGCTAAAGGGACGCCACGAGCAATCACTCCGCCGTGGTGAAGTCATAACATCAGTGCCTCTAATGTTATGGTTATGGTACCTCCATAACTAGGTGAAACTGGTCATGCATGTATATGGCTATAGGTAATCTTAATTAAACATAAGTAATCAAACACGTAACTTATACTACGGGAAAACAGTTGGCTGCATACGGGGAATCCTAATAAGGAAAGAATGTCCATACTGAAAGGACGGGAATCCGTACCTTATGTCCAGTGAACGAAGAAGATGAACTGAGAGGAATCCTACTTCCGAATCACTAGTGCTACATAAATACATACATGAATAAGTATCTGCTTACTAAATACATAGCTGGTTTTATGTCATGTCTTAGCTTATTTTATGTGTTCTTACCATGTTTTACTGTTTTTAAGCCTTACACTGTGTTTATCCTATATTTTGTTTAATCTGATTTAGTATTTCTGGTATTTCATGTGTTATTATACTTACTATGTAATAATAAGTAACTTTCCAAAAATAGCAGGTTTTCTAAAATAGAAAGTTTCCAAAAATAGAAAGTTTCCAAAAATAGAAAGTTTCCAAAAATAGAAAGTTTCCAAAAATAGGAAGTTACCAAAAATAGAAATTTTCCAAAAATAGAAAGTTTCCAAAAATAGAAAGTTTCCAAAAATAGAATTACTGCTTAAAATAGATAAGTTTCTAAAAAAAGAAAGTTTCCATAAATAGATCAGCTGCCTTAATTAAATAAGTTTCTATAAATAGATTAGCTGCCTGAAATAAATAAGTTTCTAAAAATAGAAGGTTTCCATAAATAGATTAGCTGCCTTATTTAATTAAGTTTCTAAAAATATATAAGTTTCCATAATTAGAAATAAGCTGGTTAAATAAGCTAAGTATATAAGCCTAAGTGTTTTCATGATTATTTTCTAAGTCATATGATATAATGTATAGTTTAATAATTATTTCATGTAATTTAATTAAACTATAGGTTAAAATATTTAATTAAAGTATAACATGTTTTTAATTAAATAAGTTAAATACTTAGGTTTAAATATGTATTATTATATATTAATAATATAACCTAAGTCATGTTAATTAATTAATTATATCCATGATTTTAAAATAATTAATTAATTATAAGTCTTAAATATACAAATACTTAGGTTAATTAGTTTCATGATTATTAAATAATTAAATAACCTAAGTCATGTTATTAAATTAATCATATCATTTTATTAATTTAATTTTTAACCTAAGATCATAAACATAAAAAAAACTAAACATATACCATGAACCGGATTTAAGCTAAAAACAATGAACCGGACATGAAATCTACTCCGTACCCCGAACCAACTCGGGGTACCCCGTGTTTTACTGCTGCCATGGGACCCACACGCACCAACCAAGACCGTATGGTCTTGGTGGTGGTCGGCTTGGCCAAACCGAGACCCCTTCGGGTTCGGTGCAGCCTGCGGCAAAAAACAAACACCCCTTAAAACACCCTTTTGATTTTATTTAACACCAAATCATGTTAGATCCATGTTTAATTATTAGGTTTTTGTAAAAAAACATCACATGTTCTTGATTTATAAAAAGATTATATCAAAAGAAAAGGTTTAAAAAGGATTTACCGAATTCGTGGATCAAAAGGACGAAGAACCAACACGATCAATCACTAAAACTTCAAGATCCAAGATCACAAACCACCTCTTGTGGTGGTTGTAGGGTGGCGGCACAAAGGAGACAAGGGAGGAGGGTTTTTAGGTTTTTCTTAAAAATCTTCTGTAAAATTTTATGAGTAGTGAAAATCCCCTTATTCCCTTTTAGTAAATTTGACAAATGGGCTTGGCCCATTTGCCCTTGTGGCCGCGGGTAGGGGCCCCACTTGGGGTACCCGTACCTTTTTCCGTGTCTCGTTGTTAAGTTAAACGTTTGTGATTATTTGTGTTCGTGTTTTAAATGTTCTCGTTACATAAATACCGTGATCTAATATATTTAATTACGCTCGTCATAAATATATATATACGTAATTAATAATAGTTCGTGTTTTAATTACGTTCATGATTTCATGATCGCATGTTCGTGATTAATTATCGTCAAATAATTATTACGTGCTCGTGTATAGTAAATACTTATCGTGTCCTAACACGTACGTAATACGTAAACTCCTAACACGTAATCGTAATCATGCTATATTAGGAAAGTTTAAATCTAGTACGTACGATCTTAAGGGTACTATTCATGGTAAAAGCATGCGGGTTTTACAATTATTATGGAACGAAGAGAGTAATATTTAGAGAATTTGAATTTAGAGTCCTTCAGTTTTCAAAAAAAATTAAAGAAAGGAAGTTATTGCATTTTCTAGAAAAATAGTGAAGGAAAAATAAAAAAACTTCTCTGCAATTACACGCGGTCATAGTTTATCTCTTTTATTTTTTATTGTTTTATATTTTTTCATATAAATTTCTTTTGTTAAACTTTATATTTTTTATTTTATAAATCTAGTTTTACAGTTTAAAATAAAAGCAACAATGAAGACATGATGATAAGAAAGAGGGTAGTAGAATCATCAAGATGATATTAATAACTTGTTAGTTAGTATAAAGAACAAATTTTAAACGTAAATACGACCTTTAATGTATATTTTTGATAATTAGTCTTTTCTTGTAGAACAGTAGAATGATTACTTAAAATAGACTAATATCACACTTGGACGAAATAAAATGTCAAAGTGTGATATTAGTATATTTTAAGTAATCGTTCAACTTATTTATATGAAAAAACTAATTTTCAAAGATATACATTAAGCTCGTAGTTAGGTATTAAATTTGATTTGATCAAACATATAATTTGTTATGTATTATCTGTTTTATATCTACTCTGAAACTTATAAAGAAAATGAAACATAATTGAGTGGTCCACACGTGAAGAAGACTTAGGTTCAAAGAATGTCAAAAGAAAAAGGTTTGGTTGATAGAACTCATAGAAGGTTGAGTAAACAAAAGATGATGGTTTTTCTCCACAAATCACAATTTGGAAAAGAGTAGGACCATGGACAATCAAGTTTGAGATGGGAATTACCTTTTGATTCTATGTTATTCACCTTCATCATAAGGTACAAAGAACATACATGTATTTTGTAAAGTAATTTTTATTGTAGTAATCAATTAAGATTAAAATTTGTATTGTTAGAAATGTTCAAATATTTACTACATTACTACATGAGCGAATTAGGGGTGTTCAAGAAACCGATGAATCAAAACACTGTGGAATCGTATCAAAATCATTTTAGAACTGAACTGTATATTAAAACTATGATTCAGATTTTAGTTTTATAATTCTAAATTTTTGGTTTTCAAAACGGTTCAGAAAAAACGACCGATTCTGATTTTTTCTTAAAAGAATCATTTTTTGAAAAATATGAATTTTTATAAGATTTGTTTATGATATTAGATAAAACATGTATTTTAGAAAAATATAAGTAAAAACTAGTTGTAAACATTGTTTAAATTTTAAAATTCATAATAACTTAAAACGCTGTCTTTTAATCTATATCATTTGTCATAATCATCAAAACATTCATCAACATAAAAATAAATTTAAATGTATTTAATAAAATATTCAATATATGTACTTTAATGTTATATTAACTGTTTATTTAACATATGTGTTTTAATGTTACATCATCATCATCAAAATCATTGATCAACACAAAGAAGTTGTTAAAGAGAGGAAAGAAACTGTATGATGTTATAAAGACAAACAAGTGATGTATTATTAAACTTTTTGTGAGGTTTGAATCACAAATGTGTGTTATAGTTACTTTTTAATAGTTAGATTTTTTAATGTTATTTTGAATTATCAGAATTTTAATAGTATGATTTTCATTGTTGAAGATATTTGTGTGTGTGTTTGTATTGTTGTAATAGTCCTTTATGAAATATTTAAAAAAAAAACTTTTTACACATAATGGTTCTAATAAAGAATTCTCGAAAATTTTCATTGGAAACCAAAACCATACTGAAATCGAACCAAAGAAATAAGGATGGTTATCGATCCCACATTTTCTTATTTTACGATTCGATTCTACATCGGTCTCAATCTAAAACCATAGACACGCCTAGAGTGAATTTTATCAATTTAGCATCTTATACATGTTCACATCACATGTCAAAATGTAACTCGTAGTAACCCAAGAGATAATGTCCACTGAATCTTGTGACAAGAACAAGAAAAATGGAATAATCGAGTATCATAATATTCGTGAAGGTGAAGATAAGATACGATAGTGATTTCACATCAAAGAGAAAAGAACGAATATTATGATACTCGATTATTCCATTTTTCTTTTCTCTTTGATGTGAAATCACTATCGTATTAATTAAGAATATTAAAGAGAAAAGGACGAATAGCCCGATCAAACTTTCGTCCTTACATGTGGTTTTAGGTTCGGATTAATTAAGAATCATGCATACTACTCAAAAGTTAAATTCCCTTTTCTCCACTGTGATACAGCCTAGTTGAGGACAGGGGCGGACTTACATTATACTTACAGAAAAGTGGTATCTTTCATATATAGATCAAAACGACGAGATTTTAATGTATTTTTTCTATAAGTTTGAGCGTTTTTATTAATTGCCTCACTCGAAACTCATATTACTCTCACTTATACATTGAATTTCGACACTTAACGCTACAAAACCTAAGAATCTTAAACTTTTAAGTTATAATACTCGGTTTTTTATTTAGATTATAAATTTTCGTTTTGCTATTATCAATTTTTTTGCCCCCTACTATAAATTTTTTGCCTTCCCCACTGGTTGAGGATGCTCTCATATTATAAAGCTATAAGCACGCGAACGGTGAATTGCTTGATGAGAGCATCATGTGTGTTAGAGTTGTAAGGCTCGTATGATTATAAAAGTGATGTTATTTTAACTGTTTTTTATAATTAAAAAAATATTCTTCTTGCATTACTTACGTCATAAGACACCTCATGACCTACGCACGATCAATAAAACACAAATAAAACGCATAAAGAAAAAGAAAAAATACGAATAACTTGACTGGTAATTTCAACGTCAAAATCTACGGAGGGAGTGCGTTGTCGGGCTTGAGTTATTTGGTCGCGTTATAGGACCACGCGTAGAAAAATATCGCCTCTTTAAGTGCTCTGAAAACTATGATGGTAGTTTAATTAATGGATATGAATATAAGGATAGTGAGTCAATGTTCAAATTCAAAATGACGTTACATTGTTAAATAAACTTCCAATTTTGATGTATATTGTCAACACAACGTACCCCTATTCCTACGGCAAGTTAATTAGTAGCAAAATGCATACAATTCTGATGCATATAGTCAACATGAGAAGATGATAGGTTTGATAGAGTAGTGTTCGTTCTCAAGACCTGTTCCTCATCAACGAATTTATACATGGCTGATTTTTATATTGTAAGTAGAAAGGTTTTAGAGTGGTGTGCAATATATGTTGTTGCACAAGTCCTAGCGAAAATAAAGAGCGTCACAAAGATCATGTGACTCATCTAACAACTTCAATTCATTTAAAATTGAATCTAAATCTACCACAACCTCTAAAAACTTAACTTAAAATTGGACCAAAATGTTATTTAAATATTTTGTCACCCTTTGTCAAAACATTCTTTGTCAATTTGTTGCTTTTATGCAACCCTAGTGCTAAAAGGGGTAAAAATCCAAAATTTGTAAATTTTTTAAAAAGTCTTATCTTTCTCCAAAACTTTTGAAAATCTGGTTTTGCAGTCCACTGGACGTGGTTCTCAAGCCTCCAGGCGGTTCAATATCGATATGGAACCACGGGCTTCTTTAAAGAACCGCGCCTAGTAAAGCCGATATTGACTTATTTTTTGTCTTTCTTCTTTAACCACTGTTTTGGTTAAGATTCTTTGTTTACCCAATTTGGCTAAACATTCTCTAAAACCTTTCTTTTTCATTTCAAATCTTTGCCTTGTCTATTTTCTTTTAATTCTTCTCTTTTGGGAGTTCTTTCCTTCACCCCTCATAATGCCTAATTCTTCCTTTTCTAACCTTAACATTTCTTTGTCACAAACTTCTCAACCTAAAGCTTCTTCTCTAAAGCTTTCAAAGAAACCGAGAATCTCGGTTAAACCCATTTGGATCAAAAAGAACAAGAATCCTCATGATTCTTCTTCTCCAAAATCCTCCAAAAATTCCTCTTTCTCTCCGATTCAATATTAGAATGAGACTTACTCTATAAATCCAGTTATCGGACAAAAAGAAATTCTTCCACCACCACCTAAACCTTTCAACTCTCCTCAACTCAATGACCTATCTTCTTTCCCTAACCTCACTAGGCATTGTAAAAACATCTCTTATCCATTATCCCCCTCCCCACCAACCTCTAATCTTGATGGACCTCCCCCATCTAACGACTTTGTTTTGCATCATGGTTCCTCGTGTGCTTGTTGTCGTTTTCAACAAATTGAACTTGCTCATATATATGACAAGCTAAATTTTCTTGAATTCCTCCTCACTCGACCTCCTCTCAAAGTTTTCGTTCCCGTGAACAAAATTTCGAATGATGTTTCGTCGTCTTTTCTTTCCAATTAAGACACTTTTTGTACTTTAGTTGTTTGAGTCAATAAATTTTAAGCAATCTTGGAAGATTATCACTATTAGAGTAGCTTATGCTTTGTGGTCTATTTTCCATATTCTTTTTGTTTTAAATTTTCATATTGTGTGTATGAATATTTATCTTGTATGTTATTTCATATTGTTGTAATATGAATGTTATGTGTGTTATCTTTCCCTCTAATTCTATTTCGCACATTTGTTAAGGATTTGATCATGGTTAAAACTTAAAATTAATTATGGGTGATTCCATAAATTCTAAATTTTAACCCATTGACATTTTAAATCATCTTTGATTGGTTTGGATGTTTCTTTTCTTCCTTTATTCTACTAATTGAACTATGATGTTGTCAATACACACTCTTTGGACATACTTGGCAAATGCTTGCTTCTAATTTGAGATTTATTTTCCTTCTCCCTCTCAAGTTAGTTAGTAAGTAGTGCACATATATACATTGGTGTTTTTTTCTTTCTTCTAACCTTTGTGTAGCATGTCACCTTGGCTCATTGACTTGGTACCCCAAGCAAGGGGGAGTAAGCACCAAGGGGGAGTAAGCACCAATGGGGAGCTACTAGCAAAAGTTCGGTTCTTTTCTTCTTCAAAGACTTGTGCTAACCTTTTTGCTTCGACAAAGGGGGAGAATGATAGTGATAAACTCGTTAATTAATTCGAATAAACTTGTATTTTACGTAAATGAGTTTATAGTTTGTCGTAATAAAAAAGGGGGAGATTGTTAATGCAAAGCAATGCCTAAAAACATTGTTAGTATTAATTAATCTTTCTTAGTTTTGATCACGACAAATTACAAAGACATTTATTGTCAAACACAATCATAAAACGAATTATCTAACAAACACTATCATCAAGGTAATAATCATTACACTAACATATCTTAATCATGCTTAGTGATCATAAAAGTGATTAGCCTTAAAACTCACTTTTGTCAAACATTATAAAAGATTTTTAATAAAATTTATTTTTAAGAAAATGAAAATGTAAATTTGAATATGGCATATTCCAAATGCCATAGGAATATCCTTTGAAGGTTTAAACAGCCTCAGATATTTCAAATTCACTAAAATACAAAAAAGGAGCGGAGTCTACGCCGGCGGTACCTTAGCATCTACGGCGGTTCCTTATCGATAAGGAACCGCGGGCTCCAATAAGGAACCGCGGCCAGATATAGCCGTTGGATGTTTTGTCCTATAAATAGTGGATCAAATCTGCATTCTCATCAACCCTTTTTGGACATCTTATTCGGCTTCTTTCTCCTTTCTAATCCTAGTCATTGTAAATGACCACTTAATGTGTTAAGTATGTTTACTCATGATTATCCTTTTGATCTCCTTCTTTACCTTGTCTAAAGAGAAGATCACTCACACACTCGTGATGTGATTAAAGATGTAGCATTGATGAAGATCACCTTCTCCTAAAGATCTAGTCGTGTTCATCATTTGTTTATTTGTGTCTTGTGTAAATCCAATGTATTTGTGAATACTTGGACTAGTTGTGTTCATCCAAGTTATTTGTGAATACTTGGATTATAGTTGTGTACATCCATTGCACACGTGTGTGCTTGGATTCATGTTGTGTAGATCCAAGCTACATGTGTGTACTTGGATATGATTAGTTGAGTTGTAATTAGTTGTGTTAGTTCTCACTAAACTATAAAGTGATGTGGTTGTGTCTTGTGAGTTCTCACTAAACTATAAAGTGACGTGGTTGTGTCTTGTGAGTTCTCACTAAACTATAAAGTGAAATGTAGTTGTGTTATGTGAAGTTCTCACTCAGCTTCAAAGTGAAGAGTCGTGAAGATTGGTTCTAGCTTTGGATTAGAACTCGACATCTAGCTTTGTGTCGGGAAATGGTGAACTAGGCAACGTTGTGAAGATTGGTTCTATCTTTAGATTAGAACTCGACATTTAGCCTTGTGTCGTAAAAGAGTGAAGTGGCGACGTTGTGTAGATTGGTCCTAGCTAAGATTAGGTCTCGACATTTAGCTTAGTGTCGAAAAATAATGTAAGCGACGTTGTAAGGTTTTCTCCGCCAAGAAGGGAGCTTGTGGATATATTGGAAATCTTGAGTAAGGTGTACTCGAGGAGTGGAGTAGGAACAAGGATAGAGCCTCGTTGCCGAACCACTATAAATCTTGGTGTCTTCATAATAGGTTGCTTCTTTCCTTACTCTTTACTTACATTCATTATCATTACAATTACTATACATTGTTAATGCATTAGAATTGAACCTAATCATTATGCAACTAGCTTTCAAGTAGAAGATAGTTTTGTGCACTCACCTAATTGAAAGGAATCTTAATTAGGAGATAAACCGATGAGAAACTATTCAACTCCCCCTTCTAGTTTCTACAATTGGTATCAAAGCGATGGTGACACAATATCTTTGAAGTATATTGTACTTTAAAACTTGGATCGATCCATTGTCTCCTCAAATTAGAAGGTTAAGTTGTACTAAAGTTTTTCTTTAGTCAAAACTATTACTTAAATTAGTAGTATTAATGCATTTTAGATTTACTCTTGAAATGTATCTACTAGTTTGCATCTTGTTATGTGTAGGTACTCATGAAGATAAATCATTCTATTGATTGTGGATTGAGTTACTTACACTTTTAGAAGACTCATCTTCTTTGATTTCCAACATCATTGAATGATGATATCAAGATGGGTAGAAGTGACACTAGTCTTTGAGGACTTAGTAGTCACTATTAGTCATAGTTGGGCTTTGCATCGGTTCCTTGAAAGCTTGGAATGCAATTTGTGGCCAAGGTACGCTTTCGTTCTTCCACACGCCCTATTGATCATTCTTTTGATCATTAATTGACTATATGCTTGCTCTTGCATCCTTGCCTTGACATTTGTTTGTGGTTTGTGATTCTTTTCTTTTTCCCTCTCAAACCTTCATTGCTTGGATACTTGACTCACCATGTTGATGTAGGGTGAGTTAGTAGAAGCTTAAAGTATCAAGCATGATTTCCATGGTTTGCACCCATACGGTTAGTAGGCCCTATATCATGTGTAACTTGTTCAATTAAGCTCATCTCTAGGATGATTAGTGAATCCCTTGAGATACCAAACTACTTCATTAAGTTATAGGTGGATTTTACACATTTGGAATTGAAATATTCCAAGGATATTGTTATTGTTAATTCTAGAAATAATTATCCGATCATGTGGGAGAGAAAGTGAATCTATACTTTGCTCATATTTTAAAATAGAATAAGACTAATCTTGAAAATGATCTTATTCTATGCATCAAAATTGCTTGGTTTAATTCATTACCAAAGCCGTTAAGACTATCGCCGGAAAGGCACGTCTTAAACCACTATATATGACACAAGCTCTTCACATCATCAATTTGAAGAATGTCATTTGTCCTTTGAGCAATGATCTTCTTGATTCACTTCTCTTGACTCCTCTCCCTTTGTCTTTTTTGCTACGAGTAGTCGTTCGTTCGTTTCGGTCTTTTCCTATCTCGATTCAACTCGTAATCCTTCAACAAGGCATTATTACCTAGGCTTTTATATAGGGAGCTATAAAACTCGAAAGTCTTAACTCTCACGGGTTAAGAACAAGAACTTTTCGCAAGTTCCTATAATTGATCCTAGAGAGTCGTTTATCAAGGGAACTTTAAATGCGATTTCTAAACTTGAAAAAGTCTAAGAATTTGCAAGATCCTATAGGCGACTCGAAAACCCAAAACTTTGATTTAATAGGCTAAGCATCCACGAGTCTCATTACTTGAGATTTTAAACTGTGGAGAACGAGAGATGATAGAGCCAATTATAAGTTCAGTATTCTTTCGTGAATTTATGTGAGTTAATTATAAGCCTATTCTCCCATCGCTTGCTAATAAGTTTATCTGCAATAAATAAGGTTGTACGATTTGAAAAGTTACTTAGCTTCTAGCCCAAGATCGTTTAAAAGTTGCTCGGTATGGATTAGAGTTCATAGCCAAGGCATAACTTATTGAAGCGGGATGCGAAGATTGGCAAGTCCAAAAAGGTCCTAACAAGGCATGAGGGCTACATTTTGTAAGTGATGTGAAGAATCATTTATCAAAGATCAATATGAAGGATCGAGACACACGACGAAAAGCAAATACTTCCAAAAGATCATGGAGAAGTCTATCCAAAAAGGCCCTAACAAGGTATGAGGATAAATAGATCCAAGTCCAAAAAGGAGGCGGATCGTTGTATATCAAAGTCTAAAATAAAGATTGGAGAAAAATGAAGAAGTCGTGGTCCAAGTATGAATCTCTCAAAAACTTCAAGTGAAGAAATTCCATTATGAAGAGAAGACCATAATTTCATGAACGCCTCTCAAGGTTTGAAGTATGAAGTCGCTGCCAAATATCGGTCCGAGAAAGGTCTCAAATCGCGAAGCGAGTTATGCCAAGATATGAACTTTATGAGGTCCCGAGAAGCAGTTTTAAAAGATTTTGTCCTTTAGATAACTATTGATTAAATCGTTCACTTTATTTTCGGCCTTAATAACTATCGAAATAAGTCAACAATGCATCTTCGTGATCATTCAAGACAACAATAAAATATAAGAGATACACCTAGGAATAAGGAAGTCTAAGTGAATAATTGGCCCACATGAGTTCGTGTTAGTTTGCTAACTTATAATAACAATGATCTCGTTTTTAAGCTTGGTTTGGAGAAAGTGAAAACTTGAGGATGATGATTATTCATGACATTTCCAAAACCCGAAGGTATGTCTTTGATTTCTTTACTTTGAATGTTTATAATTTTCTATCTCTTTAATAAAGGCCAAGGTGGATTGATTTTGATGAAAAATGTAATCTTGCTTTGTAACTAATGCATTGCATGAGGACATTGCAATGGTCAAGTGTAGGGGATTTGATAGGTGTGTAAACACCCATCCTTTTTACCACTTAATTACAATAATAACCGGGCCAAAACGTGTATTTTATGTCTTTTATGTCGGAATTATGCCTGGTTTGTGTTTTTGTTGTGATATAGGACGAAAAGGTGAAAAGTGGAGAAAACACGGGCATTCACGGGCTTTTATTGAAGAAAAAGATGAAAGACGAAGTCAAGAAGTCAAGAGTGCAAAAGAACGGAATTCCAAGACCAATTCTGAAGATTTATCGAAGAAAAAGTCAAAAGACGGAAGTTTACTAAAAGCCAAAGAACTCAAGTCTTATTTATTGAAGAATTAAAAGACGAGTCCAAAGAAATTCCGAGCCAAAAGTCATTAAAGCCCAAGATTTAAGAAGATTAAAAGGCTTAAGGACTAATGGTGCAATTAACAAAAGATTAAGAAGAGAAGGACCTAATGATGCAAATAAGAAGAAAGGAAAGAGGGGAGGAAGCTTCCTAAGCACTCCTTAATCCTCCCTATATATAGTCATTAGGATAATCACTTTCATTTTTGTTGGCTAATAGTGACAACTAGTTCTTCCACTTTTAATTACCTTGTCATTTAATTACTTGTCAAATTTAAATACTTGTCTTGCACCTTAATTACCATTTAATTTCAAGTAAGTGTTCTTTTAATTCTTGTTAATCTTTATCTTTATTGTTTGATCTCATCCTACCTTTTTTTAATCTTTGATTGTTATGTTTATGTTCATGTTCATGTTCTTATTTTGATCAAAGTGGGTTTTGATTATTGTGGTTATTATTGTTAGTTTTATTGTTTTGGTTTGATAGATTATCATTAGTTGATTATTTGTTATTAGTTTGATTTAATCTTGTGGTTGATTTTGATTAGTTTAGACTGGATTCGTGTTATTTTTTGTTCTTGCGTGTTCTTCGTTCGTGTTCATTTCCCAGGTATATTCCGGATCAAAGATTTGTTCAGAAAGTTTTGAACCAAGCAAAAGTTCTGAACCAAGAAAGTTTTGAACCAATCCGAACCAAGCAAAAGTTCTGAACCAAAGTTCCGAACCAAGCAAAAGTTCTGAACCAAGCAAAAGTTCTGAACCTAGAAAGTTCTGAACCAAGAAAGTTCTGAACCAAAGTTCCGAACCAAGCAAAAGTTCTGAACCAAGGAAGTTCCGAACCAAGAAAGTTCTGAACCAAGAAAGTTCTGAACCAAGAAAGTTCTGAACCAAAGTTCCGAACCAAGCAAAAGTTCTGAACCAATGAAGCTCCGAACCAAGCAAAAGTTCTGAACCAAGGAAGTTCCGAACCAAGCAAAAGTTCTGAACCAAGGAAGTTCCGAACCAAAGTTCTGAACCAAGCAAAGTTCCGAATAAAGACTTTATTCCGGATAGTGTCTTGTGTTGATTTATTCCGAACGAAGAAGAATTATTCCGGGTGAAGGTGACATTCCGAACGAGTAATTATTCCAAGTGAGGTATTTTCAGGTTCTTTTTAGTTTATGTTTTTAATTTTTAATTTTCAAGCTTTATTTTTACCTCCTTTTTCCGTAGTCGCACTTTAAGATTACTTGCCTTAGATTTATTTTAGCCTTGCCTTAGTTTAAGTTTTAGTTGCGTTTTAAGTTTGCCTTAGATAGTTTTAGATTTGCGTTATTTACTTTTAGTGCCTTTTAATTTCTCGTCACGCTTTTAAATACTCGCCATTTATTTTTAAAATAGAGTTAGATTTCAATTAATTGCCCTTTACTTTAATAGTTTTGCACTTTTTAATACTACAACGACACAACTATTTGTTTCACCAAAAACAATAGAGTCGTACTTTAAGCCGGAAATCAATTCGTTAAGATACCGAGAACAACAATTGAACCTAGCAAAATCGCAACATTAAAATGGCGCCGCTGCCGGCTCTTTTCGTAAAGATTAACGGTTTTTTGTGAGAGACGCGTTGCTTTTTGGGATCCGTTCACTTGTGAGCGTTATTTTTCTTGCCTAAAAAATTTTAAAAAAAAAACCAAAAAAAAATAAAATTTAAAATTGTTAAAAATCCATAAAAATTTAAAATTTCAAAAATACAAAAAGATTTTATTTTTATTGTGTATATATATTGTCTTTGTGTTTGGTATTGTTTTCTTTTGCCTTTTTAGGTGTATGCGTACTAGATCTTCTGATTATCAAGAGCCCAAGACTCGAGAAGATTTAAGTATGTCAGGTGTTAACAACAACAATAATCCACCGCACCTCAACAATAACAACAATGTTCTTCTACAGCCCGATCTTCGGACAATGGAGGAGCTTTGTCAACCTACCATGTTTGGACGAGGAGAACCGATTGCGCCGATGCAAATCAACGCTCCTGAGTTTTCGTTGAAGCACCACATGATTCATCAAGTGCAAACAAATCCTTTTAGAGGAATGCCTGATGATGATGCCAACAAACACCTCGACAAGTTCATTACAATCACTCAAAGCATGAAGTTGCCCGGTGCCACAATGGATGTTCTACGCCTACAACTCTTCCCACATACTTTATCACATCATGCCGAGAAATGGTTTGATCGTCTCCTGAAGAATTCAATTCATACTTGGGATGACATGACTCAACGCTTTTTGTCACGCTACTTTCCACCATCCATGGTCATGAGCCTTCGCAATCAAATCAGCGATTTCATGCAAGAACCCGATGAATCTCTTTTTGATGCTTGGGAAAGATATAATGTATTGATTGATCGTTGTCCAAACCACAACATGCTTCCAGTCACATTGATTGATACTTTCTATAACGGTTTGACTTTTCGAGATCGTGATACGATTAATGCAGCCGCCGGTGGCACATTTATGAAAAGGAGACCCGAGGAGTGTAGAGAGCTTATTGAGAACATGACTACTCACCACAAAAACTGGGATTCCTCCGCTTCTTCAAGGAACAACCCGAGAGTCAATGTTTCTTCTACCTCAGCAAGCCCTGATATGACCGAATTCACCCGCATGATGACCGAAATGAACAAAAGTATCTTGCTTCTCGCTTCAAACCAACAACAACAAGTTAAAGCGGTTGCTAATCCTTGTGAGACATGCGGTGGTCCTCACCCATACACTGATTGTCCTTCTACTCAAGGAAATCCGGAAAATGTGTATGCAGCTTATGGTAATTATTCACCGGAAAATTACCAAGCTCGACCTCAAGGGGATAGAAATTTGCTGAGTTACCGGTCAAACAATTACCTTTCACCCGGTTTTTCTCCTCAAAACCAAAACCCCGCCAACAACTACAATAGAAGCAACCAAATCCCACCAAGAGCTTCTAATCCTTATCACCCACCCGCTCAACAAGCCCCACCCATCAATCCGGATGTTGAAGCTTTGATGAGAACCCAAGGTGAGCAAATCAAGAATCTGTAGAGCCAAATTATCAATCTGAAAGGAGATATCACCAAGCAAGGAAATGACATTAGAACCGAGCTTCGAGATAATATTCAATCCTCCTTCAGCAATCAAACGAATTACTTGAAAAATATGCTGGCTAGTTTCTTGCCCACAACTCAACCTTCTACTTCGATTTCTCTACCTTCAAACACCGTCCCCAATCCGCGAGCAAATGTGAGTGCTATTACTACCCGTAGTGGAGTTACCATCGTAGGACCACCTATCCCGCCCCCATCATCTACACCTCCTCCACCACCATTTATCCCTACTCCTCCTACACCTAGTATTAGTGCACCATCACCGTCTCCGCCTCGTCATGACGATGTACCTAGGAAGGAACCTTCAACATCTCAACCTTTACCTACACCAGCACCTTCACCATCCAAACCCAATATCCCTTATCCATCTCGCTTAGGCAAGACCAACGAGCTAACCAAGAATGACTGTCAAGTGTCGAGCTATGTGAAGATGCTCTCTCAAATGAACATCAACATTAGCCTTGTTGAAGCACGTGTCCACATGCCAAAATTTGTGAAAGCATTCAAGGAATTTCTTAGCAAGAAGGAGAAGTTGATTGAGCTCGCCAACACACGCCTAAATGAAAACTGCTCTGCAGTTATTCTTAAAGAACTTCCGGAAAAGCTTGGAGATCGGTCGTTTTGTGTTGCCTTGTATTTTTAACAAAACCGAAGAATTTACTGCCCTAGCTGATCTTGGGGCCAATATTAATCTTATGCCTTTGAGTGTTTGGAAAACACTATCATTACCCGACCTCACTCCAACAAAGATGACTCTTGAACTTGCAAATCGCACTCTCGCTTACCCCGTTGGTATTGCCGAAGATGTGTTTATTAAAGTTGGCACATTTACTTTCCCGGTCGTCTTTGTCGTTGTTGATTATGAAATGGACCCTCGTATTCCTTTAATACTTGGTCGGCCATTCTCGAGAACCGTACGAGCTATAGTTGATGTTGCCGAAGGTGAGTTAATTTTAAGCGTCGGGGATGATGCCCAAGTTTTTAAAATGGGAAAGCTTACAAGCAAATCCTATGGACGAGAATCTGCGAATATGATTAATGTGCTCGATGATTTTGTCATCTACAACAATCCTCTATTCGACTCTTGCATTGATAATCCACTATTTCAAGATGATGTGGATGATTCTCTCTCCAATTTGGAACCTTCTCCCATTTATGATTCTCCACCGATCATTGATGATTATGATGATGATTCTAGCTCAGATTCGGGTGATTTTGATGATTGTACTTCCGAGTATCCCGACATGCCCATTTTCGATGATTTCGATGAGGCCGATACTCTTTCGAGCGATTCTTCCCATGATGAAGATCCTCCGCCATCACTCGATCATACTTTAGACGATTACTCATTTGAGGAAGATTTCTCTACCTTTCTCAATACTTACTTCCCTCATGAGAGTGATGCTCCTCCTTATGATTTTGAAGATTATCGTCTTGATCCTACTTTGGATTTGAAGAAAATTCTTTCAAAGGAGAAGCAACCGGTCGACACCAACATCCGCAGCACATATGATTTAACACCTCTTTGTCCACCTTCTGAGGACGAGGTTGTGCATCTTCTTCGCGGATCTTCTTCACATTCTGTTGAGCCTGAGTGCTATTTTCCCTTAAAGGAAAAGGTGTTCAACCCCGGTATTGCTATTCTTCAGCCATGTCAGTATCCACCTGATGAAATAAAAGGAAAAATCTTTGGAACTATTGAAGACATGTTTGCACCTCACCATACTTGCTCCCACCGTGTTCCATTGCTGCTTAAGGGAACCTTGCCTCTTCTTCTTTGGCTTGCCTTGTTCGCCTTAAGCTTGTGCTATTTGATGGACGAAAACTATGTCTTTGATCCTGGTGGATATGTTTCATGCTTCTTCCTATGATGATCAAGGTCGAGTCAGGCTCACGACTCGGTTAACAAAAATCAAGCACTTCTTGGGAGGCAACCCATGTATCTATCTTTTCGCTTTCTTTATCCTAAGTGTAGGGGAGACCCGTTGGTGTTTGCTATTTCCTCTCCTCTCTTAATCAGGGATTCGCGCGCTCAATGATCCACTCTTGATGATTCTTGACGACCCGTAATTCCGTGTTCCCTTCTTCCCGGTTCTATCCTAAACTCTTTTCGATTCACTATTTTATATTTTCCAATATTAAAATAGGAATCTCGTTAGTTGTCTTTTCCTTAGCGAGATTTAAACAAAGTGCACAATGTCCTAAGTGTAGGGGAGTTTACTCCCACATGCTTAAACATTGAGGACAATGTTTATATTAAGTGTAGGGGGGACTTCTATCGAAGTTAAGTGGTCTTTTCCTTGTATTTGTCCTCATTTTAACCGGAAAATCAATTTTTCGACATTTTTCAAACTTTTTGATCTATTTTGGCCTATTAGTTTTTCCCTTTGTATAGTTATTTTCTTTCTTTGCTAGAATAAACTTTAATAAAGTGGTTTTAATTTTCAAACGTTGTGAATCTTTTGACTCAACCCGAGTTTACTTATCTTAGTTACTCTAGCTAGTATCCTTTACGTGTTTAAGTCAAGTTTTGCTAGGCTTTTATATAGGGAGCTATAAAACGCGAAAGTATTAACTCTCACGGGTTAAGAACAAGAACTTTTCGCAAGTTCCTATAATTGATCCTAGAGAGTCGTTTATCAAGGGAACTTTAAAATGCGATTTCTAAACTTGAAAAATGTGAGACCCCCAAAATCTGACATGGAACAACTAGGCAACGAGGGGGTAACACTTCATAGTACAAGAAACAATGAATTACAGTTGACACAAAGCTGACGTAATAAAAGCATATACATCACATCATAAATGATCAGAGTTTTAAACATAGGTCCCAGAGTTTTATATGCGGAAAGATATATTATTTCATCATGATTTATAACATAAAGTTGCCCAAAAGATATAATAAATTTCTGACAGTTTATACTAAAACCAGTCTTTTAAAAGCATCACAGAAATCTCCAAGCTGCGATAATATCCTGCGGGCTCCCATCCAAGCAAAGCTAAGTAATAATACCTGAGATTAAACATGTAAAATCGTCAACACAAAGTTGAGTGAAATTCATAGGTTTAGCAATAAAGGTGTGGAACACAAGCATTCATTTGTAAAACAAGTAAATAGAGAAAATGGTTATGATCATTAACCATTGTCTGAAACCAATATTATTGCTGTTTAGTTCATGAACCGAAGCTTAACTCAAAGTAAGTTCCTCTAGGGAGTATTCAGCCTAAATACTCAAGTATAAACAAATGTAAGTGCGTCAAGGTAATCGGGACGGGGATTGTCAATCCCGATGGATCCACCCACAACATTCGCGCTTAGCGCAAAGCATACGGGACAATTAACGGTTCATGATCAAGAGAGGAAACTTAAGGCTATTAACTATAAGCAATAATATCAATGAAAACTGTTGGAAAGCATACAAGTCTGAATAGCATACAAGTTCTGGATAATATACAGTTTTAAATGGATGTGTTCCACCATGTAAAATCTCACCCCGCATTTAGAAACATTGTTCAAGTAAAAAGGGGCTATGAACTCACCTTTAGTAAGTAATCACAAGGTAAAAGGGGCTGAGCAAAAAGAAGTCTTCACGGACCTATGCAATGGTGACGCGTAATAAGAATGCGTTCAATGAAGCAATAACGTTTTAGAAGTGGTGGGACATAGTATGACTAGGTAACTTGCGTGCGATGGCGAGACCTAAGCTTAAGTTAAAATTTTGACCCAACACCTTGAACCTACTGTAATAACCTAATATCAACCTTGTATGATGGTCCAAGCGTTTATGTGTGGGTTCCGAACACGTTTAAGACTCGGTTTGAAAAACCAAAACAAGGGACTGCATTCAGTTTTCTGAAAAAGGCTGTGAAGATTTGGTCATATCTAAAAATCTATAATTGTACAGGAGGTGAAATTTCTTGACATGTATAGGTATTTCTCTTACCTTTAAAAGTTGGGAAAGAACAGCCCTAGAACTATTTTCAATCAACGGGAAATGCACTTTTAGTGACAAACTATTAAAACAGAAAGTTGTAAACGTCTTTCGTACCTTACGGTAGATTAAGCATAAATCCCAATCGGTAAAAGATTTTGACACGAAACCAAAAAGAGAAGTTTTATTATATTTGTAGCTACTGTAAAAAGTAATAAAATAATAAATTAATCCTTTTTACCCAAGTCAATTTACCCACGTTTTAAGCATAACATTCAGATTTGACCTAGTTTAGTAAAACGACCGTTTCGGGCTCATCCGGACACTTCCCGTTTCCATCCAAATCAACACATACTAATCAAATCAGTGGGTATCCGTTTTTCAAATAAAAACAAGGTCATATGTTTAAGAAAATTTTGCCATGACCTGTTTGTTTCTGTGGTGATTTCCATACTACAAAAACGACTCCATTTAGCTACCTAACCTCAATCAAGCAACACTTAGGCTATACCAAATCGCCACGCAAGTGTCCTAAGTCCTAATATGCCCTAAGTATCTATAATCTCAGTGGGTTTCACCCAAGGAATTCAAAATCCATGAATAAAAAGAATCAAAGTACTAGTAACATCAAAACTAAAATGCTAGGAGTGACTATACCTTCATAACACGTAGGAATTAATCCAACACGCAAATTAAACAATTCCTCCTCCTTGATCCTTAGAAATTTCGTGACCCTTAACCACGTGTTAAGTCAATCACGGTACTCAGCAACTGAGTAGAAACAATGTAGTGAGACGATCACCGACGATATGGATGCCCGGGGAAAACACGAAAACCGCAACCTATCACAATAAGGCGCGCGTTAAGACTCGAACTCAATATCGATATATATACCAAATATAACATGATTCAAATGTTTTCAAAGTATACACGTTTCAAAACCATTGACACGAATCAAATGAATTCATACCACACTTTTATCCAACGTTACTCGTTAAAACGTTTTAACACTTGAAAATGACTCGTCATACGACGCCAAGTCAACGCAAGTCAAACTATCCTTTACCCTTATTTGGACCAGTAGCTAAGTCATTTATATAATGACTAAGCACTTGAGTAAGTCACCACGTCCGATGGTGAACACTCTAACTCACGCAACACAAGCATTGAACTACGTGTCCAAAATAAAAATCAGCAAGTACACCTCGAATGTACACACCGATCTACCCTATCTAGACTTGTCTGTTTTACATGAAAATTGGTGTCAAGGTCACTTATAACCTGTATAAGACCTCACCAAAATTTGAGCCAAAGTTCACACTTTAAAATTCATCAGCTCGACGCTTTACTCGACTCCAAATTTTAGGACAGATTTGTACACTTGTTTTGTAAAACCGTTTGGACCACTTTAAAAGTACTAACCCGACAATCCGTCTTTTGAAACCACTACTAGACTCATCAAACTCAGTTTGTAAACTTTGAAAATCAGTAGTATCAACTATCTAACCAAGCCTAAAGTCCCCGAGAGTCGACCCATAATCAGCCACAATTTCGGATTGTGCCGACTTGCGTCTCCCGGTACACGAAAACTAAAACTAGCATAACTTTTGACTCGTAATGAGTTATAAGCTCTATCTTATACCAAAACGACCGTCTCGGAAAACTCTACAACAATTTCAAATAATCTCAGTCTTTCACAGACCTTAAACCTACGAAACATACTGTTTAAGGCTGCTGTCCCAAATTGCCTTTCTAGAAAACATGTCAAATCAATTTTTCACTCAAAACCAATCATTCCCATACCCCTAGGATCACTATACTATCATACCCATCAACCAAACACTCCTAAAAACACTTGTATGAAAAATCTAACAAAAATCAAAGATTAAAAGCAAGACTTTTAAGGATCAAAACATGATAATCTTACCAAATATAACATATGCAAGATGATTACAACATAAACCCACCATAGAATCATAACATCTTAAAAAGTTGATGCATGTACATGTTTTTGGTGTCAAAAGAATCACAAGATCATTTTAAAGATGAGATATGAATTACATTTTGCTAAAAACTTGTAGAAGTTGGTGATTTTGAGGTGTTTAGGGTGTGGAGGTGGCGGCAAAAATGGTGGAGTGGAGGAGATGATGGTTGATTTTTATAAAGTTTGTGTTGTGTGTGTTTTTAGTTAAAAAAAATCAATATATATGGTAGGTAGTGGAGGGACCATTGTTGTCAAGTTTAAAACTTGTGGACTTAAAAACAGTTAATAGTTTTAAAGGGTAGAAAATGGTTATTGGTAAATATTAAAAATATTTACGGGGCTCGGGTTTCGTAAAAATTACTTTTCAAAAGTTACAATGCATCATAAAAATGATTATATGATTTCCCGACACGACTTAATACGTAATTAAAACGAAGTCATCGAAAATATTAATTATCGAAACAATCGATAAATAAACGTAAACTATTGGGCATCCGTCGGTATCGCGATCACTAGGAATTCTCGTTGTACATTGATTTGAATAAACTCGTTGTAAAACGCACACGGGTGATTTTAAATCAAAAACATTGATTTAAAATAAATATGGAAAAATAAAATGAAAATTTCTAATTCCATACAAAGTATTTATCGATGATCAGAAAAATACTTAAAAAAAATGTATAATTTAAAAATCTCAGGATTTACATATAGCAATACAAGAAAACGTAATACGTTGGAAAAATTCAAGAAGCACGAATAAAAAAAATATAAAATATTGTTGGGAAAGTACGGGTTCTCACAGTCTTCCCCCCTAAAGGAACTCTGGTCCCCAGAGTTCTCCTGAAAACAGTAGAAGATGCAAACAAGAGGAGGTACAAAGTGTACAACAAAATTCATTGCATCCCAGGTAAACTTCCGTACCATGACGAATCTTAACGGTTAGAATTCACTATGCTTCAGTTTCTTAACTCCTTATCGTATAACTTTTCAGTCTTGGATTAGGATAACGATCTTTCAATACGGAGATACATCAAGAGATAGAGTTGTTGGAAATACGTGCGATAAACTACAAAGAATGAACACAAGAATCTCTTAAACAGGCAAAGTGCGATAAAATGAACCAAGATTGTAAATCAACAAGGGGTCGCAAATCGTGCAACTGTAAAACGTGAAAATCTTAAAACGTAATAATCCAGTCACAAGCGAAATAGAAGGGAAAAGAAAATGAATAACATATGATCATTTAAAATACAAGTTGTCTCAATCAGTTGTCTAGCATTTTGGGATTACTTTAAAAACTCAGTTTAAATATTTTCTTAATTAAAAGAAAATTTTACCAGATGTAGTGATTTAAAAATCAAACTCTATATAAAATGAATGGGTAAACAGTTGTCAAATCTTTTTCTTGATCAGGACTTCAAAGTAAAAGTAGAACAGTTCAAAATAGTTATCCTGGTCGGCTTAAGAACTTTTGGATGACTGCATGAAATTATTGTTAAAACCTCAGGTTTATCGTTACCATTAGAAAAATCAGTTTTTTTTCCAAGTTATTTTGAATCATTGTTAGAAATTATAAATTAATTTAAATAATTTCATTAGGTTGACAATAAAGTATGATATAATCAAATACTTTAAAAGATACAGCTTGATATCCTTTGAAACATTAGGTAAATTTACCAAAGAGGATATATAGATCCGATACTTAACTTGAAACAGTTATTTTGGTAATTTAAACATTTGATAAAATGTATAAAATGTTCTTAAAAATTAATAATAATTTTGCAGAAATTTAAGAAAGTGTTTAAGATATCAAACGATAAACACGTAACAGTTTCTGGTTTTCAAAAGGTGACAAGACAGCAACGAATGTGAATCATATAAAGGTCAACAATCTGTATGCGAGCAATATACAAAGGAATAAGACGAAAGTCGTATCAATTCTTAACAAACGTGGTAGAATAGTTACGTCAATAATAAAAATAATAAGAAACAAGGATTATAGCAAGATTAATTCACGAGTGCGGTTGGCGTCACCAATAACGGCTTATTAAGTTTTCGGTGGTCGAAATACGATCGAAAGGGAAAAGCCACACAACGAATTTTCGAATCAAAGAAAATTCTCAAGAAGTCAATTGAGAGAAGTTCCAGTAAGATGAACAACATTAGCAATGAAAGGCGAAATCAACACATGATTCACACGAATGAAATTTCAAGACGATAAAGTCTAACACACATCATGACAATTACACGAAATCATCGGTCACTTCCAGTCATGAATCACTAATTCGCGTCCAAAGACGTTTTGAAGGTATACCAAAATAGATAAAGAAGGTTGATCGATGTAGAAGTATAACAACGTTGAAACTTTCAAGTCTGGTATCAATGGTAAGAAATTAGACAAGTGGTAACGAAAATCATGAGGATGATGAGGTAACAGGTAAACAATGATCGTTGAGTAAGGAAATCTGTGCTTGAGGCATGTTCTTTATTCAAGAAAAGATAAGGGTTCATATGTGTATATCGTGAATTGTTGCTACTCGCATAAGGTGTAAAAGTTTTTAAAACTTTTATTTTATCAAACTTTCTAAGGAACATAGTTAAAAAAATTGATTATTAGTTAAATATTTAAGGTGACTACTATTTGGCCTTGCATGGCTCCTTCTAAATTAGGCATAGGTGATCAGGCCATGCATAATTTAGGACTAGCAATGCGATGCTCATCTTCGTCAAACCAGTATTACATATCATATGATTTAAAATATGTATATAATAGCATTTGTAAAGACAGAAATCAAAATAGTTTATGAAACTATTCGCCAATAAGTTACTAGCTAACTGTTTAGATCAACAATTTGTGTAGTTACAAGGGTTCTTTATAAGACCGTATTAGAACAATTTGTGAAAATTCATGGTAAAATTAATATAAATTAATTTTATAAAATAACATTCAAGTATGTTGTAAAGTCTAAGTGGAACTTTTGTAAAATGTTTCGCAAACAATACCAGTTTGAGCTTATATGGTAACTTATAAAATAGCGAGTGGGTTACATGAGGGTACTAAAGGGTAGTTCAAGATAGTCAATGAAATGGTTACACGGTGCTAAGGTTTCAAGAGGTTTAGCAGGAATCGTCGTGAGACACGTTTCAAGATGATAACGAACGATGAAAATAAGAACTTCAACCTCGGTCCAAATCAGTGGTACGATAGAAGCAAAGAAATACAATGTAGAATGACAAATAAGTCATATATAAAAGAAAGATAAAGGAATCCGTATGTGTGCACGTCGTGATTAATTTGACAATAATATACTTTTAAGAAAGTAGGGTATCAGTTAACAAATAGTACAATCACTCCAAAAAGTTTCTATATTAGGAAGTTACCGAATTTTCAAAAGTTCAAGATCTATGTATATGTATGACCGAACTCAAAGTTACTATTTTATACTTGTTCAAACGCAATCATTGTTTTTAGTTTGCAAAATATCATTAGTTAAAGTTTTACGAGCTCAAACGAACTCAAAACGCTTCAATCCATATTTTTAAATTTTGTCAGTTTTGACCTTTGGGTTTGACTAGACCAATTAACTCACTAAACGATATTCTAAGACTCAAAGTATAATGCATTTCGATGTAAAACAATGTTTTGAACAACTTTCTAGTTTTACCCAAGACTTGAAACGGAATAAAAATGGACGAAAATGCCCTTGCATGAAACTGTTAAGAAAATGATATTTTAGCATTATTCAGAAAATAACTTCTTAGATTTTACAATCTCAAATGAGCGTAACTTGCTCGATTTTAAAGTTTGGTCAAATTTTATGTCCTAAACGGACGTCTCAACATGTAGAAATATATATATTTTTATGTCTAAAGTTATAAAAATATTTTCTCGACACTGTTAAACTTCCTGTAAAGTTTCTGTACAAAGTATATTTTTCGACACAGCTTGAAATTAAATCCAAATTTCATGATAACTCAAAATTAATGTACACATAGGACTTGTGGATTCCATAAAGACGAAAGAAGGTAAACTGTATAATTAGTCATGTAAAGAAAACACAGTATAGAAATGGTTCAAGAATGCCAACGATAATCGGAGACATAAAAAAAACGACGCATATCATCCGTGTCTTCGGCTGCAAGATGCAATGCAGAAAGGTCTCTTGGTGGCATGATTTCCAAAATCACAAGATATATCGAGAAAGAAACGGGACAATAACAAGTGGCATTCCTGGAGCAAAGAGGTTCAATGAAAAGGGAGGATACAAGTAGGATCGTATTCCAAACGATCATCACATAATAAATGACGATTATGTGTTCAAGGTACAACGGATGTTCTAAGTTGAAATCGAAACGTAGAATGGTCAATGAAGTAAGATGTAATCCATGTACAAGTGTCGCGTAAAACGGTGGCGTAAAGGTAAATCAAGATTATGAAAACCCACAATATTATTCAGCACTGATTTAACAAATTCTTCGAGATGTGAGACTCACACGATGTCCTTTAGTCTTTCTGGGAGACACATTGAGCTACACAATGGCCTATAGACTAGACATTCAATTATGAATGGTCAGAAAGAAAATCTGCGTATCTAAGTAGATATTTTAAGGGAAATAAACAATGAAAGCAACACACACGGTAGTAGAATGAAAATCAGAAGTTCATCGAAAACAACACTTATTCAATCCCGAACAATGGTATCGCGAGAGTATGCACAACACATATCAGCGAGTCAAGAAAAACAGACAGTTCAAACCGAACGAGCATATAAAGTCAGTCGTATCACGCATAAATGAAATAGCAATAGTACTCAGAAAAATGAGTATGAAAAGTTGGCAGCATATGCGCTATGAATACAAGTATGTAACGTCATAACGATATAATATCATTGCAATAAGATCAATTCACAAGAACAAGAATTCAAGAAATACAGTATAGGCATATGTAATCACAGTAACATTCAATGATAATTCATGAAGCACATAGGCTTTGAAAAGACATAGTAATTATCGTCATTAGCGTAAAGTAATATTTCAAAATGAAATCAAGAGATGAAATACTACAACGATAATTAAAAGTAAATAATAAGGATTAGAGAGTTACCCGCGAAGATATCGAGCAGCAATGGCAAATTCTGTTTTTGACACTTAGAAACAATAAAATATTTGAACTTTCGGTTATAGACTAAGTTTTGAAAAATGACTCAGTTCCCTATAACCATCGCTCTAATACCAATCTGTGAGACCCCAAAAATCTGACATGGAACAACTAGGCAACGAGGGGGTAACACTTCATAGTACAAGAAACAATGAATTACAGTTGACACAAAGCTGACGTAATAAAAGCATATACATCACATCATAAATGATCAGAGTTTTAAACATAGGTCCCAGAGTTTTATATGCGGAAAGATATATTATTTCATCATGATTTATAACATAAAGTTGCCCAAAAGATATAATAAATTTCTGACAGTTTATACTAAAACCAGTCTTTTAAAAGCATCACAGAAATCTCCAAGCTGCGATAATATCCTGCGGGCTCCCATCCAAGCAAAGCTAAGTAATAATACCTGAGATTAAACATGTAAAATCGTCAACACAAAGTTGAGTGAAATTCATAGGTTTAGCAATAAAGGTGTGGAACACAAGCATTCATTTGTAAAACAAGTAAATAGAGAAAATGGTTATGATCATTAACCATTGTCTGAAACCAATATTATTGCTGTTTAGTTCATGAACCGAAGCTTAACTCAAAGTAAGTTCCTCTAGGGAGTATTCAGCCTAAATACCCAAGTATAAACAAATGTAAGTGCGTCAAGGTAATCGGGACGGGGATTGTCAATCCCGATGGATCCACCCACAACATTCGCGCTTAGCGCAAAGCATACGGGACAATTAACGATTCATGATCAAGAGAGGAAACTTAAGGCTATTAACTATAAGCAATAATATCAATGAAAACTGTTGGAAAGCATACAAGTCTGAATAGCATACAAGTTCTGGATAGTATACAGTTTTAAATGGATGTGTTCCACCATGTAAAATCTCACCCCGCATTTAGAAACATTGTTAAAGTAAAAAGGGGCTATGAACTCACCTTTAGTAAGTAATCACAAGGTAAAAGGGGCTGCGCAAAAAGAAGTCTTCACGGACCTATGCAATGGTGACGCGTAATAAGAATGCGTTCAATGAAGCAATAACGTTTTAGAAGTGGTGGGACATAGTATGACTAGGTAACTTGCGTGCGATGGCGAGACCTAAGCTTAAGTTAAAATTTTGACCCAACACCTTGAACCTACTGTAATAACCTAATATCAACCTTGTATGATGGTCCAAGCGTTTATGTGTGGGTTCCGAACACGTTTAAGACTCGGTTTGAAAAACCAAAACAAGGGACTGCATTCAGTTTTCTGAAAAAGGCTGTGAAGATTTGGTCATATCTAAAAATATATAATTGTACAGGAGGTGAAATTTCTTGACATGTATAGGTATTTCTCTTACCTTTAAAAGTTGGGAAAGAACAGCCCTAGAACTATTTTCAATCAACGGGAAATGCACTTTTAGTGACAAACTATCAAAACAGAAAGTTGTAAACGTCTTTCGTACCTTACGGTAGATTAAGCATAAATCCCAATCGGTAAAAGATTTTGACACGAAACCAAAAAGAGAAGTTTTATTATATTTGTAGCTACTGTAAAAAGTCATAAAATAATAAATTAATCCTTTTTACCCAAGTCAATTTACCCACGTTTTAAGCATAACATTCAGATTTGACCTAGTTTAGTAAAACGACCGTTTCGGGCTCATCCGGACACTTCCCGTTTCCATCCAACTCAACACATACTAATCACATCAGTGGGTATCCATTTTTCAAATAAAAACAAGGTCATATGTTTAAGAAAAGTTTGCCATGACCTGTTTGTTTCTGTGGTGATTTCCATACTACAAAAACGACTCCATTTAGCTACCTAACCTCAATCAAGCAACACTTAGGCTATACCAAATCGCCACGCAAGTGTCCTAAGTCCTAATATGCCCTAAGTATCTATAATCTCAGTGGGTTTCACCCAAGGAATTCAAAATCCATGAATAAAAAGAATCAAAGTACTAGTAACATCAAAACTAAAATGCTAGGAGTGACTATACCTTCATAACACGTAGGAATTAATCCAACACGCAAATTAAACAATTCCTCCTCCTTGATCCTTAGAAATTTCGTGGCCCTTAACCACGTGTTAAGTCAATCACGGTACTCAGCAACTGAGTAGAAACAATGTAGTGAGACGATCACCGACGATATGGATGCCCGGGGAAAACACGAAAACCGCAACCTATCACAATAAGGCGCGCGTTAAGACTCGAACTCAATATCGATATATATACCAAATATAACATGATTCAAATGTTTTCAAAGTATACACGTTTCAAAACCATTGACACGAATCAAATGAATTCATACCACACTTTTATCCAACGTTACTCGTTAAAACGTTTGAACACTTGAAAATGACTCGTCATACGACGCCAAGTCAACGCAAGTCAAACTATCCTTTACCCTTATTTGGACCAGTAGCTAAGTCATTTATATAATGACTAAGCACTTGAGTAAGTCACCATGTCCGATGGTGAACACTCTAACTCACGCAACACAAGCATTGAACTACGTGTCCAAAATAAAAATCAGCAAGTACACCCCGAATGTACACACCGATCTACCCTATCTAGACTTGTCTGTTTTACATGAAAATTGGTGTCAAGGTCACTTATAACCTGTATAAGACCTCACCAAAATTTGAGCCAAAGTTCACACTTTAAAATTCATCAGCTCGACGCTTTACTCGACTCCAAATTTTAGGACAGATTTGTACACTTGTTTTGTAAAACCGTTTGGACCACTTTAAAAGTACTAACCCGACAATCCGTCTTTTGAAACCACTACTAGACTCATCAAACTCAGTTTGTAAACTTTGAAAATCAGTAGTATCAACTATCTAACCAAGCCTAAAGTCCCCGAGAGTCGACCCATAATCAGCCACAATTTCGGATTGTGCCGACTTGCGTCTCCCGGTACACGAAAACTAAAACTAGCATAACTTTTGACTCGTAATGAGTTATAAGCTCTATCTTATACCAAAACGACCGTCTCGGAAAACTCTACAACAATTTCAAATAATCTCAGTCTTTCACAGACCTTAAACCTACGAAACATACTGTTTAAGGCTGCTGTCCCAAATTGCCTTTCTAGAAAACATGTCAAATCAATTTTTCACTCAAAACCAATCATTCCCATACCCCTAGGATCACTATACTATCATACCCATCAACCAAACACTCCTAAAAACACTTGTATGAAAAATCTAACAAAAATCAAAGATTAAAAACAAGACTTTTAAGGATCAAAACATGATAATCTTACCAAATATAACATATGCAAGATGATTACAACATAAACCCACCATAGAATCATAACATCTTAAAAAGTTGATGCATGTACATGTTTTTGGTGTCAAAAGAACCACAAGATCATTTTAAAGATGAGATATGAATTACATTTTGCTAAAAACTTGTAGAAGTTGGTGATTTTGAGGTGTTTAGGGTGTGGAGGTGGCGGCAAAAATGGTGGAGTGGAGGAGATGATGGTTGATTTTTATAAAGTTTGTGTTGTGTGTGTTTTTAGTTAAAAAAAATCAATATATATGGTAGGTAGTGGAGGGACCATTGTTGTCAAGTTTAAAACTTGTGGACTTAAAAACAATTAATAGTTTTAAAGGGTAGAAAATGGTTATTGGTAAATATTAAAAATATTTACGGGGCTCGGGTTTCGTAAAAATTACTTTTCAAAAGTTACAATGCATCATAAAAATGATTATATGATTTCCCGACACGACTTAATACGTAATTAAAACGAAGTCGTCGAAAATATTAATTATCGAAACAATCGATAAATAAACGTAAACTATTGGGCATCCGTCGGTATCGCGATCACTAGGAATTCTCGTTGTACATTGATTTGAATAAACTCGTTGTAAAACGCACACGGGTGATTTTAAATCAAAAACATTGATTTAAAATAAATATGGAAAAATAAAATGAAAATTTATAATTCCATACAAAGTATTTATCGATGATCAGAAAAATACTTAAAAAATATATATAATTTAAAAATCTCAGGATTTACATATAGCAATACAAGAAAACGTAATACGTTGGAAAAATTCAAGAAGCACGAATAAAAAAAATATAAAATATTGTTGGGAAAGTACGGGTTCTCACAAAAAAGTCTAAGAATTTGCAAGACCTATAGGCGACTCGAAAACCCAAAACTTTGATTTAATAGGCTAAGCATCCACGAGTCTCATTACTTTAGATTTTAAACTATGGAGAACGAGAGATGATAGAGCCAATTATAAGTTCGGTATTCTTTCGTGAATTTATGTGAGTTAATTATAAGCCTATTCTCCCATCGCTTGCTAATAAGTTTATCTGCAATAAATAAGGTTGTACGACTTGAAAAGTTACTTAGCTTCTAGCCCAAGATCGTTTAAAAGTTGCTCGGTATGGATTAGAGTTCATAGCCAAGGCATAACTTATTGAAGCGGGATGCGAAGATTGCCAAGTCTAAAAAGGTCCTAACAAGGCATGAGGGCTACATTTTGTTGCTAAAGATCCCAAGTGATGTGAAGAATCATTTATCAAAGATCAATATGAAGGATCGAGACACACGACGAAAAGCAAATACTCCCAAAAGATCATGGGGAAGTCTATCCAAAAAGGCCCTAACAAGGTATGAGGATAAATAGATCCAAGTCCAAAAAGGAGGCGGATCGTTGTATATCAAAGTCCAAAATAAAGATTGGAGAAAAATGAAGAAGTCGTGGTCCAACTATGAATCTCTCAAAAACTTCAAGTGAAGAAATTCCATTATGAAGAGAAGACCATAATTTCATGAACGCCTCTCAAGGTTTGAAGTATGAAGTCGCTGCCAAATATCGGTCCAAGAAAGGTCTCAAATCGCGAAGCGAGTTATGCCAAGATATGAACTTTATGAGGTCCCGAGAAGTAGTTTTAAAAGATTTTGTCCTTTAGCTAACTATTGATTAAATCGTTCACTTTATATTCGGCCTTAATAACTATCGAAATAAGTCAACAATGCATCTTCGTGATCATTCAAGACAACAATAAAATATAAGAGATACACCTAGGAATAAAGGAGTCTAAGTGAATAATTGGCCCACATGAGTTCGTGTTAGTTTGCTAACTTATAATAACAATGATCTCGTTTTTAAGCTTGGTTTGGAGAAAGTAAAAATTTGAGGATGATGATTATTCATGACATTTCCAAAACCCAAAGGTAGGTCTTTGATTTCTTTACTTTGAATGTTTATAATTTTCTATCTCTTTAATAAAGGCCAAGGTGGATTGATTTTGATGAAAAATGTAATCTTGCTTTGTAACTAATGCATTGCATGAGGATATTACAATGGTCAAGTGTAGGGGATTTGATAGGTGTGTAAACACCCATCCTTTTTACTACTTAATTACAATAATAACCGGGCCAAAACGTGTATTTTATGTCTTTTATGTCGGAATTATGCGTGGTTTGTGTTTTTGTTGTGATTTAGGACGAAAAGGTGAAAAGTGGAGAAAACACGGGCATTCACGGGCTTTTATTGAAGAAAAAGATGAAAGACGAAGTCAAGAAGTCAAGAGTGCAAAAAGAACGGAAGTCCAAGACCAATTCTTAAGATTTATCGAAGAAAAAGTCAAAAGACGGAAGTTTACTAAAAGCCGAAGAACTCAAGTCTTATTTATTGAAGAATTAAAAGACGAGTCCAAAGAAATCCCGAGCCAAAAGTCATTAAAGCCCAAGATTTAAGAAGATTAAAAGGCTTAAGGACTAATGGTGCAATTAACAAAAGATTAAGAAGATAAGGACCTAATGATGCAATTAAGAAGAAAGGAAGGAGGGGAGGAAGCTTCCTAAGCACTCCTTAATCCTCCCCTATATATAGTCATTAGGATAATCACTTTCATTTTTGTTGGCTAATAGTGAAAATTAGTTCTTCCACTTTTAATTACCTTGTCATTTAATTACTTGTCAAATTTAAATACTTGTCTTGCACCTTAATTACCATTTAATTTCAAGTAAGTGTTCTTTTAATTCTTGTTAATCTTTATCTTTATTGTTTGATCTCATCCTACTTTTCTTTAATCTTTGATTTTTATGTTTATGTTCATGTTCATGTTCTTATTTTGATCAAAGTGGGTTTTGATTATTGTGGTTATTATTGTTAGTTTTATTGTTTTGGTTTGATAGATTATCATTAGTTGATTATTTGTAATTAGTTTGATTTAATCTTGTGGTTGATTTTGATTAGTTTAGATTGGATTAGTGTTATTTTTTGTTCTTGCGTGTTCTTCGTTCGTGATCATTTCCCAGGTATATTCCGGATCAAATATTAGTTCAGAAAGTTCTGAACCAAGCAAAAGTTCTGAACCAAGCAAAAGTTCTGAACCAAGAAAGTTTTGAACCAAAGTTCCGAACCAAGCAAAAGTTCTGAACCAAAGTTCCGAACCAAGCAAAAGTTCTGAACCAAGCAAAAGTTCTGAACCAAGAAAGTTCTGAACCAAGAAAGTTCTGAACCAAAGTTCCGAACCAAGCAAAAGTTCTGAACCAAGGAAGTTCCGAACCAAGAAAGTTCTGAACCAAGAAAGTTCTGAACCAAGAAAGTTCTGAACCAAAGTTCCGAACCAAGCAAAAGTTCTGAACCAAGGAAGTTCCGAACCAAGCAAAAGTTCTGAACCAAGGAAGTTCCGAACCAAAGTTCTGAACCAAGCAAAGTTCTGAATAAAGACTTTATTCCGGATAGTGTCTTGTGTTGATTTATTCCGAGCGAAGAAGAATTATTCCGGGTGAAGGTGACATTCCGAACGAGTAATTATTCCAAGTGAGGTATTTTCAGGTTCTTTTTAGTTTCTGTTTTTAATTTTTAATTTTCAAGCTTTATTTTTCCCTCCTTTTTCCGTAGTCGCACTTTAAGATTACTTGCCTTAGATTTATTTTAGCCTTGCCTTAGTTTAAGTTTTAGTTGCGTTTTAAGTTTGCCTTAGATAGTTTTAAGTTTGCGTTATTTACTTTAAGTGCCTTTTAATTTCTCGTCACGCTTTTAAATACTCGTCATTTATTTTTAAAATAGAGTTAGATTTAAATTAATTGCCCTTTACTTTAATAGTTTTGCACTTTTTAATACTACAACGACACAACTATTTGTTTCACCAAAAACAATAGAGTCGTACTTTAAGCCGGAAATCCATTCGTTAAGATACCGAGAACAACAATTGAACTTAGCAAAATCTCAACATTAGTAGAACAAATCCGAGTTTTGACTAAATATTTTGGTTGATTGATGGAATTGATATGAACCCATGAACAAGTTGGTAATGGCACTGTTAAATGCTTACCTAAAAACCTTGTTTTTAAAAAACCAATGTTCTAGTTCATTGTTGATCTTACATAGTTCATATGTTTTGATCAATGGTGAAATGGTTACATTGTGAACATGAGAGTGACCAGGATTAATCCTTTGTTTGTCAAGTTATTGATGAAACACATTCTCTTCTTTTGAAATTTTGATTTTTAATTTTTCATATGAGTGATTGGAGAAATATCTTTGTTTGTTGTATTAGGTACTAATCATGCCTTCGGAATATCAACAAGACCACTGATACACTAGACAATACATGCCAAACCTTTCCGAGATGTGTGCTTCACCTCAACTTACAAACACCTTTTCCTCACTCTAAAAACGTTGTTGTTAGCCTCAAAATATTGATTCAAACAAGAATGCTCGGTCATAGGTTATTATTGTAACATTAATTAGAACGTTATAATAGGTAGTTAATAAGTCGTGGTTTACGGGCTTGGATTTAAACTAATTAAAGTCCAAAAGATAAGCCCGGCCCAATATATAGTCCATTAAAGCCCGCATGTGGGTGGACTATATATAATACCCTCCTAGCATGTTAGGAGGGTAGGTTGTTCATTTCTCTCACTCTTAATCTAATATTCACCAAGTTAATCCTCTCCTTCTCTCTACTTTCTCTCACTACTCTCTCTCTAGGAATCCATCTCTTTTCTTCTATTTTCTTTCTATAATCATCTAAATACATAGGTACCTTATCAAAGTGGAAGCCATAATCCGTGAGTTGTGTTCTCATCCAAAGAACTTGAGCACAACACGCAGATAGAGACACATACTCCGCTTCGGCTGATGACAATGACGTGTAATCCTGCTTCTTGGAAGACCATCCTACAAGCTTATCTTGACCTAGAAATTGTGCACCACCAGAAGTACTTTTACGTGTATCAAGACACCCTGCATGATTAGAATCTGAATAGGCCGTTAGAAAGAAACCGGTTTCCCTCGGTTACCAGAGTCCCATGTGAATGGTATTCTTAAGGTACCGAAAGATCCGTTTAACCTCCTTGAGGTGCTTTTCAGTGGGTCGTGCTTGATATCACGCACAATAACATGTAGCATGATGAATATCAGGTCTGCTTTCTGTCAAGTACATGAGGGACCCGATCATGGAACGATATCTCGTTTGATCTATGGGTAATCCCTCCAAGTCAGCATCTAGGGATGTGGTTGATAAAGGTGTCCCAACGGGGTCACATGATGTCATACCATGCTTTGTGATTATCGCTTGACAATACTTAGCTTGGTTAATGAAGATACTACTTGGGGATTGGTGAACTTGAATTCCTAGAAAGAATTTTAGTTCGCCCATCATAGACATTTCAAATCTGCTGTACATTACTTTTTCAAACCATTTTGAAAGTTTTGGGTTTGTAGACCCGAAAATAATGTCATCAACATAAATCTGCACAAGCAAAATGTCATCTCCATATTTATAAGTGAACAAAGTTAGATCAATGGAACCTTTTGAGAAACCTTTGGAGACCAGAAATTTCGAGAGCTCGTCGTACCACGCCCTTGGAGCTTGCTTGAGTCCATAAAGTGCTTTGTGGAGACGATACACCTTGTCAGGATTATGAGGATTGACGAATCCTTCCGGCTGCGTGACATAGACTTCTTCCTTCAAAGTACCGTTAAGAAATGCCGTCTTTACGTCCATTTGATAAACGATGAATCCCTTATGTGTAGCATAAGCAAGAAAAATCCTGACCGCTTCCATTCGAGCTACTGGTGCAAATGATTCTTCAAAATCAATACCCTCTTTCTGTCCATACCCTTTTGCCACTAGCCTAGATTTATTCTTGATGATCATGTTTTCTTCATCCATCTTGTTTTTCCAGATCCATCGAAGATTTAATGGTGTTACATCATATGGTCTGTCAGCAAGTTCCCAAACTTTAAGTCTTTCAAATTGTTGAAGTTCATCTGTCATCGATTCAATCCAAGCATGATCAACCATGGCTTCTTTGATGTTTTTTGGTTCAGCTGTACTCACGGCGAGTGCGAACATACAAACATCGCCATCGGTGTGAAGCTGTCGTCTTGTGCGAACGGGCTGTGAAGGGTTTCCAATTACATGAACCAAAGGATGATCTCGAGTCCAATGATGTGTTGAAGGATGTCGTTGGTATAACGTATGCATATTTGACGGATCAACATGGCGAGTAGAAGACTCTCCAATTTCGTGTACCGGTGTACCGAATGGGTTGATAAATTCGTTTTCGTCAGATAATGCATTGTCTGCTTGATTTGTGTTCTCTGGAGCAATGACAGTAGTTGTGGATGTTGTAGGATCGATTGTTGAAGTGATATTCTAAGGAGGTAAATCTGCAACAACCCGTGTTGAAGTAGATGAAGTTGTATCCTGTTGTTGACGATGATTGGTATCATCATTCATATCATGAGTGACAGCGGAAGAATTCGATACAATTTGTTTCTCCCCCGTGAAATATTCATCATACATTGGTCCATATAACATTTCCAACTCTTCAATTGTCGTGTCGACTGTCATATCAGCTCTAGGAACATTTTCTGGAACCAGCGTTGAACTTGACGGTTCATTGCTGTGGTCTTGAGTTCCGAGTTCCGTGCGGTTGTGAACGGAAGTCGTTTGTCGTTGTGGATCGGGACTTAAGCTGTTTTGTTCAAGTGCCATTTCTTGTAATTCATCAAATCGAATGTGAATGGTTTCGACAATCAATTTTGTTCTCTTGTTGTACACTCTGTATCCCTTAGACTGAGTTGCATATCCCACAAGAATACATGCATCACCTTTCTCTTTTAGCTTATCCAAATTTTCACCATCTCGAATAATGTAACAAGTACATCCAAAAACATGAAGGTGTTTGAGTGAAGGTTTTCGATCATGAATTATGTGATATGGTGTCTTTTCGTGTCTTGGGATAATTAAGGAGCGGTTTTGTGTGTAGCATGTGGTTGACACGGCTTCGGCCCAAAAGTATAGTGGAAGTTTTGAAGCGGATAATAATGTTCGAGCAGCCTCAACTAAAGTACGGTTTCGTCTTTCAACAACTCCGTTTTGTTCGGGTGTTCGAGCAATAGATGTTTCATGTTTAATCCCTTCGGCTTCAAAATAGTTTCTCAGTTTTAAATTCAAAAATTCTGTAACTTTGTCAGTACGAACCACTTTTAACTTGAGCTTGAAGACCACGTTGTATCAGTTTAAGGAAGCTGATGAGAACATCGGGTGTTTCATCCTTGGACCTCAAGAAGTGAGTCCATGTGTACCTTGAGTAATCATCGACAATAATCAGAATATATTTCTTTCCATTGATACTCTGAACACGCATGGGACCACACAGATCCATATGAAGAAGATCTAACCGTCCTTTTGAGCTTGGTTTAGTCTTTGTTTTGAAGCTACTTCTTTTAGCTTTACAAAGTTCACAAGAAGAACAAATATGATATTTGATGAATTTCAAACTTGGAAGGCCTCTCACAATATCTTTCTTGGAAAGCATGTTGATGGTATCAAAGTTGAGATGAGAAAGACGTTGATGCCATAACCATGTCTGAGTCGTTGAAGCTTTAGCCATGAAGCAAATTGGAGTTGATGAAGTTGTGTCTTGGAGTAAAATTGTGTAAAGATCAGTACCCCGTGTACCGGTAAGTAAGTCATTCCCATCATAATCACGAACAAAACATGTCTTCTTTCTGAAAGCAACCTTCAAATCCGCTTCACAGAGACCAACCGAGAAAAGATTGTGATTGAGCCCTTCGACGTAGTATACCCTTTTGATCGTAATATTCCCCTGAACCAAATCTCCATATCCTAGGATCGGTATAAACTTATCATTTCCGAATCGGACCGTACCCAGGAACTTCTCCACGAAGTTAATTAGAAGCTTGAGATTCCCCGTCATGTGCTTCGTGCATCTGGAGTCCAGTATGAAGAGAATTATTTGTATCACCTGCAGAAGAGTTAGAACACGATGGAGCATTTTCTAAATTGTATACCACAGTAGTTGTGATAGTAGAATCATTAGTGTCCTTATCAACATTTAAAGGCAAACTAACACTCGTTTTCACATTTTCTGTCCTAGCTTTCGGCATCCATTTATATCCTGGAGGACATTGATTAGCAAACCACCATTTCCAAGACTTGCTAGCAGACTCATATAATTCCTTAATTTTGCTTCTAGGATTCTTAGTGGTGGAGTCTGATGCATTACTTTTCTTAGTGGGGGTCGCACCAGAATGGTTTACTTTGCGTTTGGGTTTACTAGCACTAATGGCATCGTTACTTGCTTCTTAATTCTAGTATCTACGCCTTTCACAGTTTTCATAGCACACATTGAATGCTTATCATTAGCACTTTTTCCACATTTGACACAAACAAATTTCACATTCATAGGATTCAAATCGTCATTACATGCGATTACAGACTTTTTATTCTTAAAAACATTCAAATTCCTAGGGTGTTCTTCTACTTGCTTCATCTTTCCTTGATTCTTGTGTTTCTAGACCTTATCATTCACTTGAGTGCTCTTAAGCTGAGGTCGGCTAACACTAGTAGTGAAGACTATTCCTATAGTAGAAGACACACGAATGTTAGTGTTTCTAGAAGTCTGAGGCGAGTGAGTATCTTTGTTTGTGGGCTTAATGGGAATTCTATACATCCCTGGTTTAATCACATTATTGTGCTTAACGCTTGGTGCTATAGGATTCCTTATGGGTTGATTCTGTGGTAACCTTTCCTTTCCATCCATCTTGGTTGCAAACACAGGTTTTGCAAACGAGGAATTTGATAAAGCAGATGGTTTTCCCAAGATAGAGGATTTATTCACTGTAGAGGCATTGGGTTGTCTAACAACAGGTTTCTTAATGCTAGGTTCCACGACTTTCCCACCCATTTTAGCAATAAGTTTCTGCAACTCTGCTATCGCTCTGATACCAAATGTTGTCCCATATATTTAGATGATTATAGAAAGAAAATAGATGAAAAGAGATGGATTCCTAGAGAGAGATAGTAGTGAGATAAAGTAGAGAGAAGGAGAGGATTAACTTGGTGAATATTAGATTAAGAGTGAGAGAAATGAACAACCTACCCTCCTAACATGCTAGGAGGGTATTATATATAGTCCACCCACATGCGGGCTTTAATGGACTATATATTGGGCCGGGCTTGTCTTTTGGACTTTAATTAGTTTAAATCCAAGCCCGTAAACCACGACTTATTAACTACCTATTACAACGTTTTAATTAATGTTACAATAATAACCTATGACCGAGCATTCTTGTTTGACTCAATATTGTAAGGCTAACAGTTGTTTTCATGAGGGTAGAGTTGTCGAAGAGGATATTGAGGGATATATACATACTCGATCAATGTTCGGACAAATTGGGTTTGATTGTTTGTTGGACATCAAAGAGGATATATATCCCGAATTCCTCCTAGAGTTCTTTAGCACATACTCTCTCATTTATGATGATGATAAAGTATATGTTAGGTTCATCCTTGAAGGTCGACTCATTAAACTCTCTCTTGAAGACTTTGGTCAAGCTCTTCGTGTTTCATTTATGGACACTTGTCGATTTACTGATAAATGGAAACTTGATTATCTTCTTGAACCATTCGACTGTGCTCCAAATGAAAATGAAGAGATTGACCTTGACTTCATTCTTGATGTCATTTGTAAAGAGCGTAGTGGAAACGTTGTAAGAAGCCTCCACTCTACCAAGCGTCAAGTAAAACGCTATGAGGTTCTCTTAAGAGACCTAAATGATTGTATGGTTCGTTGGGCCGACATCCTTAGGAAGAATGTATTTTGTCTTGGCGGAAACCGGGATCATATTCCGGCGTGTATGGCGCACATGTTATGTTGCATCGCTACCGACGCCAAGTACAATCTCGCATACTATATCGCTCGACGAATCACCTATGCTCTTTCCAAACCCAAAACAAATCTTCCCTTTTCCATGCTCCTTGCTCGCCTTCTTAAGAAGGTTGGTGAAGATTATCCCAACATCAACATTTCTCGCTTTTGTTCGGTCGAACGTGTTATGCTACCTATTCAAAAGGTACAACCACGAAAAGCTAGAAGTGATCGAGGTTCGAGAAAGTCCGATCCACAAGAGTCCGATGATGAGGACTTTGATATGTCACCAAGTGATGGTGGTGGCATAGGCACAAGTGCTCATGTTGGATCTTCGAGTAACTCCCACCCATCCATGGACTCTTTCATGGAAGGGTTAGAAGAAATCATCCCTCCTCCTCACTTTGCTACTAGTGGACTTCCCGAAAACTTCGGTCTTGCGGATGTCTACTGAGCTAATCTTAAAACACAAGGTGAGTTGTATGATCATCGAATGGAGTCAAGAGGATCGTTCAAGAACATAACCAAATTAATCAAGGGACTTGGCAAGAAGAAGAGATTAAGCATTGTTTCATCAAGGTTTACATGTTTGAAAACGTGTTTGAATTGTTAATCTTTTATTATGGTTGTCTACTAATACTTTCTGTTTGGATTATTAGTATTTTGATCCTAATAGTTGCATTGCTTTATGCATATTATGTGTTTGTTATCCTCCTAGATTTTGACTTATAGTTAACTTTTGTCTTGATATTTACCTGTGTGAAATCTGGGCAGTGCACGTTTTTTCTGTCACCACTGGTGGCGGTTCCATATCGAACCCGCGGTTCTTTAGGGATAAGGAGCCGCGCACCTACGTAAGGAACCGCTTGTTCCTGTTTTGACAGAATCTTTGCTTTACACTGTTTTCCTTAATATGTGTAAAACTTTGATAAAATTTTTGAAAAACTCCATTTTCCTAAACTAGGGTACCTAATTTCATTATTCACCTAAAATGATTTAACCCATTACTAGTTTGGATCATTCCCTTCTCTTCTTAAACCCTCTCATGTTGATTGTGTTCTTCATCCCTTCAACTCTTCTCGAAACCTTAACACACAACCATGGTGTCCACTAGAACATCCACTTCTTCCAAAACTTCTTCCTAAAAAAGAAGACTTAAATTTAAGATCAAGATACCTAACATTGGTTCTTCATCTTTTCACACTTCCAAAAATGAGATCTCTGCCATTCTCATTTCACCTTCACCTTCACCACCCCTTGCTCCATGCAAGACAAACTCATCCCATGGTACTAACCATTCTCATGGTTCTACCTCCTCTTCATTCCAATCAAGAATGAATGAGCTTTCTTCACCTTTCACCCCTAGTCCTCCTTTGGATGGGATTTCTCAACCTCAACCTCTACAAAGTATCCCCTTTGTACTTGAGCCTTTGGTAACCTCTCCTTTCACTCCACCAAACTCTCCCATCTCACCCTTGGACACTATGCCTCCACCAACTCCTCCAACCTCTAACAATAATGCTCCTATTTTGGGCATTCCTGTCGCTCACTTCATGGGTGATCCTTACTTTTTTGGGTTCTTAGAAGCTCATGGTGCAAATTGCCCATGTTGTCTCTATAATAACTACATCATTCAAAACCTATGGATGGAGATGCTTGGCCTTCATAGAAGGTTGCATGATTTCTTACTTGTCTTGTTCTCCATGCCTGCTCCTAGGAGATGAATGATAGTTTTCAAATTAACATGCTTTTTAAAAAGAAGATCAAGCCAAAGAGAACTATGAACTCAAGACTTAGTTGTTTGCTATCTTTGTAGTAGTTAATTGTCATTTTAATTCTTGTATTTTCTTTCCTTTCCCTCATGATTTTTTTCTTGTGGATGATTTATGGATTTAGTTTTTATGTGCTTTAATCTATGTGATCACATTTAACAACTTCAATTCATTAAAAATTGAATCTAAATCTATCACAACCTCAAAAACTTGACTTAAAAGTGGACCAAAATGTTATTTAAATATTTTGTCACCCTTTGTCAAAACATTCTTTGTGAATTTGTTGCTTTTATGCAACCCTAGCATTCTCTAGTGCGAAAAGAGGTAAAAATCCAAGATCTGCAAATTTTTGAAAAAGTCTTATCTTTCTCCAAAACTTTTGAAAATCTGGTTTTGCAGTCCACTGGACGTGGTTCTCAAGCCTCCATGCGGTTCAATATCGATATGGAACCGCGGGCTTCTTTTAAGAACTACGCCCAGTAAAGCCCATATTGGCTTATTTTTGGTCTTTCTTCTTTGACCACTGTTTTGGTTAAGATTCTTTTTTTACCCAATTTGGCTAAACATTCTCTAAAACATTTCTTTTTCATTTCAAATCTTTGCCTTGTCTATTTTCTTTAAATTCTTCTCTTTTGAGAGTTCTTTCCTTCATCCCTCATAATGCCTAGTTCTTCCTTTTCTAACCTTGACATTTCTTTGTCACAAACTTCTCAACCTAAAGCTTCTTATTTTAAGCTTTCAAAGAAACCGAAAATATCGGTTGAACCCATTTGGTTAAAAAAAAGAATAAGAATCCTCATGATTCTTCTTCTCCAAAATCCTCCAAGAATTCCGCTTTCTCTCCGATTCAATATTGGAATAAGACTTACTCTATAAATCCAATTACCGGAGAAAAAGAAATTCTTCCACGACCACATAAACCTTTCAACTCTCCTCAACTCAATGACCTATCTTCTTTCCCTAACCTCACTAGGCATTGTGAAAACATCTCTTATCAGTTATCTCACTCCCCACCAACCTCTAATATCTATGGACCTCCCCCATATAATGACTTTGTTTTGTATCATGGTTCCTCGTGTGCTTGTTGTTGTTTTCAACAAATTGAACTTGCTCATATCTATGACAAGCTAAATTTTCTTGAATTCCTCCTCACTCGACCTCCTCTCAAAGTTTTCGTTCCCGTGAACAAAACTTCGAATGATGCTTCGTCGTCTTTCCTTTCCAACTAAGGCACTTTTTGTACTTTAGTTGTTTGAGTCAATAAATTTTAAGCAATCTTGGAAGATTATCACTATTAGAGTAGCTTAATAACTAGATTTTACTTAGTTATGAAAATTTGTTGTTCCGATCTCTTCGAATTGATTACCTTTAATTAGTGCGACTCAGTTGTACTTGGTGAAAAAGAAATAAGGGGTTTGGTTGTTTAAAACTAATTGAAAGGAAAAACGTCGTTGAGTAATTAAAATATCGAAAATTAAACTAAGACGAACAAGTAAATATAAGCTAAGAAAATTTGGCGGGAAAAAATAAATTCAAAAATTAAATTTTAAATAAATCTAATTAATTTCGCAATTAAATTAAAAACTGAATTAAATTCGCAACTTGAAAGTAGCAAAAATCCGCAATGGTTAAAATTACATAATTCCGCAATTAAGAGGTCAACAATTCGCAATACTAGAAACTCAAATTCGCAATCAAGACAATGCAAGAATTCGCAATGACTGAAATGAATGATTTCGCAATACAAGAAAAAGATCAAATTCGCAATTAGGGAAATAATTCAATTTCGCAACTTTTGAAAATACAATTTCGCAATTACTTGAGAAGATCGATTTCGCAATCAAAAGAAAGATCAAATTCGCAATAGCAGAAAGTACAATCTCGCAATTTAAGAGGGATTCAATTTCGCAATGGACAAAATGGAAGATTTCGCAACTTTTAAGTGAAGAATTCGCAATCAGAAAGATGAACAAATTCGCAATCAGAAAGATGATTCAATTTCGCAACTTTGGAAAAGTTCAAATTCGCAATACCAAATAAAGATCAAATTCGCAACTTTTGACCAAGTTCAATTTCGCAACTTTATGAAAAGTTGCAAAATCGAATCAGACGTTCCTAAAAAATAGGATCTCGGACAAAGACGATTTTTAGCAACTTTTTAACAACTTTTCAAGGACAATAAGCCAAGAAAAACTCCAATAAGCTACCAATAAGCTAGAGAGAAGATCAAAACATATAAAAACATCAATTTTAATCCACGAAAAATCAAAAAGACATGAACTTTATGTAAAAACTTGATAAAAAGATGATGAAAACAAGATTGAGATTAACAAGAAAGATTAATAAGATGAAGATTAAGACAAGATGAAGATTAATAAGATTAAGACAAGATTAATAAGATGAAAACAAGAAAGATAAAAGATTAAGTTTTCTAGTGAGAGAAAGTTAAGCTTTCTCTCTCTAGAATTTAAAAACTACAAAATGAAAGAAAAATAAAGACTAGCTAAATTTTGTGATGGAAAGATCTTTATATAGTAGTTTGATGTGGGCTTGCTTTGTTGTGGGCTTGTAAGTGGGCTTTCTTCTTTCTTCTTAGTCTTCTCGTCACTTAAGTAAATAAACGTTTCCGACTTTGAATTCGAGATTTGTCGGTGAATATTTCCAACTCGTCTTTTAATCTCTTGTTAAATAGACTTGAGTTCTTCGACATAGATAAATCTTCCGTCTTTGGCCCTTTTCTTCGATAAATCTTCAAATAGGTCCATTGACTTCCAATCTTTTGCACTCTTGATCTTTTGACTTCGTCTTTTTCTCGTTTTCTTCGAAAAAGCCCGTGATAGCCCATGTTTTCTTCCTTTTTCATCTTTTGGTCCTAAAACACAATAAAAACACAAATCACACATAATTCCGACTTTTACGACATAAAATACACGTTTTGGTCTTGTTATTATTGGAAATAAGTGGTAAAAGGATAAGTGTTTTCACACTTATTAAATCCCCTACACTTGACCATTGCAATGCCCTCATGCAATGCATTAATTTTAAAGCACGGTTTACATTTTCCATCATAAATAATCCACCTTGGCCCTTTATTAAATTCTAAACATTTAAAGAAAATAAAAAGATAGAAACAAATCAAAGACTTACATTGGGTTTTGGCTGCCATGAACGTTTATCATCCTCAAGTTTCACGTTCCCCATACCAAGCTTAAAAACGAGATCATTGTTATTATAAGTTGGCAAACTAACACGAATTCATGTGGGCCAATTATTCACTTAGACTCCCTTATTCCTAGGTGTATCTCTTATATTTTATTTTTATCTTGAATGATCACGAGGATACATTGTTTGACTTATTTCGATAGTTATTTAGGCCTAAAATAAAGTGAACGATTTAATCAATAGTTAGCTAAAGGACAAAATCTTTTAAAACTGCTTCTCGAGACCTCATAAAGTTCATATCTTGGCATAACTCGCTTCACGATTTGAGACCTTTCTCGGACCGATATTTGGCAGCAACTTCATACTTCGAATCTTGAGAGACGTTCTTGAAATTATGGTCTTCTCTTCATAATAGGAATTTCTTCACTTGAAGTTTTGAGAGATTCTTCATCTTTGGACCACGACTTCTTCATTTTTCTCCAATCTTTATTTTGGACTTTGATATACAACGATCCGCCTCCTTTTAGGACTTGGATCTAATTATCCTCATACCTTGTTAGGGCCTTTTTGGATAGACTTCTCCATGATCTTTAGGGGAGTATTTGCTTTTCGTCGTGTGTCTCGATCCTTCATATTGATTTTGGATAAATGATTCTTCACATCACTTTTGGATTTTTAGCAACAAAATGTAGCCCTCATGCCTTGTTAGGGCCTTTTCGGACTCGCCAATCTTCGCATCCCGCTTCAATAAGTTATGCCTTGGCTATGAACTCTAATCCGTACCGAGCAACTTTTAAACGATCTTGGGCTAGAAGCTAAGTAACCTTTTAAATCGTACAACCTTATTTATTGCAGATAAATTTATTAACAAGCGAAGGGAGAATAGGCTTATAATTAACTCACATAAATTCACGAAAGAATACCAAACTTATAACTGACTCTATCATCTCTCGTCCTCCACAGTTTAAAATCTCAAGTAATGAGACTCGTGGATGCTTAGCCTATTAAATCAAAGTTTTGGGTTTTCGAGTCGTCTATAGGATCTTGCAAATTCTTAGACTTTTTCAAGTTTTAGAAATCGCATTTTAAAGTTCCCTTGATAAACGACTCTCTAGGATCAATTATAGGAACTTGCGAAAAGTTCTTGTTCTTAACCCGTGAGAGTTAAGACTTTCGCGTTTTATAGCTCCCTATATAAAAGCCTAGCAAAACTTGACTTAAACAAGTTAAGGATACTAGCTAGAGTAAACTTAGATAAGTAAACTCGGGTTGAGTCAAAATGTTCATGACTAAGAAAAATTTAAAACCACTTTATTGAAGATTTATTCTAGCAATGGAAAGAAAATAACCATAACGAAGGAAAATACAACTATACAACTAGGCCAAAATAGATTAAAAATTTTGAAAAATGTCGAAAAATCAAATTTTCCGGTTAAAATGAGGGCAAATTCATGGAAAAGACCACTTACTTCGATAGAAGTCCCCCCTACACTTGATATAAACATTGTCCTTAATGTTTAAGCATGTGGGAGTAAACTCCCCTACACTTATGACATTGTGTACTTTGTTTAAATCTTGCTAAGGAAAGGACAACTAAATTGAATTCAATGTGAACATATAAAATATGAAATATTGAATCACGAGAGTTTAGGATAGAACCGGGAAGATGGGAACACGGGATCACGGTTCGTCAAAGGTCATCAAGAGTGGAGCTTTGAAGCTTTAATCCCTGCACAGCACAAGAAACAAGACATCTAACACATACGGGGCTCCCCCTACACTTATTATGAAAGCAGTAAAGGATAGATCATGGGTTGCCTCCCGAGAAGCGCTTGTTTTTGATAACCGAGTCACGAGCCTGACTCGACCCAAATTTAGTTTATGGGAAACGTGGTGAGGGATGAGATCATCTCATGAGAGATGTCCTCACCAAAGTACAGCTTCAAACACTGGCCATTCACCTTGAAATTAGGCCCATTTGGCTGAGAAAGCTCAATGGTGCCATATGGAAAGACTTTGGTGACGGTGAATGGACCAGACCAGCGGCTCTTCAACTTGCCAGAGAAGATCTTTAACCGAGAGTTAAAAAGTAAGACTTGATCACCAATGTCGAACTCTCGGTTCTTGATTCTTGCGTCGTGGATGATCTTGGTCTTCTCCTTATATATCAGTGAGTTCTCGTAAGCTTCATTCCTCAGTTCGTTGAGCTTGTTGAGTTGAATCTTGCGAAGATCACCGGCTTTTTTAATGTCGAAGTTAGCCCATTTCAAGGCCCAGTACGCCTTATGTTCCAGCTCGATGGGGAGGTGGCATGCTTTCCCGTACACAAGACGATAAGGTGTACAACCAATCGGGGTCTTATAAGCTGCACGGAAAGCCCACAGAGCATCATCTAACTTATCGGCCCACGAGGCACGATGCTTTCCCACAGTACGCTCCAGAATTCGCTTCAATCCACGGTTAGATATCTCGGCTTGCCCATTGGTTTGGGGATGATAGGCGGTGGAAAGACGGTGATTGAAACCATACTTAGCCATGACTCTTGCAAATTGATCATTGCAAAAATGAGTCCCGCGGTCACTGATTATAGCACGAGGAACACCGAATCGAGCAAACAGCTGCTTCAAAAAGTTCACAACCACCCTCGCATCATTCGTTGGGAGAGCTTTAGCTTCAACCCATTTAGAAACGTAGTCAACGGCTACGAGGATGTACTTGTTCCCTTTGGAGGATGGAAATGGCCCCATAAAGTCGATTCCCCATACGTCAAAGATTTCACATTCTTGTATGAAATTTTGGGGCATCTCATCTTTATGTGTGATCTTGCCTTGGCGTTGGCAAGCATCACAATGCTTAACCATTTCGTGAGCGTCACGATAAATGGTGGGCCAATAGAATCCAGAATCAAACACTTTCTTAGCGGTGTAGTTGGGACCAAAGTGACCACCGATGGGTCCTTTATGGCAAGCAGCAAGGATTCGCAACGCTGCCGGTCCATCAACACATCGACGAATGATCAGATCAGCATATTGTTTGAATAAGAAAAGGGTCATCCCAAAAGTAAGTCTTAACATCATTCAAGAACTTCTTCTTTTGTTGGGATGTTAACCCTTTGATGAGAACACCACCCGCTAAGTAGTTTGCAATGTCGGCAAACCACGGGGTGTCATCAAGATTGAGATTTATAGACATTAAGGTCTCAAGGGGGAAAGAGTCATTGATCTCTTTGTTCGGATGATCCCCTTGATATGGATCCTCAAGTCTGCTCAGATGATCCGCTGCTAGGTTTTCGGCACCCTTTTTGTCACAAATTTCAATGTTGAATTCTTGAAGGAGTAAAACACAGCGAAGAAGTCTTGGCTTAGAGTCGTGCTTAGTCATCAAGTACTTCAACGCGGAATGGTCCGTGTATACGATGGTGGTGGATAAAACAAGATAGGGGCGAAATTTTTCAAAAGCATAGACAACAGCTAAGAGCTCTTTTTCGGTTGTCGTATAATGCAATTGAGCCCCCGTCATTGTTTTGCTAGCATAGTGGATTGGTTGGAAGTGTTTATTCACTCTTTGACCCAAAACCGCTCCAATAGCAAAGTCGCTAGCATCGCACATCAACTCAAAAGGCAGCTCCCAATTAGGGGTAACCAAGACCGGTGCCTTAGTTAGCTTATCCTTAAGAAGATTGAAGGCTTCGATACACTCTTTAGAAAAGATAAAAGGAGTATCTTTTTCCAAGAGGTGGGTCATCGGGCGAGCGATTTTAGAGAAATCCTGAATGAATCGACGATAGAAGGCCGCATGACCCAGAAAACTTCTCACACCCTTCACGGTTAAAGGTGGAGGTAATTTGGCTATGACATCAACTTTAGCACGGTCGACTTCAAGACCGGCTTTAGAGATTTTGTGTCCTAGCACAATGCCTTCTTTTACCATAAAATGGCATTTTTCCCAATTCAGAACAAGGCGAGTGTCTTTGCACCGTTTAAGCATACCTTCCAAATTGGCAAGGCAAGAAGAGAATGAATCACCATAGACCGAGAAATCATCCATGAAGACTTCCATGGTTTCTTCAACCATGTCATGGAAGATAGCCATCATAAACCATTGGAAAGTCCCAGGAGCATTGCACAAGCCGAAAGGCATTCTTTTGTAAGCAAATGTTCCATAAGGACAAGTGAATGTGGTTTTCTCTTGGTCATGGGGATCGATGGGTATTTGAAAATACCCGGAGAAACCGTCTAAGAAGCAGTAATAATCATTACCCGCTAGACGTTCAAGCATTTGGTCCATGAAAGGAAGGGGAAAATGATCCTTTCCCGTAGCATCATTGAGTTTGCGGTAGTCTATACAAACTCTCCACCCTGTAAAGAGACGAGTAGGAATCAACTCGTTATTTGCATTGGGCACAACGGTGATTCCGCCTTTCTTAGGCACACAATGGACGGGACTAACCCACGGTGAATCCGAGATAGGATAGATTATGCCCGCATCAAGAAGTTTGATAACCTCTTTTTGATAACGTCATGGATATTAGGATTCACCCTTCGTTGGCTTTGAATAGTGGGTTTAAAGTCGTCCTCCATGAGAATTTTATGTGTGCAAAAGTGAGGATCAATTCCACGAATATCGGAGATCTTCCACGCAATCGCTTTCTTATGATTCTTTAACACGGAGATAAGTCGGGATTTTTCTTCTTCTTTCAGGTCCTTTGCGATGATGACTGGTAACTTCTTGTTGTCTTCAAGGAAAACGTACTCGAGATGAGGAGGTAGGTCCTTAAGCTCAAGAGTAGGAGGATCCTCAATAGATGGTGTAACTAACGATGGATCATCATTAGTCACCTCTTTAGGAGAAGGAGGAGAAAACGGGTCTTCATTGAGAAGTTTCTCAATTGTACTAATGTCTTCATCCCAATCGGTGGACGAATTATCATACTTAATATCGAGAGGACCCAAGCTAGCTTCAAAATCATCCAAGTTACTTTCTCCAAAAGGAGTCAATGACGGAGCAATTGAGGCAACGGTCTCAACATTGGGTAGAGAAGAGAGAGTACTTTTACAAGCATCATGAAAGTGTTCTTCACAAGCCTCATCGAGAACATCAATAGCATTAACACTCTCATATGAATAAGGTTTCTTAGAAATCTTACCCATGTTGAAGACAATTTTATCGTCACCAACTCTCATGATTATTTCGCCCGCGGCTACATCAATGAGAGTGTGACCGGTCCTCAAGAAGGGACGTCCAACGATTAATGGAACACGAGGATCCATCTCGTAGTCAACGACAACAAAATCCGCCGGGAAGGTGAATTTGTCAACGCCAACGAAGACGTCTTCGGCTATCCCCACTGGATAAGCAACCGTACGGTTAGCTAATTCCAAAGTCATTTTGGTGGGGACTAGCTCGGGGAGAGATAATTGCTTCCAAACACTTAAAGGCATTAAGTTTATACTGGCACCTAGATCGACTAGGGCCATGCAATTCTCTACTCCCGGGAAGTTGCAAGGAATCAAGAAGCGACCCGGATCACCAAGTTTGGTGGGCAATTTCCTAAAGAGAACGGCAGAGCAATTCTCATTAAGTTGGGTCTGAGCAATGTCAAGAAGCTTCTCCTTGTCACTAAGAAGATCTTTGAACATCTTCGCGTATTTGGGCATGTGAGCGAGAGCCTCGGCAAAGGAGATGTTAAAATTCAATTGTTTAAACATTTTTAGAAAGTTTGAAACTTGAATATCATCCTTGCTCTTTTGCTTCTCTTTCCTCAACCTTGAAGGATAAGGTATATTGGATGAAGAAGAAGGCTTTAGGGGAGTAGGATGACTCACAACCACGGGTGGTGGGGGAATGGGGGTAGAAGGCGAAGGAGGTGGGGAAAGTTGCTCTTTTTCCTTGTTCACAATCACGGGTGGAGGTGTAGGAAGCTCGGGTTCCGTATAACCTTTTCCACTACGAGTGGTGATTGCTTTCATCTCCCCTCTTGGATTCGCAACGGTGTTACTCGGAAGAGTACCCGAAGAAGAGGGTTGATTACCTTGGAAGAGCGAACCGATTATATCACGTATGTTATCCGCTTGAGTGCTGAAAGAGTGTCTCATGTCTGCACGAATATCATTGCTTTGTTTCACCATGTCATTCCTTAGCTCGGCTCGAATATCGCTCCCTTGTTTCGCCATGTCATTCTTCAAGTTGACGAATTGACTCTGAAGATTCGTCACCATCTCTCTATTAGTCCTCATGAACGTCTCGACGTCTTGATTCAATACCATCGGTTGATTGAGAGGTGGAGCTTGGTAAGCTTGAGAATTTCCTTGAGGTGGGTATGGGTTTCTTTGGGATTGATGTTGATTGTTAGCACGAGGTTAGGATTGGTTGTTTCGGTTATAGCTTTGTTGTTGGTTTTGGTTTGGAGGAGGAAAACCGGGTGGAGCAAGATAGTTGTTTGAACAATAACTTAGCAAGCTACGGTCTCCTTGAGGACGAGCTTGATAGCCTCCCGTGGGATAAGTACCGTATGCCGCGTTAACGTTTTCAGAAAAATTGCCTTGAGTAGAAGGACAATCATTGTAAGAATGAGGACCACCACATGTGTCACAGGAAATAGAAACGGCTTTAGCTTGTTGAAAGTGGTTTGTGGCCATGGTCATGAAATTCTTGTTCATTTTCGCGATTTGTCGGGTAAATTCAGTTATCTCGAGATTGGGAGTAGTAGAAGAAACATTGACTCTCGGGTTAGATCTTGAGGATGCGGATGAATCCCAATTCTTGTGGTGAGTAGTCATGTTTTCAATCAACTCTCTACACTCCTCCGGTCTCCTTTTCATAAAAGTACCACCGGCGGCGGCGTTGATCGTGTCACGATCACGAAAAGTGAGACCATTGTAGAAAGTATCAATGAGAGTGACGGGGAGCATGTTATGATTTGGACAACGGTCGATCAAATCATTGTATCGTTCCCAAGCATCAAAGAGCGATTCATCATTGTCTTGCATGAATCCACTAATTTGGTTACGAAGGCTCGTGACCATGGATGGTGGGAAGTAACGCGACAAAAAGCGTTGAGTCATGTCGTCCCAAGTATGAATAGAATTCTTTGGGAGACGGTCAAACCATTTTTCGGCATGGTGAGAAAGCGAGTGAGGAAACAGTTGAAGGCGAAGGTCATCCATCGAAACACCGGGTGACTTCATGCTTTGGGTGATGGTAATGAATTTGTCGAGGTGTTTGTTGGCATCATCATCCGGAATTCCGCGAAATGGATTAGTTTGCACTTGTTGGATCATGTGATGCTTCAACGAAAACTCCTGAGCCGTGATATGCATCGGCGCAATCGGGCCTCCACGTACGTTCATCGTAGGTTGGCATAGCTCCTCCATGGTTCGTAGGTCGGGTAAGGGTGGATTATTCATGTTGGGGTGGGGTGGATTATTATTGTTGGGGAGGGGTGGATTATTATTGTTGTTGTTGTGTACACCGGCCATGTCTAAATCTTCGAGAGTCTCGGGCTCTGAATAAGACGTTGATCGAGTACGCATACACTAAAAAGAAAATGCAAGAGAAAATATTTTTGGTTTTTATAGGTTTTTTAATGTTTTTGTATTTTTGAAACTTTTTGTGCTTGAAAATAACGTTCCCGAAAGAACGGATCCCAAAAATCCAACGCGTCTCTCACTAAAAACCGTTAATCTTAACGAAAAGAGCCGGCAGCGGCGCCATTTAATAACTAGATTTTACTTAGTTATGAAAATTCTTTGTTCCGATCTTTTCGAATTGATTACCGTTAATTAGTGCGACTCAGTTGTACTTGGTGAAAAAGAAATAAGGGGTTTGGTTGTTTAAAATTAATTGAAAGGAAAAACGTCGTTGAGTAATTAAAATATCGAAAATTAAACTAAGACGAACAAGTAAATATAAGCTAAGAAAATTTGGCGGGAAAAAATAAATTCAAAAATCAAATTTTAAATAAATCTAATTAATTTCGCAATTAAATTAAAAACTGAATTAAATTCGCAACTTGAAAGTAGCAAAAATCCGCAATGGTTAAAATTACATAATTACGCAATTAAGAGGTCAACAATTCGCAATACTAGAAACTCAAATTCGCAATCAAGACAATGCAAGAATTCGCAATGACTGAAATGAATGATTTCGCAATACAAGAAAAAGATCAAATTCGCAATTAGGGAAATAATTCAATTTCGCAACTTTTGAAAATACAATTTCGCAATTACTTGAGAAGATCGATTTCGCAATCAAAAGAAAGATCAAATTCGCAATAGCAGAAAGTACAATCTCGCAATTTAAGAGGGATTCAATTTCGCAATGGACAAAATAGAAGATTTCGCAACTTTTAAGTGAAGAATTCGCAATCAGAAAGATGAACAAATTCGCAATCAGAAAGATGATTCAATTTCGCAACTTTGGAAAAGTTCAAATTCGCAATACCAAATAAAGATCAAATTCGCAACTTTTGACCAAGTTCAATTTCGCAACTTTATGAAAAGTTGCAAAATCGAACCAGACGTTCCTAAAAAATAGGATCTCGGACAAAGACGATTTTTAGCAACTTTTTAACAACTTTTCAAGGACAATGAGCCAAGAGAAACTCCAATAAGCTACCAATAAGCTAGGGAGAAGATCAAAACTTATAAAAACATCAATTTTAATCCACGAAAAATCAAAAAGACATGAACTTTATGTAAAAACTTGATAAAAAGATGATGAAAACAAGATTGAGATTAACAAGAAAGATTAATAAGATTAAGATTAAGACAAGATGAAGATTAATAAGATTAAGACAAGATTAATAAGATGAAAACAAGAAAGATAAAAGATTAAGTTTTCTAGTGAGAGAAAGTTAAGCTTTCTCTCTCTAGAATTTAAAAACTACAAAATGAAAGAAAAATAAAGACTAGCTAAATTTTGTGATGGAAAGATCTTTATATAGTAGTTTGATGTGGGCTTGCTTTGTTGTGGGCTTGTAAGTGGGCTTTCTTCTTTCTTTTTAGTCTTCTCGTCACTTAAGTAAATAAACGTTTCCGACTTTGAATTTGTGATTTGTCGGTGAATATTTCCAACTCGTCTTTTAATCTCTCGTTAAATAGACTTGAGTTCTTCGACATAGATAAATCTTCCTTCTTTGGCCCATTTCTTCGATAAATCTTCAAATAGGTCCATTGACTTCCAATATTTTGCACTCTTGATCTTTTGACTTCGTCTTTTTCTCGTTTTCTTCGATAAAAGGCCGTGATAGCCCATGTTTTCTTCCTTTTTCATCTTTTGGTCCTAAAACACAATAAAAACACAAACCACGCATAATTCCGATTTTACGACATAAAATACACGTTTTGGTCTTGTTATTATTGGAAATAAGTGGTAAAAGGATAAGTGTTTTCACACTTATTATAGCTTATGCTTTGTGGTCTATTTTCCATATTCTTCTTGTTTAAAATATTCATTTTGTGTGTATGAATATTTATCTTGTATGTTATTGCATATTTTTGTAATATGAATGTTATGTGTGTTATCTTTCCCTCTAATTTTATTTCACACATTTGTTAAGGAGTTGATCATGGTTAAAAGTTAAAATTAATTATGGGCGATTCCATAAATTCTAAATTTTAACCCATTGACATTTTAAATCATCTTTGATTGGTTTGGATGTTTCTTTTCTTCTTTTATTCCACCAATTGAACTATGATGTTGTCAATACACACTCTTTGGACATACTTAGCAAATGATTGCTTCTAATTTGAGATTTCTTTTCCTTCTCCCTCTCAAGTTAGTTAGTAAGTAGTGCACATATATACATTGGTGTTTCTTTTATTTCTTCTAACCTTTGTGTAGCATGTCACCTTGGCTTATTGACTTGGTGCCCCCAAGAAAGGGGGAGTAAGCACCAAGGGGAGCTACTAGCAAAAGTCCGGTTCTTTTCTTCTTCAAAGACTTGTGCTAACATTTTTGCTTAGACAAAGGGGGAGAAATGATAGTGATAAACTCGTTAATAATTCGAATAAACTTGTATTTTACGTAAATGAGTTTATAGTTTGTCGTAATCAAAAAGGGGAGATTGTTAATGCAAAGCAATGCCTAAAAACATTGTTAGTATTAATTAATCTTTCTTAGTTTTGATCACGACAAATTACAAAGACATTTATTGTCAAACACAATTATAAGACGAATTATCTAACAAACACTATCATCAAGGTAATAATCATTACACTAACATATCTTAATCATGCTTAGTGATTATAAAAGTGATTAGCCTTAAAACTCACTTTTGTCAAACATTACAAAAGATTTTTAATAAACTTTATTTTTAAGAAAATATTTTATTAAAATAAAAATGCAAATTTGAATATGGCATATTCCAAATTGCCAAAAAAATATCCTTTGAAGGTTTAAACAACCTTAGATATTTCAAATTCACTAAAAGACAAAAAGGAGCGGAGTTTACGCCGGCGGTACCTTAGCACCTATGGCGGTTCCTTATCGATAAGGAACCGCAGGATCCAATAAGGAACCGCGGCCAGATATAGCCGTTGGATGTTTTGTCCTATAAATAGTGGATCAAATCTGCATTCTCATCAACCCTTTTTATACATCTTCTTCAACCTTCTTTCTCCTTTCTAATCCTAGTCATTTGTAAATGATCACTTAATGTGTTAAGTATGTTTACTCATGATTATCCTCTTGATCTCCTTCTTTACCTTGTCCAAAGAGAAGATCACTCACACACTTTTGATGTATATAAAGATGTAGCATTGATGAAGATCACCTTCTCCTAAAGATCTAGTCATGTTCATCATTTGTTTATTTGTGTCTTGTGTAAATCAAATGTATTTGTGAATACTTGGACTAGTTGTGTTCATTCAAGTTATTTGTGAATACTTGGATTAGAGTTGTGTACATCCATTGCACATGTGTGTGCTTGGATTCATGTTGTGTAGATCCAAGCTACATGTGTGTACTTGGATATGATTAGTTGAGTTGTAATTAGTTGTGTTATTTCTCACTAAACTATAAAGTGATGTGGTTGTGTCTTGTGAGTTCTCACTAAACTATAAAGTGATGTGGTTGTGTCTTGTGAGTTCTCACTAAACTATAAAGTGATATGTAGTTGTGTTGTGTGAAGTTCTCACTTAGCTTCAAAGTGAAGAGTCGTGAAGATTGGTTCTAGCTTTGGATTAGAACTCGACATCTAGCCTTGTGTCGGAAAATTGTGAAGTAGGCAACGTTGTGAAGATTGGTTCTACCTTTAGATTAGAACTCGATATTTAGCCTTGTGTCGTAAAAGAGTGAAGTGGACGACGTTGTGTAGATTGGTCCTAGCTAAGATTAGGTCTCGACATTTAACTTAGTGTCGAAAAATAATGTAAGCGATGTTGTAAGGTTTTCTCCGCCAAGAAGGGAGCTTGTGGATATAGTGGAAATCTCGAGTAAGGTGTACTCGAGGAGTGGATTAGGAACGAGGATACAGCCTCGTTGCCGAACCACTATAAATCTTGGTGTCTTCCTACTAGGTTGCTTCTTTCCTTACTCTTTACTTACATTCATTATCACTACACTTACTATACATTGTTAATGCATTAGAATTGAACCTAATCATTATGTAACTAGATTTCAAGTAAAAGATAGTTTTGTGCACTCACCTAATTGAAAGGAATTTTAATTAAGAGATAAACCGATGAGAAACTATTCAACCCCCCTTCTAGTTTCTACAAATATTTTTTTAATTTGTCTAAAACCCATTTTCTAGTGTATTTAATAAAAAATATTAATGTGTGACTCTCGAACCGAACTTTCTGACTCCATCTTTGTGACCTGTGCACAAGTTTTCACTCAAAAAATGTAATTTTTTATTAGTTTTGCATATAAATACATATATTATTCAAAATATATGAGTTATATAATTAAGTTCATGTGCAATTTCTTTTATTTTACAATTGAGATATAGTATTTTTGTTATTATTGTTTAGGATTACTGAAAATATGAAATTACTTTGTTTGCATGGTAAGTTATATAAACTTTCTGAAAGTTTGCTCTGATATGATGGTGCGAAATGCAAACTATTCGCACTTTTTAGAGGTTTAAAAACTTTGTTCTGACTTGAAACCTTTAAGAGGCTTAGGTATGGTTGAGCCGTGAAGCTCATGCTGTGAGTAAAAAGGTGTGTCACGTCATATTTTTCTCCCATAACACCAAAACTCCCTATATCCCTCAACCCCCTCCGTGGTTAACATCAACATTCTCGGTTTATCGTGACCTCACTACATTTTTTTTCTTTTTTAAATTCAACTATTTATTTTAAACTAAAAGCACATTTCATTCATAATAAAAATACAAATACAAATTTTTAAAAAAAATACATGGAAAAAATAATTACACGGAAAAAAATAACAACTTAAAAAAATAACAATAATTTAAAACATCAATGATTAATGTTCCACAAATACTCAACGAGATCACGTCGAAGTTCATCATGAACTTTCCTATCTCGAAGTTCCTTGTTTTTCCTTCTATGTGTCTCACACCGTTCTACCCAAGTACGTTCGATATTAGCCTGAGGTGGAGCGTACATAGTGTTATATTCACTAATGTCGAAGTTTTGGTCTTTCAGTATCATGTTATGTAGTATGATGTCACAATACATGATTCTTTTAAGCGTGCTGACTTGGTAACTTCGTGATGGTTATTGAATAATCCCCATCGACCTTGAATACCTCGAACGCTCGCTCAATATCTTTTCTTACACTTTCTTGAACTCTTTTAAATTTCATTTTCTTTTCGTCCGTTGCAATTCTTTGCGACTTAACAAACGAAGCCCATTGCGGGTAAATTCCATCTGCTAAATAATACCCTTGATTTTATGTTTTATCGTTTACAACAAATCAGTATCTGGAGCATCGTCCAAAAGAAGCTTATCAAATAACGGTGAACCATATAAAACATTAAGGTGGAGTGGGTATATGGGTTCTCGGCTTGGCGGTGGAGGTGCATGGGCTGACATTATTCGCGTAGGTAAAGTTTTGGATCACGTTGAAGGAGGTTTCGACCAACAATTTGTTAAAAAGGTGGGAAATGGTTTATGTACGTCTTTTTGGCTAGATAAATGGGTCGGAGCTACTTGCTTGCGTGACTGCTTCCCTAGGTTGTATCATTTAGAAAGTAACAAGGAGGTAATGGTAGGTCATAAGGGCAGATGGAATGAGGGAATTTGGGAATGGTGTTGGGATTGGATACGACCATTAAGAGGACGGGCTGAAACGGAGTTTAATGAGCTTATTGGTTTAGTGTCAAACGTTGGTCTAGATAAGAATGTGAAAGATGTGTGGTGGTGGAAGTTAGATGCAAATGGCGCGTTCTCGGTCAAAGCTTTGTCACAATGGATCGAGGAACATCAAGATATGAGGGCTGGAGACATTGTTAAAACGTCGTGGAATAATAAAGTACCTAGAAAAGTTAATGTGTTTGCTTGGAGAGCTGTAAATGGTAGGCTCCCGGTACGTGTGGAGCTCGACAAAAAAGGTATAGATCTTGATTCGGTACTTTGTCCTTCTTGTGAAAATGTTGTGGAGTCAGTCGACCATTCTCTGGTGTTGTGTGAAAAAGCATTAAGTGTGTGGGATAGGTTGTTTGCGTGGTGGGGGATAGGCCCGGTTGATGCATTTACCACAAAAGAGCTTCTATCACACAAGGGTGGGCCGTGGATGATTAAGGATGTTAAGTTGTTGTGGAATGCTACAGTTCTGGTGACTACATATCTAATATGGAAAAATAGAAACACCAAGGTATTTAGAGGTAAAATGGATAGTAGTTCAAGAGTATTTCAAGATATCCAACTAATGGCGTTTGAGTGGATCAATAGAAGGTCTAAGAAAAATGTTTTTCGATGGGAAAAATGGTTAGAGAGACCTCAAAGCTGTGCGAGTACACCAACCCATAATGTTTGAGGCATGCTACTGATGTTTGTGGGGGTATTTTGTTTGTTGGGAGGTTGTTTTCTTCGTTTCTTCTTTATGTGAGGTGGTGTGTTGTGTATTGCTTGTTCACATATCTCATGTGTTTAGATAGCTTTGTAACTGTCTGGCGATGTGTGTATTTTGGTGTATAGTCCCCTTGTGTCGGTCTATGGTTAGCGCTTATGTGTCTTCTTCTCGGGGTTTGTCCCTTGAAGTGAATTTTTCGTTGTTTAATAAATTCTGCATTTCAAAAAAAGAAAATATAAAACATTAAGGTCGTTATTTGCCCCCGACACACCAAAATAAGCATGCCATACCCATAACTGTTGGTCAGCAACAACCTCGAGTATAAGTGTTGGGTATTTCTTATCACGCCTTTTAAATTGACCATGTAAGGATTTAGGACAATTTTTCATTCCCAATGCATACAAACTATGCTCCCGAGCATACCCGGGAAATTATGTTTCCTACTGTGCAAATCATAAATATGCTCTACATCATCAGGAGTATGCGTTCTAAGATACTTTTCTACATACAATACGTAAATGCATTTGGTAAAGTTCCATAAGCATTCACGTGAACAACGTTCAACTTCTTGCAAGTATTCATCTAGTAAATCGGGTGTTGTACCATACGCCATTTGGCGTATAGCCGATGTGCATTTCATAGTGACGCTAAAATCTAAACGACACGCTGCATCACAACATTGTCTAAAGAAATAGAAGTAGGGGGTAGTGGTTGAACGTTGTAACTAGTTATATCATGAACTATTTTTCTAAAAATGGTAGAACTCATACGATACCTTTGTCGAAATCAATCCTCCGGATACTTTGGCGGAGTTTCAAGGTCACCAAAGTAATCGGCCATAAGTTTTTTTCCACAGCTTCTCGTTCACGTGGGATATATGTTCTAACGCGAGCACCAGAATTAACCCTAGTTTGTTGCTCTTCATCATCTAACATATCGGTTTGTTCCCAATATTCAAGATATCGGGCATAATCTTCGATATCATCTTGATCATAACTTTCTTAAATAGCAGACAAATCGGAACATCCGACATTCATATTGATAAAATAGTGTGTGAATTCTAGAAAATGGTATGTATTTGTTTGAATTATAGTGAAATTAGGTGATAAAATGAGGTATTTAACCCATCCAAACGGCCAAAAATAACCAAAAAAAATAGCCGTTACATAACGGATAGTTTTTTCAAATTAAAAAAAAAATTAAAAATTAAAAAAAATCATAACGCAGCCAATGGCGCGAGCCACGATGTGGTTGGTTGCGCCATGGACTCGCGCCGTGGAGCATAACGCCGGCTAGCCACTGCCAGCCCAAACCTCATGGCGTAGACACGGTGTGGTTGGCGGCGCCATGACGTAGCGTCATGATGGCCAACCAGCCTACCAGAAACCATAGCCTGCCCTCTAAGAGCAAACTTGCTCATGGAAAACACAAACTTTTTTTCTTCATCTCATTTGTAATAACCATAGAAGATTATAAGTTTTAAAGGGTAGTGGTGATCTTGGATTTGTAATTCAAGATATTAATATAAGAAGTGGGTGTTTAGTGTTTAGTTGACATCGAATAAACTGAAAATCGACCAAAAATTGAATAAAACCAAACCAAACATTTTAATTGGTGTATTGTTTGGTTTAAAATTGAACCGAAGTATTTAGTTGGTGTTTAGTTTGGTTTGGTTAAAGTTTGACAAAAATAAAACCAAACTAAACCAAAAAAACCGAATAACTTTATATACATGAAACTTTCACTATATATATATATATATATATATATATATATTATATTTTATTATATTAAGTAGTTATCTTTCAAACTAATCATTCATTAGATTAAGCATTGATATATATCTCGAGGAACAGAGCAAGAGTTTGTCTACTTTATTCATAAAAATTCTTATATATAGAGTAAATTTGAAGTTATACTTGTGTTTGGATGTATGGAGATGGACTATTTAAGTTAATAAAAATCCTAAAGACTTTTAAAAAAAAATTATTACCTTATTTTACTTCCATTTATTTTTGTTAAGTTTAATAGCTTGTAATTTGTTATTTTTACTTGAAACTTTAGGTTTTTGTTTGTGATATTAAGATTATATTTTGGAGTTTACTTGAATTTTGTTTCTTTGATTTTAATCGAAACTAAACCGAATTTTAATTTTCTTTATGGTTTGGCTTTTATCAGTATTATAACTGGTTTGGTTTGTTTAGTTTGGTTTTGACTTTAAGAATTTCTAAATCATTTAATCTGAACCATACAATCCACAACCCAAAAATTGAACCGATGAACACCCTAATAAAAAGTTGTAATTTGTTCTCTAGCTGTTCATTATTAATTAAACATCGTTAAAAAAACAGAAATTAGAAGCCTAACAAGTGACAATGCGACAAATTACTTAAGTGGGAATCAATGTTCCACCTTGGTGCAGTTGAACAAGCCATTCTTATGTGGATTTGATTCCAATTAAACGAGAAAGGTTTGTTGTCGTTGAGAATGAGCTAGCTCCTTTTTCGATCTTTTGTATTGTTAAACATTCGATTCTATTTAAGAAGCACTTCTTTTGTCTATATGAGCAGTTCGATTTATTTCATCGGTTTCAATCAAATGAGACAAGTTTCAATCAAATGACACAGTTTGTTAAGTGAAGTTCAGCTCAGTTGATGGATATATTCGGTTATAGTTTTTATGTGTGAGAGGTCAGGAGTTTGACTATTGCAATTCCCTATGTGAGAGATTTTCTTACAAATGGCAGCAGGGTTCGAATCTCAACGCAATGTTTTGAAGTCTTTTAATGGAGAACTAGATGACTAGCATAGGAGAGCTTGTAATTTGTTATTTTTACTTGAAAATTTAGGTTTTTGTTTGTGATATCAAGATTATATTTTGGAGTTTAGTTTATTTGATTTTTTTGATTTAAATCGAAACCAAACCTAATTCTAATTTTGTTTATGGTTTGGTTTTAATCAGTATTATAATTGGTTTGGTTTAGTTTGATTCTGACTTTAAAAATTTCTTAATCGATTAATCTGAACCATATAATCCACAACCCAAAAATTGAACCGATGAACACCCTAATAAAAAGTTGTAATTTGTTCTCTAGCTTTCTTATTAATTAAACGTCGTTAAAAAAGCAGAATTAGAAGCCTAGCAAGTGACAATGCGACAAATTACTTAAGTGGGAATCAATGTTCCACCTTGGTGCAGTTGAACAAGCCATTCTTATGTGGATTTGATTCCAATTAAACGAGAAAGGTTTGTTGTCGTTGAGAATGAGCTAGCTCCTTTTTCGATCTTTTGGATTGTTAAATATTCGATTCAATTTAAGAAGCACTTGTTGTGTCAATATGAGCAGTTCGATTTATTTCATCGGTTTCAATCAAATGAGACAAGTTTCAATCAAATGACACAGTTTGTTAAATGAAGTTTAGCTCAGTTGATGGATATATCCGGTTATAGTTTTTATGTATGGGAGGTCAGGAGTTCGACTATTACAATTCCCTATGTGAGAGATTTTTTTAGAACTGGCAGCCGGGTTTGAATCCCAATGCAATGCTTTGAAGTCTTTTAATGGAGAACTGGATGACTAGCATAAGAGTTGATATTCTCTTCGTGAGATAATTCGAACTCAGGTTGGTTCCTCGGTAACACATAATATACTACGTTACACCAGCCGTTACAAAAAATGTAACAGTTTGTTGTCATTAAGAACAAGTTAGCTTGTTTCTCGAGCGTTGGATTGTTAAGCACTGATCCAATTTAAAAAGCACTATTTAGGTCAGTATGAGCCGTTAGATTTGTTTCATTGCCAATTAAAATTTTGCAAATATTAAAGTGATGCTATTTAGATTTAAAATACGTATCTAAACGATAAAAGTTTAAATGCAACTTTATTTTTTCTCACAAATAGAGAGATAAATCTTCACTATTTATTTTAGTTTATTCTAAAAGTGGAGATTAACATAAGATTTAAAAAAACACGGTGGGACAATAAAAGTGGAGATTAAAGTTGTAAATTTTTCGAACTGATTTTTATCAATAGTGATATTTCACTAGTGAAAAAAATAATGAAATATCATTGGTAATAAAATTATTTTATCATTGGTGATATTTCATTTTATTACTGAAAATATTTCATTATTTTTTCACTAGTGAAAAACGTTCATAAAAATCAGTTCGAAAAATTTACCATTTTAGTACTTCTGCCGATTTTTTATTATTTTTTAATATTTTGACAAAAATAATGCCTTCATGTTTTTTTCCATGAAATTTACTCTTAGGTAACGAATCGCTAATATTATTTCCGTTACCTACAAATAAAAAAAAAATTACAAAATAACTCAACTCATATCTAAACACATGTATCTAATGAATAAATATTTATACAATTATTATATGTAATTTTTCTCTTTAAATTATTACAAATCATTATTATTTTTTAAATTAACCAACCAAATTATTAAATACAAAATAAACATGATTATTTGGCACAACATGCATTTTTTTTATACATAATGTCCGTATTAACTAGGTTAAATTGTTAGTTATCGGTTAATTTTCATAAGCTAAAGCTAGATTAGATCTGAATTTGAATACGGAGCGTGTAATTTATTAAACATTTCTATTCACGTTTTGTTGAATTGAATGCCAATAATACATGACATATTCATACTCACAAGTCACAACATGATTAATTATAGGGTAAAAACTATAAAATAAGCACGTATTCTTCATTTTGTTCCATTATGACAAATGTACTATTTTATGTATTAATCTGACCAATGAACTTGTTAGTTTTGGGACAATATCACCAATATGGGTCACTTGTTACATGCTATACCGGTTTTTGGGTGTAAACTAACGTTTTCTTTAATAAAGTTACGTTTTCGTCAGTAAACTTACGTTTTCGTCTGTAAACTTACGTTCTCGTCAGTAAACTTACGTTTTCGTCTGTAAACTTACGTTTTCGTCAGTAAACTTACGTTTTCGTTAGTAAACTAACGTTTTCTTCAGTAAAGTTACGTTTTCGTCAGTAAACTAACGTTTTCGTCAGTAAACTTACGTTTTCTTCAGTAAAGTTACGTTTTCGTTAGTAAACTTACGTTTTCGTCAATAAACTTACGTTTTCGTCATTAATTTTACGTTTTCTTCAGTAAAGTTACGTTTTCTTCAGTAAAGTTACGTTTTCGTCAGTGATTTTACGTTTTCGTCAGTAATTTACGTATCGTCAGTAAATTTACGTAATCGTCAGTAAACTTACGTTTTCGTCATTTTCGTCAGTAAACTTACGGTTTTTTTTTGGTAACCGTGATTTCCGACTCATTGGCCGACTAATCCACGGGGTTTGAGCCCACCGCCACACAGACTCAAACCAGGTAAAGCGCTCCCTTTTCAAGGGGTTGGCGTGGCCACTTCAAGGTTGTTTGCACCTAGTGGGAATTGAACTTGAGACCTCACACACTTTGGAGTGATAGCCACAAATCTTTTTGCCACTAGGCCACCCTTGAGTGGTTACGTCAGTAAACTTACGTTTTCTCAGTAAACTTACGTTTTCTCAGTAAACTTACGTTTTCGTCAGTAATTTTACGTTTTCGTCAGTAATTTACGTATTGCAAGTAAACTTACGTTTTCGCCAGTGAACTTACGTTTTCGTCAGTAAACTTATGTTTTCGTCATAAATTTACGTTTTCGTCAGCGAACTTACGTTTTCGTCAGTAAAGTTACATTTTCATCAGTAATTTTACGTTTTTGTCAATAAGCTTACGATTTCTTAGTAAACTTACCTTTTCATCAGTATTTTTACGTTTTCGTCAGTAATTTACGTATCGTCGGTAAATTTACGTTTTCGCTAGTGAACTTACGTTTTCGTCAGTAAATTTATGTTTTCGTCAATGAACTTACTTTTCGTCAATAAATGAATATTTTCATATGTATTTTTACGTTTTCATCAATGAACATACGATTTCGTTAGTAAATTTACGTTTTCATCAGTATTTTTACGTTTTCGTCAGTATTTTACGTTGAAGAAAACGTAAAAATACTTATGAAAACATAAGCTTACTGACGAAAACGTAAGTTTACTCACGAAAATGTAAAATAATGAAGAAAAAGTAAGTCTACTCACGTAAACGTAAAATACTGACGAAAACGTAAGTTTACTGATGACAACGTAAAATTATCGACGACGACGTAAATTTACTGATGAAAACGTAAATTTATTGAGGAAAACGTAAAATTAGTGACAAAAACGTATATTTTATGACGAAACGTAAAAATACTGTTGAAAACGTAAGTTTAATGACCGAAACATAAGTTTACTTGCGAAAACGTAATGTTACTGACGAAAACGTAAAATTACTAACGAAAATGTAAAAGTACTGACAAAAACATAAAATTACTGACGAAAACGTAAATTTACTGAAGAAAACGTAAATTTACTGACGAAATCGTAAATTACTGACGAAAAAGTAAAAAAACTGTCAAAAACGTAAAAATACATACGGTCATAAATGGAAATGAAGGGGATAAGGGTATATTAGTCATTTAATGTTATAAAAAAATGACATGGAAATAGATCCGGTCATATTGGTGATATTGTCTCAAAACTAACAAGTTCGTTGGTCAGATTAATACATAAAATAGTACGTTTGTCATAATGAAATAAAATGAAAAGTACGTGTTTATTTTATAGCTTTTACCGTCAATTATATCAATGTAAGGTTGAAGTTCAAAATAATGTAGTACGTACTGAAATTGATTTCAACTTTGGCTAAATTAAATAAAAGACCTTTATCACGACACGTACACCAAAAATAAACTTAAAAATTACAACAAGGGATTAATATATCCAAAGCCTATTTTTGACCGTTTATGATAAAAAAAAGCCTATATTCACAATCTTGTTCTCTCGAGCATTTATATTGCCTAGATAGACTTTTATGTCAATCAACTGACCAAAAGAAGTAGTCAAATTTCCATTTCATATTTCTATAAAAATTGTCAACTCTTTTTGAATAAATAACAATATATTACAGATCTCAATTTGTTAGTAAATTAGGACGTAATGTTTATAAGTACTTTATTAGGTAAAAAGAGTAATTTTTGGCTTGACTATGGTTTCAAAAGAAATTAGAGTTATTTACGGCAGAGGCCCTTTACAAGGGTCTTTGTCCACCAGAGACCTTTTTAAAATAACTTTACGAAAATGACCCTGTTCTCCGCGCCACTTTTGAAGCGGAGCAAAATATAACACGTGTCAGCTTCTTGTTGAACCAAAAAAAAGAAAAAAAAAAGGAAAAAGTTCTCCGCTCCATTTACCAAGCGGAGCATAATTTTTTTAATAATTGTCAGCTTTTATAATAAATTTATTTCCATTATTAAAAGTTGTCCGCTTTATATTCTAAGCGGAGAACTTTTTTTGTGGGGCCTATCTTTTTTTCATATCCTCTTCCTTTATTATTTCTTATATTTTTTTTTAGTTTTTTCTTTCTTTTCCCTTGTTTATTAAGTAGTTTATCGTTCACGTCTGGAGTGATTTTACATATTTGTAAGTTGTTTAACAATGTTATTGTTTGATGGTTTCCGCTCTTCACGACGAGTGCTTTGAAACGCACAAAAAATGGACACGAATAGGGCTTTGTATAAGTTGTTTAACGATGTTGTTGTTTGATGGTTTCTGCAACTGTATCTATTATATTTTTTTGTTCAACAAATTTTTTTATTGGATCGTGGCTTTTTAGCTTTTTTTTTTAAAAAAAATATACTTTCTATCTTCAATTGTATCTAAACAATTATATATATTTTTTACACACCTCATTTGTTATAGTGCCAAATAGATGTCAATATTTGTTACGTGTTTAATGCGAGGGATTAATCATTTCAAACGAAATGATGTTAACTTTTAAAAATTGTATTCATAATTAGCTAGGTACTATATTACCTAATACCTAGTGGTTAAATTTTTTTTTAAAAAATGGTAAGAAATGATAAAGGAAAAAGAAACGGACAAAAAAAAAAGATAAAAAAAGATTGGCCCCACAAAAAAAGTTCTCCGCTTAGAATATGGAGCGAACAACTTTTAATAATGGAAATAAATTTATTACAAAAGCTGACAATTATTAAAAAAATTATGCTCCGCTTGGTAAATGGAGCGGAGAACTTTTTCCTTTTTTTTTTCTTTTTTTTGGTCCAACAAGAAGCTGACACGTGTTATATTTTGCTCCGCTTCAAAAGTGGCGCGGAGAACAGGGTCATTTTCGTAAAGTTATTTTAAAAGGGTCTCTGGTGGACAAAGATCTTTGTAAAGGGCCTCTGCCGTAAATAACTCAAGAAATTACTAGTACGGAGTAACTCTTTTGAGTAACAGTATAAAACTACAAAAATGACCGCTTATGACAACTTTTTCTAGCTAGATCATTACTAGATATGGCAATAAAACTCATCACATTACCATAGTTCTAGACTGACAATACACAATGCAACTTGTGTTTTTTCCCCAAACTAAATAAAGATCGCTTTGTTCGATCAAACTCATCTAAGATTGTCAAAAAATTTCTAATCATGACATGGAATGCTACTAAAACGAGAATAACAACAATTCATGTCTTGTTTTTAACATTTTACTCCTCGTCCGACAAAGGACACAACAATACAGCATTGTCTTTGGCGCGAGCATTTTCTAAAACGGTGAACATTGAACAGTGTAATTTAAAGTTGTTTTCCATATTATAATTATAACAACAACTATGTTACTAAACGTCATATTTACTACTCGTTTCTAATTCAATTTTTTTTCAAAAACACAGTAACACTTAAAACCAATATTCAAATATTTTTTTACAATAGCCTAACAAAAAGATCCATAGAAAATCATGAGAAATAATTTAAACCTAAATCCTAATTTTTAATACCATAAATTATTAGCAGACCAAAAAACAAACAATTGTTATTCATCATATCAATAATTCAATCTATGCCAAACTCACATTTCAATATATTATACTCGTAATAATTACAAAAAACCAAAATAAAAGTAGTAAAAAAAAATCATTAACATGACATTTTTACCAAAGTCACCTATTCTGAATAATAGGCCTTCCAAAATCAGCAAGTTTTCTGGATCTATTAGCACAAAACCCTTTGATATTCATCAAATTAGCCTCCCTGTTAGGACTTGGCCTTACTAAATATGGACTCACACAAAACGTCAACCCAGATCCATTCCTCACATGTCCATGTCCTCGTATCCCCGTCCTACGTGGCGTGTTCTTCCATGACTCCGTCATCGTCGACTCATCTGAGTTTCTCTCCGGAGACATTCCCCGATCCCGGCAGTACCGTCTCGTCACCGGCGCCGTCATTACCGACTCGTCAACATGGGCTGTTTTCTTACGGCGTTGCAAAAAGGTAGATATCCATGATGACGTAAGAAACCTTTTAAGAGAGCTTCTTTTCTTAGGACCTGCTGCTGTTGCTGCTGTTGTTGATGTTACTTGTGGTGTGGTGTAAAAGAGCTGATCGGATTGCGTGTGGTGATGACGTGTCTGGTGACGTGGAGGATCGGAGTAATCTGATATGCGGCTTGTTGTGGTTGGTTGGATTTTGACAGAATTATTAAGGTTTTTTAAGGTTTCTAGGGTTTGGTTTTGCTGTTCTTGTAGGGCGATGAGATGTATTAAGCGTTCACGGAGACAACATGAGCATACGCCTATGCTGCTGCTTAGATCGGTGTAATGGATCTTACACCTCATCTACAGATGTACGTGGTTTAATCGAGGTATCTTGTTAACGAGAGCTTGTAGTGGCTACGTCACACTTCTAAAATTAGAAAGTTTTATCTGGTGTGAATCTGTGTAGCGATGGATTCAAATTCCGTGAACTATACAGCCAAAAGATAGAAACAATGAATATCTATAAAGAAAGAGCTTTATCTGATTTGAGTATGTGTGAAGGTGTATTCAAACCTCGTATATTAGTCGATCAAAACTTGAGGTTACTTGAAATACAAATATGTAAGAAACAGGTTTTCTTTGTTAAGGTTACAAACTATTTTGGTTTTTGACTTAGGTGTCTATATATCTATGTGTGTGAATGATTGTGTAGAGGCTTTTTTTTGTTTTGGAGGAATTTGAGTTGAGGAAATGAAGGATGGTTTTAAAGGGGAATTGAAGAAGACAAGATTTATGGAGATGATTTTAAAGGAAATGGGGGAGAATGTATAGAAATGAGTGTTTTTTTTTTTTGTGTTTTGTGCTGGTGGGGTAGGGGTAAGGGGCTTGTGTTTTTCTGGTAAGTGGAAAAAGTCAAAAGAAAGTTGTAATTTGTATGTATTGGTGTCTTTTTTTACTTCCACTTGAGTTTATTGGTGATGTAATATGTTGATTTTTTTTGGGGTAAGTGAATAAATTAAGTTTTGATTGTGGATGAACTTTGGGAACGCTTTTTAGGAAGGTTTGGTTGTTTGGTGTGCTTGATTAGCGCTTGTGGGGCAAATTTGGTGGTTTTAGACTTTTAATCATGTAGATAAACATCCTAATAGAGATATAGTCGACGTGGCTTAGTGATAGAATGCCTCTTTCTAGGTAAAAATCTGACTCAAATACTCGCGTTTGTAAGTAATTTCCTTTACCCAATTTAATTGTCATTAAAGGTGGTAGGGAAAATGAAATGCAATTGGGAACTAGTAATCAGCGACGGAGACAGTAGGGGGGCTAGCGGGTGCTTGGCCCCCCCTAACCATCCGAACTAGCCCACCTCTTAGTTGTGTTTGTGATTGGGAAGCTACACTGTATAAGATGATAATTAGTTTATTATTAGAAGTTTTAGAAATGGAGATATAAGTTTCTGATGAGGAAGATGACTCAGGGGGATATTGTGGACCAAAGAAAAAAAAGCATATTTACGTTTTTGACTTTATTTTAGATTTAAAGTTTCATTTCAGCCCTTGCAATATTTAACAGCTGATGAAGTTAATTTTAATTTCATATACATGATGGAGATAAAATATATACATATAGTAAAACGATAAACTTAAAAAAGTACGATGCAATTTTTGGAAGTTTCATTCTATTATGTAGTAATATTTTTTTTCTTTATCCCGCTAAGGGCTTGTTCGTTTGATTTTTGTATTAGGATGTGTAAAATTTGAGCACTGTCTCAATATATGATGTCTGATTATAAATAAATGTATAATTGTTTGTTTTAAATGCTGAATAAAAATTTGAGAAAAGTACTATTTTATCCTAAAAAGAAGTTATATAAACATTACAAGTGACAAGTGAAAGGTTAAATACGTAAAATTATGAAATAAGTCATTGACTTATTGTACAAACCATCATTCACCTGGCTTATTCTGAAATGACATGCGTTAATTTTAAGCTCAAAACAAACAAAATACAACTCACTTAATTTACGCACTTATTTTTCAATTAAAACCTATTAAGTTCTTATCAAACACCACCTAAATGTATAATAAAATGAGACTCGTATTTTTTACGAAAACTCTAAATATTAATTATATATTAAAACTCGTATTATATACTCTGCGATAAATAATTTCGTTCCCTCTAGCTCAAATTTTTGGTTCTATCTTTGTATATCGGCGCACATACCTTATAACACTAAGTATAATATAAACACTCATTCCTATAAAATTCTTATAACACACTACAAAAAAATCCTCGTTCACTCATAAAAAAATATGGATCACGGCCGCTAAAGGGTTGGCGATTGGACATATAACGTAAGGATTGTGTCAAGGTAGTGCAGTTTGGCGGCGCTTTAGAACAAAAAAAAAGCCTTATAGCATGTTACCCAACGTTGCATGTTAGTCATGAATTTTGGCCCCCCTTAATGTTAAATCCTGGCTCCGCCTCTGCTAGTAATGTGAGTTTGTCGTTATTAATTTAATACCCATGAAGATCTTGATATAGATGCTAGCAATCTAACATAGTTTGACATATCTCTACTAAAATGGAACATGGTCGCGTCGAGTATATATGAGCAGTTAGATCTATTGCATCGGTTGTACATGCAATGTGGTCGCGTGCATGCAGGAACGCATTTTGTACATGCTTCCACATAAAATGGAACATGGTCTATTTTTTTATTCACATTGTAGGTTAACAGGATTTGTGATGTGGTTGACATATACTATGATACCTTTTAGATGCAAGGATTGTGTGACTATGATAAAGGATTGTGTTTAAGGATATAGCCCATTTTCAAATGCAAAACTTAAGAATTGAAGGGCCAAACTTGTAACGAATTATGAATATATGAAAAGGAAAACGATAAACTGACAGCGTTGTGCATGTGCCCAAAACTTACACGTACAATTTTCTCGGCGCATATTTTAGTTTAGGGAGAGAAATTATAGTTTTATACAAGGTTGGTGGTTTTACATTTATAAACAAAACAATAAGCAAATGTTGTTTTGCGGTTTGTTACCGCGTGTCTTTCGTGTTACGATAACTCTTATCAAAGGCACACACTCATACATAAAGAACACATCTTATATATTTTAAAATATATTATTAATAATTAAATGTTTAATAAAACTTCATTAAATATTTAGTTATCGGTTGTTAATTTCGTTATTTGTTTAATTAACTAAATATAAGTGTGTAATTAAATTAGAGAGAGTAAAAAGTCAAAATTCGAAACCAATAGGGTCCCATAGTTGGCCAATCTAAACTAACACTATAAAAGTCTTCTTGGATATTAAGCATTTTAATGATCAATCTAAACTAAAGTCCGTAACACACATTCTTCATCCTGTGATTAGTCTCATTATACCAATGTTTTATACGATAACTATGATAGATTTCTGTCAAATTTTCACCCTATGCTATTTAAGTCGTCCACAAAGTAAAGACCTACACGCTACAAAATAAAAAAGTCAAATCTTAAATAAACAAAGCTTTTTAAGGACTAAACTTGTGATGAGATAAACATGATGGGGGTGTAAAAAGAGTTGATCCGTTCGGAAAACGATAAACTGACAGCGTGGTTTACGCAAAATTCACACGTACTATTCTCTCGGCGCGTTTTTAATAAGAGAAAATTATTCCTTGACTCCTCCTAAAAGAATAGTTTTTGGACTTTAGTTCATAGTTTTTTTTTTTTTTTTTTGAAAGGCATCATTTTATGATTAGCAAATTAGCAACAACATCAATCATGATGAAGATATCAAGATAATATAAATGATTCGAAATTTAAATTGTGTATTTATATGTTGATTCATCGTCAATCAGATGTATAGCTCTTGACGGGTTAAACATATTTAACAGTAATGATGGTGAGAAAATTACCGTCACCTCAAAGTTCTTTTTAAATACTGTTCGTGTATCTGGTCGTTCGGCCGAATTCACATAAACCATCTACTAGAAGCAAGATTGGTCGTACAGATCTGACTAAGCACAGGTCTAGAGAGAATCCTCAAAAGTAGAGCCACAACATTGGGAAGGGACGGCGCACTTTATTACCTAGGAGACCTTCACATGGTACCCGGACTGAAGCCTAACTCGTCTGCACACCTCAAAAGTAGGATATATTCCCCTGGGAACAACCGATGCACCTTATTAACCAGATGCCTCACATTACCTAATGGACTAAGGTTTGGCCTGTCATATCACAAGGCTCAAGGAGTACAACCTCCGAGGAGGTACAGTAAGCTACAGTGTTCTCAACACTATAAATACCCCCTTATATTCAATGTAAGTCAGACATTCTCAGTCATATTTATTACACATACTCATTGGCCCTCCGGCTCTTAGTTAGATTCTTACTCTCACACCGGAGTTGATCTCGGGCCTCCCACCCGAAGCGAGATAACGTGTGCTACTTTCTTATAGGTTTGTGGAGAAGATAGCCCAGACGGCCCACAGGCGTTCTTAGCCCATTTAGAAGTCCAACGGACTTTTGCATCTACAAATTGGCGCCATCCGTGGGACCCTAAATTCGATCTACTTATTAGCTAAAGAATGGCGGGTCGTGAACCATTATCACCTGAAACCGAAGCTCACGATGACACCCACAACAACCTCACGAATGAAGAAATTATTGAAGGTCACCTCTCGGCCCTGAAAGAGTTAATAAAAGATAAAAGTAATCGGGATTACCTCAAACCAAGGCTAATTAGCTTCGATGAAGGAGAAGAACCTTCGGGAGACAAGGGGAAGAAGAAGGAAAGCCAGGGTAATAGGGAGAAATACAAAGGGAAAAAGGTGGCAGATGATGATTTGGGAAAACCGTTCAAATCATTGGCCAAATGCCCTCTTAGTAGGAAAATCATCGAATATTCATCCCCTAGTCATAGAATGCCAGCCAATGTTAGGATATACGCAGGAAAGGGAGATCCGGCAGATCACATCAACCACTTCAAAGGGTTGGGGAACCAGGGAGAGTGGCCCATGCCCGTATGGTGCCGAATGTTCCAGCAGACGCTAGATGACAAGGCCAGGGCCTGGTTTGACGAGCTACCACCGGGAAGCATAGATGATTGGGATGATTTGGAGGCCAAATTCCTCACACGATTTGGGATGTTGAAGGCCTGCGCAAAGGACCCTACTGAGATCACGAAGATCATCCGCAAGGCCAATGAGAGCCTACCGGTATTTAAAGAGAGGTGAGTAAGTGAATCTAATTCCATTCCTAATGTACCCGACCTCATGAGGATATCTTCGTTCATGGGTTCACACAAGTGTCCCGGTCTGGCCAAGCGGTTTGCTGAAAGTATACCCAAAACCGTGGATGAAATGTTGAAGCATGTGAACGATTTTGTTCGTGCGAAAGCAGCATTTAGGGATGTCGAGCTTCCTAGAGGGGAGTACATCCGAGGGGACAGCTCCCTGGCGGGAGGCCAAAGGTATGACCGTTCTCAGGAAAGAGGCTTTGGAGGAAGAAGGGGTGGAGGCCTAGGTGCCTATCAAAACATAACCCCTTATGCTCAGCCTTACACTTTACCTTACCGACCTCCCCAACGTCCACAAGAAGTGAACCGAATATTCACCCTAGAAGACTTGTCCAGCACACCGAAGGAAATTTTGGCAGCAGAGCACCAACTAAACCTTCCGACCCCACCTCCTTTGGTAGGAACGCCGAAGAAGGAAAATATGGACAGATATTGTGACTATCATTGTGCGAAGGGGCATTACACAAATGATTGCTTTCAGCTGAGAAGACAATTGGAGGTCGCTTTGGAATCTGGAAAGCTCAACCACTTGATCAAGGACGTGAGGCAGAAAGGGAAGATCAGCAAAAAAGGCCACCCTCAGAAGGCCAAGGTGATCAATATGGTATATGGGTATAGTGATAATCGGAAGAGGAAGTCAAGATGGGTGAACGAGGACTGGATGAACGTCCCTATAACATTCCCACCATGCCTAGACGAGGATTTGTCGGAAGAAGCAATTGTGATAGAGGCCGAAGTCGAAGGATATCTGGTAAGAAGGGTACATGTGAATGGCGGTGCGTCCGTGGAGATAATGTATGAGCACTGTTTTAACAGCCTCCACCCAAGCATACAGGCTAGAATGACCAAGACGTACAACACGGTATCAGGATTCTCTGGGGTAAGTGTGAAGCCATTGGGGAAAATAGAGTTGGAGGTCTGCTTTGGAGATAGAGGGTTGTTCCGAAGGGCCATGATGAGGTTCACCGTCATACCCGCCCCTTCTCCATACAACATTATCCTAGGAAGGCCAGGGATAAGGAAGCTATGGGGCATCCCATCTACCATTCATGATATGATGAAATTTCCAACACCCCGAGGTATTGCAACTCTTGTCACCTCATCTTTAATTATTAATGAATGTAGGGAATTGGGAAAGAGAAAAATGGCAAAAGAGGAGCCAGAAAAGGAGAATGGCCAAGCGGTCAACTTAACAGAGGAGGTTGTGATTAACCCGGATTTCCCCGACCAACTCGTTATCATTGAAGGAAACCTATCAAAGGAAGGATCGGAACAGCTAAAGCAATTGCTGAAGAACAATCTAGATGTCTTTGCGTGGGAACCGCAAGACATGACCAGAGTGCCAAGAAGGATCACCCAACACAAGCTTAATGTAAACCCCTCAGTGACACCGGTGAGCCAAAAACGAAGGGTATTGTCTGCTGAAAAAAGTGAATATGACTAAGGAAGTAGAAGAATGGGTGAAGGCAGGAATAATAAGGCCAGTTAGATATCCCACGTGGATATCCAACACGGTCTTGGTCAAAAAAGTGGATGGAGCATGGAGGATGTGCATAGACTTTAAGAACTTAAATGTCGTATGTCCAAAGGACTATTATCCTTTGCCAGAGATTGACGCTAAGATAGTGACCGTTATGGGATACAAGTACAAAAGCTTTTTGGACGCCTACAAGGGCTACCATCAAGTATAAATGTCGCAAGAAGACGAAGAGAAAACAACCTTCTACACCGACCAAGGAACATATTGCTACACCAAAATGCCCTTCGGCCTAAAAAATGCAGGGGCAACGTATCAAAGGTTGGTGGATACGGCCTTTGAGTCACAGATCGGACGAAACTTGAGGCCTAAGTGGATGATATGTTCATAAAAAGCAAGACAGAAAAGGAAATGTTGGCTGACATAGTTGAGACGTTTGACAACTTGCGAAAGATACACAAGAAGCTTAACCCCAAAAAATGTTCATTCGGGGTAGAAGATGGTAAGTTTATAGGTTATATGGTAACGTCAGAAGGAATCAGTGCCAACCCGACCAAAGTTAAAGACGTCACGGACATGTAGTCACCCTAAACATGTAATGAGATGCAAAGCTTGGATGGGAAGTTGGCCGCGCTCAACCGTTTTCTTTCAAAGTCTGTCGAAAGGTCACTACCCTTCTTTGATACTTTGAAGAACATAACTAAGGCCATCAAGGAGGAGTACAAGTGGACGGAAGAGGCAGAGGAGGCTTTCCAACAAATGAAAAGGATGGTGATAGAACTGCCATCACTCACCACACCTAGGCCCAAAGAAACACTCTCCATATACCTAGCAGCAGCAAAAGGAGCAATCGGCGCAGTATTGTTGGCAGAGAGGAATGGAATCCAACGGCCAGTCCGTTATGTCAGCCGGACATTACATGAAGCAGAAAGAAACTATGCACCATTTGAAAAGCTAACCCTGGCCCTTCTAAGCACATCAAGAAGGCTAAGGCGGTACTTTGAAGGCCATCCAATCAAAGTCATCAGGGATCAACCAGTAAGACAAATCCTGAACAAGGTCGAAGCGTCAGGCAAACTTGTAAAGTATGCCATAGAGTTAGAGACATACGATATCACCTACGAGCCAAGGAGTGCGATAAAGGGCCAAATACTGGCAGATTTTTTGAATGAGGTGCCAATAAGGATGGACACTTCGAAGGACCTTGAAGCGCATGTCTCCAAGGAAGAAAGGGTTGATAAGGAGGAAGAGTGGGTACTCTACACTGACGGGGCGTCGAACCCAAAAGGCGCAGGCGCATGCCTAGTATTGATCAGCCCCAACGACATGGAGTATACGTACACTTTAAGATTGAACTTTGGCAGCACGAACAATGAATCAGAATACGAGGTGTGACAACCGTGGTTTTGGGTTTGTCACTTGGTCTTACTTTTAGGTTATTTTATGTGTGCTTACTTGAATTGTGTGTTTACGTGTTTATTTTGTGTGAACGAGGTTGGTGTGGTTATCGTTTATGAGTATAGAGTACTCATAAGTAAATCGAGGAACGGTTATTTCATGTTCATGAGCTCACAAGTGGTGACTATGAAATGAAAATGGTGATATTGTGGTGTTTACGTATACGTATAAGTATTATAGTAATAGTATTCTTTTTAGGATTTACGGTTTAGCATTTAGAGGTCTCGGGTGAGGTAATTATCCATATGGATATTTTTTAGGATGGTTTTAAGTCATTTAGGACTTATTTATAAAGTTTATTTCAAAATTTGAGATTTTTTATAAAAGTGTATATTTTACGTCTTTTACGGTAAAACGCGTAAATTTGACTAGTTTTACGGTTTTGAGGTTTTGGAGGCTTTAGGAGCTGAAATAAATTAAGGAAAATTAAGGTAATATTATTAATACGTATATTAATAATAAAAAAGAAAAAAAAAACGAATTAGGGAGGTGTTTGGGTTGGTTTGGACGCAAGGAAGAAAGAAAAAAAGAAAAAAACAAGAAAAAGGAAAGGGGTTTTTGGGTTGGGCTAGGAATGGGTTATCACACCCTATATAATGTATTTATTAAAAACAAAATTCATTATTTTTCTCCTGGGACAAAGAAAATTCGTGAGTTTCCACAAAATTAGGGTTCTTCATAATTTTTTTTTGGGTTTTCATAAATCAAAGGTAAAGTCTTTAATTCCTTTTCAATTTAATTATTTTAATGATGTCGTAATCATCTTATGATGGATTTAGGTTAGGGTTTAATTTAAAAACAGTAAATTAATGTTATATTAATGGTGTTATAATGATTATATAAATTAGGGCTTGTAATTAGAGGGATTAGGGATAATTAATGAGGTTGATTTTGTTAAACCCGTTTTTAAAAACTGGGCAGAATTTTGAGTCAATTGTTTTGATCATATTGGGAGTTCTACAAACTCTTATTTTGCGATCCAAGTATCCCTGAAAAGGTAAATGAAGTGGCTTTCCAATGCAAGAAATGAGAACTAAATTGGAGGTCGGGAAGTGGGTCAAAAACAGGTTACAACAGTCGGAGGTCAAAACAGTTTTGAATTCAGCCTGTTTTCTTTTTAAGTTTTGGGTTGTTTGGGGTACTTAGGGTTGCATTGGGATCTTCTCACGAACATGAGAGATGGTTTATGTATTGTAGTAAGGATCTGCACTTGGGCTAAGATTGTGGTTTAGGGTAAGCCCCTCTAATGGTAATGAACTTTTCATACGTTTAAAATCAATGAATTCTGGATAGGTAGCAATATATACACATATATCTGGGCCTTAACAGTAGCTTTAAGGTTAGGGCAAGTGGGAGGTTTTAGCTAACATGTATAAAAGTGTGAATATTGCTTTTACAGAAACCATGGGTATGTTTAAGTGGACGTTTGACTTAAAGTTTTGAGACCTAAAACTAGGACTGTTTTGTGTAAAATTATGAACGAGATAGCTATTAAACTTAACCAAGTTAGGGACTTGTTAAGGAAGGGTAATGGGGTGATTAGAGCTTAACAATGAGGTAATTATACGGGAATAGACTAGATGTCCATCATAGGTTGATGAGCCATCTTAGTGATTGGTTCCTGTATTGATTTCGTGTTTTTGGTTTGTTAGCTTGTTGCTAGTGCGAGGACTTGTGAAGAAGCTATCAGGTGAGTTTCATAGTCCCATGTTTAATATTGATTTTGACTTCCAGATGGGATGGAAGAGACACTCTGTTGAGTTATTTTCTAAATTGATGCTGTGAATGTGTTTGTGATTTGAGATGGACTTGTGTGTACATTATGTGATTAACTGCTATGTGATTTTTAATTGTGTATGATTTGGATCGGGGGACACGTGTCGTCTCAGTTATTGTGGTTTGACAAGGTAGTGGCCTTGTGGTTTGACAAGGTAGTGGCCTTGTGGTTTGCCAAGGTAGTGGCCTTGGGATAGGTACATAGTGTGATCATCTATGGTACCATGATGTTGTTTGGCAAGGTAGGAGCCTTGGATTGGTTTGGTATGATTAATCTTGATTGATAGTTGTTAATGCATATTTGTAACACTTTGTCCATATGTTATTGCGTTGGTGTTTGTTATTCACAGCTTGTAATTGATTTAGCGTTGGAGTCTAAACCTATGACTCTCACCAACTTTATGTTGACGTGTTTTAGTGTCTCTTTCAGGTGATACTATGGTTAAGCATGAGAACGTAAGTGGCTAGGATTGGAGAAGCTTAGGAATGCATATAGAAGGAGAATCCCCGTTTCCTTCTTAGTTTTTATTTGTTCTTTTAATAAGTGATACTGTGGCACACATATATTTGTTTGGTTATGTTATTTGTTTGTCTTGGGTAAGCGGTAGGACTGTTACCTACTTACCTAGACTCCTGAGTCTGATGAGATATTGTCATGACTTTGTGTCTCCATTTTATGACATTTCTTATTTCATATAGTTATCTCTATAGACGCGCCATGTTGTGATGATATCCATACGTCGCGCCCCATATTCCTCCATGATGGGGTGTGACAGAATGGTATCAGAGACAATGGTTATAGAGAATTAGGTTGCCTAGTCATGTAGCCTCGTCTATAGCTTAAGGGTCCCTGCATATAGGCGTCATAGGAGTATGTGTGCATTTTATATTAATTGATGTGTTTGGATGTTATTTATTGCGATATTTTGACTAGTATGAATTGAATCATAGTAAGTTCATACTTAGCTACATGTTATTTTCTTTTCGAGTTTTGAATAGTGCGGGTTGAACTATAGTCGTATACGCTAGTCATTGTTGGATTCCGTTTAATTATGTTTTCATGTTCTTTATACATTTTGAATTTTGTCTACGGTGGTTCAGCTGGATTACGAGTTTATATGTTTCATGCATTGGCTACGTTATTTTAATACATGGATTTTGGATCTTACTTTATGTTGTGGTTATGTGCTTATATGAGTTGTAGGATTTATGTGTTTATTTGAGTTGGTAGACTGATGTGTTATGTGTAGTATTAATTCTTATAAGTGTCATCATAGGAGGGAGTGCATTAGTGAAAGGGGACTGGTATAAGTATGGTGGCCAACATAGTTATACAAGTACCACAACATCAATGGATTCCTGAGTATGGTTGCATGAAAGAGGGTTAATACATGTTTGTATAGTATACGTTGGATGGATTTGAGTTTATGTACGCGTATGCATATATATATATATATGTATATTTCCCTTCTACTTATCGGTTGTATTCTTAGGATGGTTTTCTAGCTCTTTCCTCTTTGGGATGTTCAACTTCTGTAGTAGCGCATTTATCGAGTTCTCATTTCATGTGGTTGTTTGTACGGTACTTTTGGTGTAGAAGCTATTGAGAGGGTGAAGATTTATTTTGGAATAACGATATCTTTTGTTTTGAGTCTTACATGGTAAAAAAAATGGAACTTGTAAATAGTAAAAAAAAAATTAGTTGTTGGTAGTCCATAAAATGAGGGTAAGGTGTCGAAAACGTGTTTGAAATAAGATGGAATATAATATTTTTTTTACATTTAAGCATGGCTTGTTTATTTTAACATATTTTGGTTTTGATCACCTAAAGTTATTGTTCTTTAGTTAGAATTTTTTTTTATTAAATTAAATATGTTAAAGTCATGTATTTAATCATATGATGGGTGAGAGTTTTAATTTTCTGGAATTAAAATAAATTAGGGTTTAAAATCGTTTTTGGGTATAAATCGGAGTAGGCAGAAACTATCGCTAAACTGTCAAATTCTGTCGCTAAACTGTCAGAAACTGTCGCTAATGCCTAGGCAGGTTTTAGGTAAAAATCGTTTTGGTCATAACTTGTTCGTTTTTAAAACTTTTTGGGTGATTCAAAAGCCTAAATTATGTACTCAGAACGTACTTTTCAAATATTCAGAATGTTTAGCAAATGGAGGTCAGTAGCTAAGTCTAACTAATTGTACAAGTGTCGAGTTCAAGGTTAATTTTCAGACAACATGGTTTAAACTTGTGTTTTAGGTATTTTGGGGTAATGAACACTTGGAGGGTTAACATAGAGATGAGTTGGGATGGAATTTGAGAGTTCTTTAGACCTTAGAATACGTGGTTATATTTGATGAGTTTTGATTTATGGTATTTATGAGTAAGACCGAAATCGGGGTGACAGCTTTAAACTCGTCGAGTTATGTAATGGCTCCTTACTTGGTTTCAAGACAGTTCTTGTTTGATGAGTTGCGAAATTTAGTTAGGTTGGTTACATAACTTTATGGTTTTGATAAGTTTCCTCGCGGATGGTTAAGGCTCATGTGTTGATTGGTTGAGATTATTTTCGTGTAAACTGAGTTCACGTTTGAACGTGAAGGTTTTATCAGGGATATGCATCCTCGTTTGTTTGTTGAGAATAAGTTTGAGTTTGGGAGTGAATCTCGGGACGAGATTTCTATTAGGAGGGAGTGATGTGACAACCGTGGTTTTGGGTTTGTCACTTGGTCTTACTTTTAGGTTATTTTATGTGTGCTTGCTTGAATTGTGTGTTTACGTGTTTATTTTGTGTGAACGAGGTTGGTGTGGTTATCGTTTATGAGTATAGAGTACTCATATGTAAATTGAGGAACGGTTATCTCATGTTCATGAGCTCACAAGTGGTGACTATGAAATGAAAATGGTGATATTGTGGTGTTTACGTATACGTATAAGTATTATAGTAATAGTATTCTTTTTAGGATTTACGGTTTAGCATTTAGAGGTCTCGGGTGAGGTAATTATCCATATGGATATTTTTTGGGATGGTTTTAAGTCATTTGGGACTTAGTTATAAAGTTTATTTCAAAATTTGAGATTTTTTATAAAAGTGTATATTTTACGTCTTTTACGGTAAAACACGTAAATTTGACTAGTTTTACGGTTTTGAGGTTTTGGAGGCTTTAGGAGCTGAAATAAATTAAGGAAAATTAAGGTAATATTATTAATACATATATTAATAATAAAAAAGAAAAAAAATGAATTAGGGAGGTGTTTGGGTCGGTTTGGACGCAAGGAAGAAAGAAAAAAAGGAAAAAACAAGAAAAAGGAAAGGGGTTTTTGGGTTGGGCTAGGAATGGGTTATCACACCCTATATAATGTATTTATTAAAAACAAAATTCATTATTTTTCTCCTGGGACAAATAAAATTCGTGAGTTTCCACAAAAATAGGGTTCTTCATAATTTTTTTTTGGGTTTTCGTAAATCAAAGGTAAAGTCTTTAATTCCTTTTCAATTTAATTATTTTAATGATGTCGTAATCATCTTATGATGGATTTAGGTTAGGGTTTAATTTAAAAACAGTAAATTAATGTTATATTAATGATGTTATAATGATTATATAAATTAGGGCTTGTAATTAGAGGGATTAGGGTTAATTAATGAGGTTGATTTTGTTAAACCCGTTTTTAAAAACTGGGCAGAATTTTGAGTCAATTGTTTTGATCATATTGGGAGTTCTACAAACTCTTATTTTGCGATCCAAGTATCCCTGAAAAGGTAAATGAAATGGCTTTCCAATGCAAGAAACGAGAACTAAATTGAAGGTAGGGAAGTGGGTCAAAAATAGGTTACAACAGTCGGAGGTCAAAACAGTTTTGAATTCAGCCTGTTTTCTTTTTAAGTTTTGGGTTGTTTGGGTTACTTAGGGTTGCATTGGGATCTTCTCACGAACATGAGAGATGGTTTATATATTGTAGTAAGGATCTGCACTTGGGCTAAGATTGTGGTTTAGGGTAAGACCCTCTAATGGTAATGAACTTTTCATACGTTTAAAATCAGTGAATTCTGGATAGGTAGCAATATATACACATATATCTGGGCCTTAACAGTAGCTTTAAGGTTAGGGCAAGTGGGAGGTTTTAGCTAACATGTATAAAAGTGTGAATATTCCTTTTACAGAAACCATGGGTATGTTTAAGTGGACGTTTGACTTAAAGTTTTGAGACCTAAAACTGGGACTGTTTTGTGTAAAATTATGAACGGGATAGCTATTAAACTTAACCAAGTTAGGGACTTGTTAAGGAAGGGTAATGGGGTGATTAGAGCTTAACAATGAGGTAATTATACGGGAATAGACTAGATTTCCATCATAGGTTGACGAGCCATCTTAGTGATTGGTTCGTGTATTGATTTCGTGTTTTTGGTTTGTTAGCTTGTTGCTAGTGCGAGGACTTGTGAAGAAGCTATCAGGTGAGTTTCATAGTCCCATGTTTAATATTGATTTTGACTTCCAGATGGGATGGAAGAGACACTCTGTTGATATATTTTCTAAATTGATGCTGTGAATGTGTTTGTGATTTGAGATGGACTTGTGTGTACATTATGTGATTAACTTCTATGTGATTTTTGATTGTGTATGATTTGGATCGGGGGACACGTGCCGTCTCAGTTATTGTGGTTTGACAAGGTAGTGGCCTTGTGGTTTGACAAGGTAGTGGCCTTGTGGTTTGACAAGGTAGTGGCCTTGTGGTTTGACAAGGTAGTGGCCTTGTGGTTTGACAAGGTAGTGGCCTTGTGGTTTGCCAAGGTAGTGGCCTTTGGATAGGTACATAGTGTGATCATCTATGGTACCATGATGTTGTTTGGCAAGGTAGGAGCCTTGGATTGGTTTGGTATGATTAATCTTGATTGATAGTTATTAATGCATATTTGTAACACTTTGTCCATATGTTATTGTGTTGGTGTTTGTTATTCACAGCTTGTAATTGATTTAGCGTTGGAGTCTAAACCTATGACTCTCACCAACTTTATATTGACGTGTTTTAGTGTTTCTTTCAGGTGATACTATGGTTAAGCATGAGAACATAAGTGGCTAGGATTGGAGAAGCTTAGGAATGCATATAGAAGGAGAATCCCCGTTTCCTTTTTAGTTTTTATTTGTTCTTTTAATAAGTGATACTGTGGCACACATATATTTGTTTGGTTATGTTATTTGTTTGTCTTGGGTAAGCGGTAGGACTGTTACCTACTTACCTAGACTCCTGAGTCTGATGAGATATTGTCATGACTTTGTGTCTCCATTTTATGACATTTCTTATTTCATATAGTTATCTCTATAGACACGCCATGTTGTGATGATATCCATACGTCGCGCCCCATATTCCGCCATGGTGGGGTGTGACACGAGGCCTTGCTAGCTGGCTTAAGGATAGCTGAAGAAATGAAGATGGAACACTTGGCAGTAAGGGTAGACTCAAAACTTGTGGCAAGTCAAATCAATGGAGACTTTGTGGCAACAATGAAAGCATGATCAAATACTTAAGCAAAGCAAAGGAACACATGACAAGATTCAAAAGCTTCAAGATCATGAACATCCCGAGAAGCGAAAGTCAAAAAGCCGATGTATTGAGCAAGCTAGTGTCGGTGGTATTTAATCACTTAACGAAAGAAGTGTTAGTAGAAGTGCTAGACAAGCCCTCCACAGACCAGGAGGAAGTAAATGCCATCGTGGAAGAGGAAGGGGATAACTGGATGACGCCCATTATAAGATGTTTGGAGCAGGGAATATGGCCACAAGACCATAACGAGGCACGTGCCCTTCGGATGAAGATCAGTCAATATGTGATGGAAGGAGGGGTGCTTTTTAAGAAATCTTATCTGATGCCAATGTTAAGATGTATGGGGCCACTCCAAGCTAACTATGTAATCCGAGAGATACATAGAGGAGCTTGTGGCATGCATTTAAAAACAAGATCCGTGGTAGCAAAGGCATTAAGGCAAGGGTACTACTGACCTACGATGCACCAAGACGTGAGGGAGGAGACAAAAAATGTGATACATGCCAGATCCATTCTCTAGTGCCAAAAATTACCAAGACACTAATGACATCAATCATGGCCCCATGGCCGTTCTTTCAGTGGGGCATGGATGTGCTAGGCCTATTCCCTGTAGCACCAGGAAAAGTAAGGTACATCATTGTGGCAATTGATTATTTCACTAAGTGGTTAGAGGCAAAACCCTTGGCCAATGTTAAAGGCAAGGATGTGATAAAATTCGTGTGTGATAACATTTTTGTAAATTTGGCCTACCACATGTGATAGTAACTGACGATGGAACTAACTTCATGAATGATCCGTTTAAAACATGGTGCAAAAAGCTCAACATTAAGCAAATGAATACAGCAGCGGCACACCCGTAGGCCAATGGCCTTGTAGAAAGAGCAAACAAATCATTGTTGGAAGGGCTAAAAACAAGGCTAGGGCGTGATAGGACTAGATGGGCAGATGAGCTCCTAAATGTACTCTGGGCGCATAGAACCTCACTGAAGACGAGTAATGGAGAGACGTCATTCAGCCTAACATATGGAAGTGAGGCCGTGATCCCTGCGGAGATCGGTATGCCAACCTATCGGACGTTGATGATCAAGGACGCAGAGGCCAACGATGAGGAGCTCATACTCAACCTAGACTTGTTACAAGAAAGAAGGGAGGCCGCAGCTATCTAGGAGGCCAAATATTAGAAAAAGATGGAGCAATATTACAACAAGCGAGTAAGAGCCACTTCCTTCAAGGTAGGAAGCTATGTTTACAAGAGAAACGAAGCTAGCCGTGTGGAAAAGCCCAGAAAGTTGAGCCCAACATGGGAGGGTCCCTACAAGGTGACGGAGGCATACATGAATGGCTCGTACAAATTGGAAACAATGAATGGCAAGACAGTGCCATGAACTTGGCATGCAATCAACCTAAGGGAATGTCACATGTAGGCTATCATCTAAACCTATCATATTGTTGTAACATTCAAGTGTTGAAGTTAATGAAAGCTATCTTCCAGCTATGGAGTAGCAATTTTCCCCACTATGACAAAGGAGTATAAACATAAGTTTAAAATGACCCCCTCCGAAAGGCCAACCACCTTCGGTAGGAATGTGTGGCCAATGTTTATCACCACCCTTTATTTTAATGAACAAAAACATAAGTGGCTCCGCATAGCCAATGTTCGTAGATAATTAAAAAGCGATTCTATGTGATCGATATCTAAACTAAATAGGCAAAGCATAAGCGACCTCGACGGAAGCCTGGCAACCTCCGAAATCGAATAATATGGTCGATGTCTATGGAAGGGAAACAAAGGATTAGGTGGCTCCGGGTGGAACTTAGATCCCTCCACCCGATATATGTAGTCAATATTCCCTAACCAAAATTAGGAGTTAAATAAATATCCAAGTGGCTCCAAAGGGTAGGTGATTCCTCCCGGCCGATCTATGTAGCCAAGTTTCACTCCTTGGATGATAAAATAAATACATGCCAGAATACCCACGAGGTTATATATGTAAGGCCAAGAGCAATAAAGTAACCAAAATAAAAGATAAATAAAATGGCACAATGGCCAGGCATACAAATCTAACAAATGTTTGGAGTGTATAAGGCCGTACGACCATTAAAATGTTATTAAAGACAGTACTGGTGCAGGTTTAAAGTAAATCACTAAACAAAGGAGCAGTCGTGCGGCAGAGGTCCTTGGCCAGGAGTCACTTCTCCATGTGGCATCACGTTTTGAAGCTCCATGAGACTCTCAAAGCAAGATCGAGAGACCTTCTCCACAAATGGGTACTTCTTCACAAACAAGGCATTATATGCCTCCACCAAGCTGGTTTGTGTCACAGAAGATTCAATATCAGAAGCTTCACGAGATTCTTTCTCAAGGTGGCTTCACGACCAAGGTCAACAGTCAACTTAGTGTTGTCAGGTCTTAGTCCCTGGGCATCCTCTTCGGAAGCCTTCAGCTCACTCTCTAAAGCAGTAATCCTAGCATCCTTGGCTGCAATAGCCTCTCCATGAAGCTTTTGGCCCTTCTCGAGAGCAGCCAAACGCCCATCCAATTCCATTTCAGAAGAAAGAACAAGATCATGTTCGCCAAGAAGTCTGTCATAATCTCGGTGGCTCTTCAGCAAATCATCATTTGCAGCATCAAGAGATCTTTGACATTCCTCCAGCTCAGATAGAGAGGACACGCATGCACTATGTTCTTCCAGTAAAGATTCAAAGCAGAGCAAGACACTGGACTGCATTTTGGTACTTTGGGCCAAGCGACGCCAGCTAGTCCGAATGGCCATATTATGGTCAACACCCTCATTGAAATATACTTGATCAGTAGGAGTGAATAGGTTGGAGAGCATGTCGCGGCAGTCCTTGGACTTGTCTACCCGACAAGATTCAGTGAGGCCCCACTGGGGATTGAAAGGTCGATTGTCGAAGCGTGCATAAGGGTTATCTTTCAAAGATCAAGCAAACATAAGAAGAGAGGCACACACACCAACGGACATAAAACAACAAATAAAGAGACAAATGGCCTTACGAAAAGAACTCTCAGCTTTATCAGGAACAACCTCAACATCCAAATTGATAGGCTTCGAAGCATTACCCAAAAAAGAGAGTCACACATATAAAAAAAGAGGTATATACATAAAAAGAGGAAAAGGAAGGGATAACTCACCTCCTGGGAAAACAATATTTTCATCACCAGCACCAAGGGAAACATGGTTATGGCTAGGCGCAACGGATGTAGGATGAGGAGGGGATGAGGGAGAATGTTCCTCCACATGAGGCTCCTTCTCAGAAACATGAGGCTGGGACAAGACATCATCAGTGTGCTCTCGAAGGTCATTCCTGAAATTAGGCCCCTCGACTAAAGGAGTAGGAGTGTGAGACCTATTACCACCAGCTGCCTCCCCAGCGGGAGTGGAGGGCTCGGCATGTGAAGCAACATGAGCCCGAGTGGCCTTGCTTTTCTTGTAAGAAGAACCTTCACCATCAGCTTTCCTTTTTGACTTCCTTGTATGAGTGGTAGCTCGAGTGGCCCTAGTGCCAACGCTGTGAGAGCCACAAGCTGGTGCATCCTCTCGGGCGCCCTTTTCAATGGCATGCCTCTGCTTTCTCTCACGATCAACAACCACCCTCGCATCAACTTGCTCAGCCTTCTCCATGGAAATAGTCTTTGCATGGATGGGAACATCCTGGCCCAAGGGGGTGTAGTATGGGTAGCAACAACTGTACCCTCCGGCAAAGGGTTTCCCTGACGAATGGCCGCACCAGCAAAGCGGGGGATCCTTAGAAACTCAACCATAGTAATACCTACAAAAAAGAAAGAAAATTAGGTAGTGCATAAGATACAAAATGCCAAACAAGAGGAAGAGGAAAAAACATTACTCTCCCCAGCCCGGCCATTGAACACGCAGTCAAAACCTGGATACTTCCAAAAAGGGATAAGGAGACCAGCATATAAAAGGCTTTGGTATGGCTTACGGAGTGGAATAGCAAATTCACAAAGTTTCTTGGCATCCAACGGATCATATTCAGAAATCTTAGGAAGAGGGTCGGCCACACTGGAGTCATGATGCCTACAGGGCATGGCAATGGGAGCGGCCCTCCGATCAACAAAGAAGAAAAGACCTTTCCATCCCTTTAAGCCCGTAGGGCCATCCTTAAGAAAAGGACGGTAAGGTTTGGAGCCTCGGCTCTGAAAAGAAAACCAATCGCCCACCTTACAGAGCTTGTAGAAAAGACGGAACAATGGCACAAAAGGATTGATACCTAGACCACGACAATAGATCTCAAAAAGTGTGGTTTTATTTACACCAATAGGCACCAGTTGTGAGATATGTACACCAAAATGCTCGACAACACGAAGAAAGAAGGAAGAAAAGGGGATGAGAAGTCCACCTTGATCAAAATGATAAACATAAAGGCCAATAAGGTGAGAAAGAAGCTCGTTCATACAAAAATCAGGAGAAGGTGCATAAGGGTTAAGATCTAAAGGGATATGATAAGCCTCAACCACGCGACACACGCAATCAGAATTCAAATCAGAGTTATAGAGATGCATATCAAATTTAGGCATGAACTGAGCCTCGTTTATGGCTTCGCGTTGCTCCTGGTTAGGGAGACCTAACTCCAAAGACCCGTCGGAGGACATAACAACAGGCTAGGAGGACCATGGAAAGAAAGGAAAAGAGAGCAAATAAAAGAAGGAAAAGACACACCTGAAAGGAAGGATGTACCTCACGGCTCTCGAAGGTAAAAAAAAGAAGAAGGTAAGAAATGAGAAGAGAAGTGGGGTATTTATAGGGACCCAAGGGTCAACCAGGGGTCACCTCAGTAACAGTAAAAACACGTGGTGCGGCCCCAACCATAAAAGGCACAAATAGTAAACAGCTGGCTGACAAAAGGTGCAGGCACATTTAATGAAGCATGACTACCCATATTTTTACTGAGAGTAATTATGAGGGTAGGTGCGACCCCAAAAAAAAGATAAGAAAGGAAGAAAAATAAAAATATTCATAGGGAGTTATGGATAAAAGACAAAAGAGAGGACGAAGGAAACAGCACTACGGTTTAAAGTATTGGATCACCAACATTTCACATTGATAATCCAATACTGGGGGGGGGAGACATGTTCGCGTATCTGGCCGCTCGGTCGAATTCACATAAGCCATCATCTAGAAGCAAGATTGGCCGTACGTATCTGGCAGCCGGACCCACCCACTAAGCACAGGTCTAGAGGGAATCCTTAAAAGCAGAGCCACAACATTGGGAAGGGGCGGCGCACCCTATTACCCAAGGGACCTTCACATGGCACCCAGATGTAAGGCTAACTCGTCTGCACACCTCAAAAGTAGGAGAGATTCCCTGCACACCTCAAAACTAGGAGAGATTCCCTTGGGAACAACCGATTCACCTTATTAACCAGAGGCCTCACATTACCTGATGGACTAAGGGCTGGCCTGTCAGATCACAAGGCTCAAGGAGTAAAACCTCCGAGGAGCTACAGTAAGCTACAATGTTCTCAACACTATAAATACCCCCTTGTATTCAATGTAAGTCAGACAATCTCACTCATATTTATTGCACATACTCATTGGCCCTCCGGCTCTCAATATTATTAGCCATCCAGCTCTTAGTCAGATTCTTACTCTCACACCAGATTTGGTCTCGGACCTCCCACCCGACGCGAGCTAGCTACTTTCTTATAGGCTTGTGGAGAAGATAGCCTAGACGGCCCAGAGGCGTTCTCAGCCCATTTAGAGGCCCACCAGACTTTTGCATCTTCAAATACTTTAATTTGTAAATAAAAATTTAAATGTACGAAATTAATAAAAACGTTACTCGAACTAAAGTAAAAACTTTTATTCATATATTAAAACTTAAACGATACATAAAAATAAAAAATAACACATAAAAAAATAAAAAGGCGATACATAAATAAATACTCAACTAAAATGGCAACTTATATTTCGTTTTGATCTTAGCTCGTCTCCATTCCACTACTACCTATGTCGGGATATGTGATCGTTTAGCCATCGGGAATGAGTGAGCTTATCGGGAGCACACACTCAATACGGAGAACACACTTTTATTATACATTTATTTATTTATACGTTACTGCTCTCATATAGAGTGTGTCTTTATATCTACCCTTTTTTGTCTGTATTTATGTGCTTATTTGTTTTCTATTATGAATTGAAAAACTAAATAAAACAAGATTCTAGTAATCATAAAAAACGGATCTCTACTTATATCGAAACTAGCTTTAAAACATGTCATATTAATTACACTTATTTTTCCTTTCGAATTGGCTATGTGTTATTTGTTAAAATAATTTTTGGAACAAAGATTAATATGGACATTAGATCTATGAAACTTGGTTTTATTATAAGCTAATTGTTTTGCGAAATCATATTGGCACTCGAGTTGGGCTTACATACCGTAATGATGGCTCATAAACCATCCTCTCAACGACGTGATTTGCAAAATTTAATTGTCTTATAATACTTAAAAACAACGTGTTTTGTGATTTACTAATGGTAGATATTGCTACTACACTACGTGTTTTAGTCAAACCATCTAGGGTTTGAGTGATCTTTAATATTTTCCCGTGTCACATATATGTTTCGACATATGTTTGGTAATTATTCAAGCATTTGTGCTTTCGGACGCATGAAGAGTAGGGTATAGGGTTCGATCATTATTTAATTTTTTTCACGCGGTAAAACACGCCTAAACTAAAGTTGACAAAAAGTTTTTCTTAACTTGTGCTAAAGAGATGATTGTATGCATCTTTTTACACGCTTTTGACATTTGTTTTCTAAACTTATGTGATACCTATTAGAATCTTTAAGTCTATGCCATCCAATGTAAGAGCACTTGTAGTTGGTTTTCATCAACTGGTCAGACGTAGGGTATATTCTATACCCAATGCGAATTTTGCCATAGCTAAGAATTATGTGAATTTTTGCATGCTTCACATTGGTACGACTTAAGTCAGGTTCCCGGTCAGATCCGGAACCCGAGGCATAAGATGAGATGAAACATAGTCATGAATTTATTACATGTAGAAAAGTTTGTTTGAGATGTTCATTGGTACTCGTTTGAGTTGTGAGAATATCCCATCCAAACGCTTTACAACAATAAACTTCATGAATCGTCTCATAATACTAAGAGTTGCACTTGTAATGCAATTAACACTCGACGCTTACCTCTTGCCTTACTTATTATTAGTTGGTCATACTTTCTAATATTGAGTGGGAGCGCAAGTAGGATCTTAGTCTTATTAGTATTTAATTAGGTAGTTAATTCAATTAAGAATTTAATTATCGAAGATATTAAGTTGAACTTTTATGTTTAGATTAATTGTGTTATTGTAACATAATTCGTAAACTAATTTTTTTTTCTTATAGAAAACATACATAGTCTCTTTTCCTGGTAAGAAGAACGAGACTTACTCCTATCCCTTCTCATTAGTTGACAAGAATAAGATAAGATTATAATCGAATCATTGTCCATTGCATTTAAACTAACTTTTAGTATTTCATTATCCTAATCCGGTTATGAAATCTTTGAAAGATAACGTATTTTGTGTATCTATAGTACTTTTGTTTATAGCTACCAAAATAAATGACATCTAGCATTTTCCAGGATGTATGAGTTTAAAACCGCAAAGAGTAAAGAATATACTAGCACTTTCCTATGTATCTTTCTTAGACTCTTGTTATTCCTTATAGTGCTAAATACCCTTGTGGCTATGCAGACGATAAAGGAGGAATTGCAAGATATATAGTCAAGTTAATTGGAAGCATGAATGGCTAGTCGCTCATCTACACGAGTAGAATTTCATAACTTTTCTCAATAACTAAGTAAATGTATACTTTTAGGCATTTTTAAGAGATAAAGAAGTCAATAAATTGCTATTTGCTTTCTACGGGTGAGGTAACATTTATTATGTTTACAAATCTGGTGGGAGTATTCTGGTTTATTACTGAAATAATATACATGTAATACTGTCAGTTTCAGTGGGAGCTACAAGATTTATTTCCTTGTTAGTCATCCATATTATTTCGAACTTGCTTTGAAATAATTTATTACCTTCTAAATATGAACGACCATTGCTTAAAGAAAAATTGCATTTTATTTTATATGATAACACGTTGCCTTCTGATGTTTCTTTCGGAAACTTTATCTATAGAATAATAATCTACGACTCCTTATTTAATGTTTTGATTCTAAATCTACTTACAATATCCATGACGTAATTATATTGTTTACACAATCAAACACATGTTGTGTTGTTTTGTCTTCATAATATGATGGTGTGCCTTACACAAGTGGGAAAAATTATAAATTGTGTGCAAGGAACAATATATAATTGGTTTTAACTTGCCCTCAAGGTAAGAGAGCTAATAATTCTACTAGAACTTGAACACACAAGTTGTTAGTTTCCTTACTATAATTCAATGTCATGATATAGTGAAAAGCTACTTCAACATTTTTACTACATGTTTAGTAAATATAATTATGGTTAAGATATAATAAACATAATTTTGAAGTATACAAATTAACTTGAAATTACAATTGAACTCAAGAGTTTGCGTTCATGATTACTTTAGTTAGTATAATTATGTTTTCTTGATAACACATAATTATAAAGTCCTTGAATTACTCACTGACTTATAACATAAAGTATATACTAAAATAGTTATGTCTTCTTGTTAACATATAAACATAAGGTCTTTGAATTATTCAAAGACTTATAATGTATAATTGATATGGTCTATTTTCTTGTAAATACATGAAAATATAATTCTTGAACTACTTTTTCTTCTTGTAAACAGATGGTTCTTGTATTACTTAAGGAATATACATTATAGCATGCACATGGATTTAAAATACTGTTTTATGATTTGGCATTACCCAATTGACAATTATTTGATCCAAAGAGAATTAAGTTATCTTGGAATTCTGATGTAGTCTCACGAATTCCAATACTCATAGAAAACCAAGTTATTATGGTACGTCAAAAGAGTTAAAACAAACTATATTCATATAGTTGATTCATGATAACTTTAATTACTCTACCTCCATGATCTATCAAGGTTATAAAATTGCGTGTGTGATTGATACACTCAATATAGTTCAAACCTAGAAGGTATTCAAGGTAAACCACAACTAAAAACCCTAAACCATTTGGATTTTCGGTTGTTCCACTCAAACAAATCGAATCCTAAAACCTTTTGGGGTTTTCGATTTTCCTACACTTCCTAGCTTGACGATTGTAGTTTTGGTGTTCCTCCTAGCTGAAGGTTTATATAGTTCATAACAATTACACAAAACCCTAAACGAGATCAAAGCACACATATAGCAGAATGGATTTAACGAGATCATAATAACACAATTATAATTAATCGAATTAAGGTTACGTACCTTTTAGCTAAAGCAAATCCACAAGATAAAGAACGAATCACCAATTAGGGTTTATAACAAATATCTCCAAGATATAGTCAAAAGTAAGACTATATTACGTTCTTGTACACACGTAGTAAAACGAGCTAACCGTGATTCTAACACGTGTAAACCAAGCTTATACGCTTGTGGAAAATCTACCCAACAACCCTAGAGAGGGGCTAGGACTAGATTATAAGCAAAATTGAAAGAAGAAGAAAACCAACCGAAACCCTTTGTGGTTTCTTTCTTGCGATCGACCAAAGAGAAGAGGAAGGGAAGGAGTGAAGAATTATGAGGGTGAGGGTTGTTTATATAGGCCTTAAACTTTCTTGAAGTCCAAGTAATAACCAACAAAAGGTAAGTTTTCCTTCCCCCTTTGTACCCTAACCGACGATCGAACTCCCCTCTATGGACTGTTCCGAAACCTTCTATTCTTCTTCCTACTTATTCCACAAAGCTCGTTAATACTTAGCTCTTAATTATTTAACGGTCGTTAAAGTTATAGATCGGTTTAATTTAATAAATATAATAAATATATTTATTAAATAAATTAAATCTTTACGTATTGAGTGCAATCCCGTAATCTCGAGTTCGATCCTATCACACGACTATTAAATATAAGTCCATAAACTTTCAGCTCCCACTTGGACATCGAATATCGTGATTACATTGACTAGCGTCTAGTTACACTAGCAATGTCTCTAGGACAACTCGAGTAAGGTCTCATGGATAAAACCTTTTAATGATTCTTCTTTATTATTATCCTTTTATTTCTAATACAACGTTAATAAGGATATGGATCTCAGTCATTCCTTTCATTAACGATTTTATTTCTCGTTCATAGATTCAGCAAGATTACCAAAATAAATTTGGGCGTGGCCACACAAACATCTTACTAAACCCACGAGGTGCCCAACTGTATTAAAACTCCAAAACAAAATTGGAGGAAATAAATCCCATATTGACTACAAGCAAAACAAATAAATTTTGCAACACTTTTGAAAATAATCCTTATAGATACCAGTTACGTGTAACGTTAGATTATTCCACACAAATACACTAGATTCAAAATAGTTTTTTGGTATCTCAGGTTTAAAGATAACTATTTATGATTTAGTTGATGACAAAGATCCATAAAGTAAAAATATATAGTTGGGATAAGTCCAATATCCGATTCATCGAATATCATCCAAAATCGATCAATATACTTTCAAGTATACTCTATCGCAATTTAGATTTGTCTTAATTTAATAATATTCCTATATTATTAATCGACAACGGACATTTAGCATAACAATTTATTCATGGATAAAAAAACATGTAAAATAGGATACAAAATCAAGTAATAAGAATAAACGAAACCCAATCTTTATTTTATTAAATAATAATGTCTTAATCCTTTACCAAATACTAATCACAGATTTATTGCATGAGTTTGCTAGCTAGTTGCAGCCCAATAGCCTTGACATGCTTAACTACCTTTGGTCTAGGCAAAGCCTTAGTATAAGGATCAAGGTTCTAAATAGTGTGCCTTATAGCGTGCTATAGCGTGAAGCGTGGCCTACACGTTACCAAACAGACTAAAGCGTCATCTATAGGCGTTGCGTGCTAAAAAGCGGCATAAAGCGCGATATAGCGCGTAGCGTGGCACTTTTTTGAATCTTTTTGCAAATTTACAAGAATTGGGCTGATTTACTAGTTTTGGGCTATTTAGTATACTTGGGTTTAGTAGTTTTTAATACATGGCTTTTACCCCAAGTATAAAATCTTATCGTCCGAATCTCCTCGAATTGACTATTGGTTCAAAGTGCGACTCAATTGTTCTTGGTGGAATTGAAGATGGTTTGGTTTATTATCTATTTTAAACTAATGGCGAATAAATGTAAATGTCGTTAAGTAAAGTAGAAGTTTTAAAGATTAAACTAAAAATAACGAGCTAAAAATAAATGCTTGAAAACGTAAAGAAAAGATTAGAAAAATACTTCAACTCTTAATAAATCTAAAACTTGAAAATTATGTAAAAACAAGAAATTAAGTCATCGGAAAGCAAAATGTAACTCTGATCGGAATATGAGGTCGGAAAGTAAGGCTGATCGGAATGTCCAAAAAGGGTCCAGATCGGAATATATTCCGATCGGTTGATCGGAATGTTTACAATTCGCACCGTCGGAATATCTTAAAACTGAGACCAATCGGAATATTTAACAAAACTCCCAATCGGAATGTTTATGATAACCTCAGATCGGAATAAGCCAAAAACTGCCAAATCGGAATACTGGGACAACAACTCTAATCGGAATATGCAAACAAGGGTCAAATCAGAATATGTTAAACCATATTCCGATCCAAGGTGATCGGAATATAGGTGCTTTAATCGGAAAACACAAAACCCTTTTCCGATCTGGTGATCGGAAAGAGGGTGTGGGTGCTTGGTCGGAATAAGCCGATCGGAAAGGGGTTTAGACCCTTTCTGATATATATGGGATTCGGTAAAAAGCTAGGTAATAAGCTATATTGATAAGCTCACACCAAGACTACCACGAATCAAAAGTGAAATATACTAAATAAGCACAATCAATAACTTATCCAAACATAAAATAAGCAAATCTTTAAATCAAATCATAAAAAGATGAACTTTTTAAGAAAACTTTTTAAAAAGGTAAATAAGCTAAAAGAAACGAATAAGCCAATAAGCACAAGGAACTTAAAGCTCAATCGAATGAAAACTTATGTAGGAACAAAAAGATTAACTTTTTAAGCACGAAATCATTAAGAACAACACGGATCAAATGAAATTCGCACCAAAATTAATCTAAAAATCAAAGAAAGGTAGAATGAGATTAAGGATTAAAAGCTTAACTAGAACTTGATTAATGAAATAAGCAATACACAAATGTTTAATCTTGAAAGATTAAAAAAAAGAAAGATGAAAACTTAGTGAGAGAAAGTTTAGAACTTTCTCTCTCTAAAAACTAGAAAGAAAAGTGAAAAATGAAAACTTAAACTAAAAGCTAACTACTCTCCCAATGTGTATTAGGAGGGTATTTATAGGGAAAGATGGGAAGGAGTGCATGTGTTGCTTCTTCTTTCTTTCTTTCTTCACGTCTTCTTGACTCGATTTAATTCTTTGTCTTTTCTCGACGTTGTCTCGGGATTTGAACTTGTCTTGATAATTTTCTTCTTTAATTTAGACTTGAGTTCTTCGACTTCATTAAGCTTCCGTCTTTAGACTTTTTCTTTGATAAATCTTCAGAAGAGGTCTTGGACTTCCGTTCTTTTTGCATTCTTGATCTTTTGACTTCGTCTTTTCCCGTTTTCTTCGATAAAAGCCCGTGAAAGCTCGTGTTTTCTTCCTTTTTCATCTTTTGGTCCTAAAACACAATAAAAACACAAACCACACATAATTCCGACTTTTACGACATAAATTACACGTTGTGGTCTTGTTATTATTGGAAATAAGTGGTAAAAGGATAAGTGTTGTCACACTTATTAAATCCCCTACACTTGACCATTACAATGCCCTCATGCAATGCATTAAATTTAAAGCACGATTTACATTTTCCATCATAAATAACCCACCTTGGCCTTTATTAAATACTAAACATCTAAGAAAAATAAAATGACAGAAACAAGCAAAGAAATTAAAAACTTACATTGGGTTTTGGCTGCCATGAACGTTTATCATCCTCAAGTTTCACGTTCCCCATACCAAGCTTAAAAACGAGATCATTGTTATTATAAGTTAGCAAACTAACACGAATTCATGTGGGCCAATTATTCACTTAGACTCCCTTATTCCTAGGTGTATCTCTTATATTTTATTTTTGTCTTGAATGATCACGAGGATGCATTGTTTGACTTATTTCGATAGTTATTTAGGCCGAAAATAAAGTGAACGATTTAATCAATAGTTAGCTAAAGGACAAAATCTTTTAAAACTGCTTCTCGGGACCTCATAAAGTTCATATCTTGGCATAACTCGCATCACGATTTGAGACCTTTCTCGGACCGATATTTGGCAGCGACTTCATACTTCGAATCTTTGAGAGACGTTCATGAAATAATGGCCTTCTCTTCATAATAGGAATTTCTTTACTTGAAGTTTTGAGAGATCCTTCATAAATGGACCACGACTTCTTCATTTTTCTCCAATCTTTATTTTGGACTTTGATATACAACGATCCGCCTCCTTTTAGGACTTGGATCTATTTATCCTCATACCTTGTTAGGGCCTTTTTGGATAGACTTCTCCATGATCTTTAGGGGAGTATTTGCTTTTCGTCGTGTGTCTCGATCCTTCATATTGATTTTCAATAAATGATTCTTCACATCACTTTTGGATCTTTAGCAACAAAATATAGCCCTCATGCCTTGTTAGGGCCTTTTCGGACTTGCCAATCTTCGCATCCCGCTTCAATAAGTTATGCCTTGGCTATGAACTCTAATCCGTACCGAGCAACTTTTAAACGATCTTGGGCTAGAAGCTAAGTAACCTTTTAAATGGTACAACCTTATTTATTGCAGATATATTTATTAACAAGCGAAGGGAGAATAGGCTTATAATTAACTCATATAAATTCACGAAAGAATACCGAACTTATAATTGACTCTATCATCTCTCGTTCTCCATAGTTTAAAATCTCAAGGAATGAGACTCGTGGATGCTTAGCCTATTAAATCAAAGTTTTGGGTTTTCGAGTCGCCTATAGGATCTTGCAAATTCTTAGACTTTTTCAAGTTTTATAAATCACATTTTAAAGTTCCCTTGATAAACAACTCTCTAGGATCAATTATAGGAACTTGCGAAAAGTTCTTGTTCTTAACCCATGAGAGTTAAGACTTTCGCGTTTTATAGCTCCCTATATAAAAGCCTAGCAAAACTTGACTTAAACACGCTAAGGATACTAGCTAGAGTAAACTTAGATAAGTAAACTCGGGTTGAGTCAAAATGTTCACGACTAAGAAAAATTTAAAACCACTTTATTGAAAATTTATTCTAGCAAGAAAGGAAAATAAACATAACAAAGGAAAATACAACTATACAACTAGGCCAAAATAGATTAAAAATTTTGAAAAATGTCGAAAAATCAAATTTTCCGGTTAAAATGAGGGCAGATTCATGGAAAAGACCACTTACTTCGATAGAAGTCCCCCTACACTTGATATAAACATTGTCCTCAATGTTTAAGCATGTGGGAGTAAACTCCCCTACACTTAGGACATTGTGCACTTTGTTTAAATCTTACTAAGAAAAGGACAACTAAAGTGAATTCAATGTGAACATATAAAATATGAAATATTGAATCACAAGAGTTTAGGATAGAACCGGGAAGATGGGAACACGGTATCACGGTTCGTCAAAAGTCATCAAGAGGTTCTTTGAAGCTTTAATCCCTGCACAGCACAAGAAACAAGACAACAAACACATACGGGGCTCCCCTACACTTATTATGAAAGCAGTAAAGGATAGATCATGGGTTGCCTCCCGAGAAGCGCTTGTTTTTGTTCACCGAGTCACGAGCATGACTCGACCCAAATTTAGTTCATGGGAAACGTGGTGAGGGATGGAATCATCTCATGCGAGATGTCCTCACCAAAGTACAGCTTCAAACGCTGGCCATTCACCTTGAAATTGGGCCCATTTGGCTGAGAAAGCTCAATGGTCCCATATGGAAAGACTTTGGCGACGGTGAATGGACCAGACCAGCGGCTCTTCAACTTGCCAGAGAAGATCTTCAACCGAGAGTTAAAAAGTAAGACTTGGTCACCAACGTGGAACTCTCGGTTCTTAATCCTTGCGTCATGAATGATCTTGGTCTTCTCTTTGTAGATCAACGAGTTCTGATAAGCTTCATTCCGCAGTTCATTTAGCTCGTTGAGTTGAATCTTGCGGAGATCACCGACTTTGTTGATGTCGAAGTTAGCCCACTTCAAGGCCCAGTATGCCTTGTGTTCCAGCTCTATAGGGAGGTGGCATGCTTTCCCGTACACAAGACGATAAGGTGTACAACCGATCGGGGTCTTGTAAGCAGTCCGGAAAGCCCACAGAGCATCATCTAACTTATCGGCCCACGCGACACGATGCTCTCCCACAGTACGCTCCAAAATTCTCTTCAATCCACGGTTGGATATCTCGGCTTGTCCGTTGGTTTGAGGATGATAAGCGGTGGAAAGACGGTGATTAACACCATACTTAGGCATGACTCTTGCGAATTGGTCATTGCAAAAATGAGTCCCGCGGTCACTGATTATAGCACGAGGAACGCCGAATCGAGCGAAAAGCTGCTTTAAAAAGTTCACAACCACCCTCGCGTCGTTCGTAGGGAGAGCCTTAGCTTCAACCCATTTAGAAACGTAGTCAATGGCGACGAGGATGTACTTGTTCCCTTTGGATGATGGAAATGGCCCCATAAAGTCGATGCCCCATACATCAAAGATTTCACATTCTTGTATGAAATTTTGAGGCATCTCATCTTTATGTGTGATCTTGCCTTGTCTTTGGCAAGCATCACAATGTTTAACCATATCGTGAGCGTCACGATAGATGGTGGGCCAATAGAATCCAGAGTCGAATACTTTCTTCGCGGTGTAATTAGGACCAAAGTGACCACCGGTGGGTCCTTTATGGCAAGCGTCAAGGATTTGTACCGCTGCCGGCCCATCAACACATCGACGAATAATCAGATCCGCACATTGTTTGAAAAGGTAAGGGTCGTCCCAGAAATAATGTTCAATATCTTTAAAGAACTTTTTCTTTTGTTGGGACGTGAGCCCTTCCTTGAGAATTCCACCCGCTAAGTAGTTTGCAATGTCCGCAAACCACGGGGTGTCATCGAGATTAGAATTGATAGACATTAAGGCCTCAAGGGGAAAAGAGTCATTGATCTCCTTGTTCGGATGATCCCCTTGATAAGGATCCTCAAGTCTACTGAGATGATCCGCGGATAGGTTTTCAGCTCCCTTTTTGTCACGAATTTCAATGTTGAATTCTTGAAGGAGCAAAACCCAACGAAGAAGTCTTGGCTTAGAATCTTGCTTAGTCATTAAGTACTTCAACGCGGAATGATCGGTATACACGATGGTGGTAGAAAGGACAAGATAGGGGCGGAATTTTTCAAAAGCATAGACAACAGCTAAAAGTTCTTTTTTGGTTGTCGTATAATGCAATTGAGCCCCTGTCATTGTCTTGCTAGCATAGTGGATTGGTTGGAAGTGTTTGTTCACTCTTTGGCCCAAAACCGCTCCAATAGCAAAGTCGCTAGCATCACACATCAACTCAAAAGGTATCTCCCAATTAGGGGTAACCAAGACCGGTGCCTTAGTTAGCTTATCCTTAAGAAGATTGAAGGATTCAAGACACTCTTTGGAAAAGATGAAAGGAGTATATTTTTCCAAGAGGTGGGTCATCGGGCGAGCGATTTTAGAAAAATCTTGGATGAATCGACGATAGAAGCCCGCATGACCGAGGAAACTTCTCACACCCTTCACGGTTGAAGGTGGAGGCAATTTAGTAATAACATCGACTTTAGCACGGTCCACTTCAAGACCGGCTTTGGAGATTTTGTGTCCTAGCATGATGCCCTCTTTTACCATGAAATGGCATTTTTCCCAATTTAGAACAAGGCGAGTGTCTTCACACCGCTTAAGCATACGTTCTAAATTGGCAAGGCAAGCGGAGAAAGAATCGCCATAAACCGAGAAATCATCCATGAAGACTTCCATAGTTTCTTCAACCATGTCATGGAAGATAGCCATCATACACCTTTGGAATGTCCCAAGAGCATTGCATAAACCGAAAGGCATGCGTTTGTAAGCAAATGTTCCGTAGGGACAAGTGAATGTGGTTTTCTCTTGGTCTTTGGGATCGATGGGAATTTGGAAATACCCGGAGAAACCGTCTAAGAAGCAGTAATAGTCATTACCCGCTAGACGTTCAAGCATTTGGTCCATGAAAGGAAGGGGAAAATGATCCTTTCTCGTAGCATCATTGAGTTTGCGGTAGTCTATACAACTCTCCACCCTGTAACGAGACGAGTAGGAATCAACTCGTTGTTTTCATTGGGAACAACGGTGACTCCGCCCTTCTTAGGCACACAATGGACGGGACTAACCCACGGTGAATCCGAGATAGGATAGATCATTCCCGCATCAAGAAGTTTGACAACCTCTTTTTTGATTACGTCATGGATCTTAGGATTCACCCTTCTTTGGCTTTGAATAGTGGGTTTGAAGTCGTCCTCCATGAGAATTTTGTGTGTGCAGAAGTGAGGATCAATTCCACGAATATCGGAGATCTTCCAAGCAATCGCTTTCTTGTGACTCTTCAGCACGGCGATAAGTCGGGATTTTTCTTCTTCTTGCAAGTCCTTAGCGATGATGACCGATAACTTCTTGTTGTCTTCAAGGAAAACGTACTCGAGATGAGACGGAAGATCCTTAAGCTCTAAGTCCGGAGGATTTTTGATGGATGGTGTAGTCAACTTCGGATCATCGGTAGAGATATCCTTAGGAGATGGTGGAGAATTTTGGTCCTCATTGAGAAGTTTCTCAATGGTACGAATGTCTTCATCCCAATCGGTGGGAGAACCATCATACTTAAGATTGAGAGGACCCAAGCTAGCTTCAAAATCATCTAAGTCACTTTCTCCAAAAGGAGTCAATGACGGAGCAATAGAGGCAACGGTCTCAACATTGGGTAGAGAAGAAGAACCACTTTTACAAGCGTCTTTGAAATGTTCTTCACAAGCCTCATCAAGAACATCAATGAAATTAACACTCTCGTTTTCCGAAGGTTGCTTAGAAAGTTTACCCATGTTGAAGACGATTTTATCGTCACCAACTCTCATGATTAATTCGCCAGCGGCTACATCAATGAGAGTGCGACCGGTCCTCAGGAATGGACGTCCAACGATTAACGGAACACGAGGATCCATCTCGTAGTCAACGACAACAAAATCCGGCGGGAAGGTGAATTTGTCAACGCCAACGAAGACGTCTTCGGCTATCCCCACTGGATAAGCAACAGTACGGTTTGCTAATTCCAAAGTCATTCGTGTGGGGACTAGCTCGGGGAGAGATAATTGCTTCCAAACACTTAATGGCATTAAGTTAATACTGGCACCTAGATCGGCTAGGGCCATGCAATTCTCTACTCCCGGGAAGTTGCAAGGAATCAAGAAACGACCCGGATCACCAAGCTTGGTTGGCAATTTCCTTAAGAGCACTGCGGAGCAGTTCTCATTAAGTTGGGTCTGAGCAATATCGAGAAGTTTCTCCTTATCACTGAGAAGATCTTTAAACATTTTAGCGTATTTAGGCATGTGAGCGAGAGCCTCAGCAAAGGAGATATTGAAATTCAGTTGTTTGAACATTTTAAGAAAGTTCGAAACCTGAATATCATCCTTGTTCTTCAATTTCTCTTTCCTCAACCTCGAAGGATAAGGTATATTGGGTTGAGATGAAGGCTTTGGGATAGAATTCACACTCACATCCTTGGGCGGTGGAGGGGTAGAAGTAGAAGGTGGTGGAATTGGAGAAGTAGAAGTTGGAGGAATAGAAGATGGAGGATTCGGAGAAGGAGACTCGTTTTCCTTTGTCACAATCACCGGTGTAGGTGTAGGAAGCTCGGGTTCCTTTAAACCTTTTCCACTGCGAGTGGTGATTGCTTTCATCTCCCCTCTTGGATTAGCAACGGTGTTACTCGGAAGAGAACCCGATCCAGAGGCTTGATTACTAGGGAAGAAACTAGCCATCATATTCCTCAAGTCATTCGTTTGACTTGCCAAAGTGTTTCGCATATCAGCTCGAAGATCATTCCCTTGCTTAACCATATCTGCTTTCATGTTGGCCATTTCCTGCTGAAGATTTTGCACGATCACATCGTTCGTCCACATGTAGGTTTCAACATCTTGGTGTAAGGCTGTTGGTTGGTTGAGAGGAGGAGCATGGTAGGCGGGTGGTTGATAAGCATGTTGTTGGTAAACTTGGTTGTTTCTTTGGGGTGGATATGGGTTTCTTTGGTTTTGATATTGATTTGGAGTTGGAGCACGTGGTTGGTTTTGATTGTTGCGATTGAGGTTATTTGGGTTTTTCGGGGGAAAACCAGGTGGTGAAAGAAAGTTGTTTGAGCGATAGCTAAGCAGGTTGCGGTCACCTTGAGGACGTGCTGGATAGCCTCCTGTAGCATAGGTACCGTTGGCGGCATACACATTTTCCGGGTTGTCGTGAGTCGAAGGACAATCGGTGTATGAGTGAGATCCCCCACATATATCACATGATTGGCTTCAAAACATTAGCTTGGGCATTGAATTGTTTGGCATTTTTGGCATTTTGTAAACAAGCGATTCCACAAGCGAAGTAAGCTTATCAATTCTTTTGTCGGCATCACTAGTACTAGCACTTGCTACATTAGTTCTAACACTCTTTGTTTGTACTCTAGATTTGTTCTCAATAATATCCCAAGCAGCATTAGAAGACTTAACCAAAATATTACCCCCCGAGGCACTGTTTAGTGAATCTTGGTCATTCATGCTTAAACCATTGTAAAAAGTATTGATTTGATGTACTTTTGTTAAACCATGTTGTGGACACTTTCTTAAAAGTTCCTTAAAACGGTCCCAAGATTCACTAAAAGACTCACCGTACTTTTGTTCAAAGGTAATAATTTCATTCCGCAAAGCGGTAGTACGTGAGGGTGGGAAAAAGTAGTTGATAAACTTGGTTTCTAAATCCGTCCACGTAAGAATACTTGTGGTGGTTCCTTATCAAGCCAATTACGGGCTTGTACCTCTAAGGAGAAAGGAAAAAGTTGCAAGCGAATCACTTCTTGTGATACCCCATTGTACTTAACCGTATTGGTAAGCTGAAGAAACCTTTTAATGTGGTCATGAGGATCATCAAGTGAGCGGCCCAAGAAGGGTTGAGCAGAGACCATTTGGATAAAGCCAGATTTGAGTTCAAAGTTGTTGGCTCCAATCTCAGGGATAACAATTGCATCGGTGTTGCCTTCTACGTGCGATTGCAAAAGCTCGATCATTGGTTGATTGTCCATGGTGACAATTGGTTGAGTAATGACTTCGGCTTGAGCTAATTTCTTCTTACGAGCACGAGTACGCATGCACACCTACAAAAGGATTAGAAAAATAGAAAGGAAATATTTGTGGTTTTTATGGTTTTTTTTTAATTTTTTTTTGTATTTTTTTTTTGTATTTTTTTAAAGATTTTATATTTTTTTAGGATTTTTGAAATTTTTAAAGCAAGGAAAATAACGTTCAAGGAAGAACGGATCCCAAAATCCAATGCGTCTCTCACTAAAAACCTTTAATCTTAACGAAAAGAGCCGGCAGCGGCGCCATTTAATACATGGCTTTTACCCCAAGTATAAAATCTTATCGTCCGAATCTCCTCGAATTGACTATTGGTTCAAAGTGCGACTCAATTGTTCTTGGTGGAAATGAAGATGGTTTGGTTTATTATCTATTTTAAACTAATGGCGAATAAATGTAAATGTCGTTAAGTAAAGTAGAAGTTTTAAAGATTAAACTAAAAATAACGAGCTAAAAATAAATGCTTGAAAACGTAAAGAAAAGATTAGAAAAATACTTCAACTCTTAATAAATCTAAAACTTGAAAATTATGTAAAAACAAGAAATTAAGTCATCGGAAAGCAAAATGTAACTCTGATCGGAATATGAGTTCGGAAAGTAAGGCTGATCGGAATGTCCAAAAAGGGTCCAGATCGGAATATATTCCGATCGGTTGATCGGAATGTTTACAATTCGCACCGTCGGAATATCTTAAAACTGAGACCAAACGGAATATTTAACAAAACTCCCAATCGGAATGTTTATGATAACCTCAGATCAGAATAAGCCAAAAACTGCCAAATCGGAATACTGGGACAACAACTCTAATCAGAATATGCAAACAAGGGTCAAATCGGAATATGTTAAACCATATTCCGATCCAAGGTGATCGGAATATAGGTGCTTTAATCGGAAAACACAAAACCCTTTTCCGATCTGGTGATCGGAAAGAGGGTGTGGGTGCTTGGTCAGAATAAGCTGATCGGAAAGGGGTTTAGACCCTTTCCGATATATATGGGATTCGGTAAAAAGCTAGGTAATAAGCTATATTGATAAGCTCACACCAAGACTACCACGAATCAAAAGTGAAATATACTAAATAAGCACAATCAATAACTTATCCAAACATAAAATAAGCAAATCTTTAAATCAAATCATAAAAAGATGAACTTTTTAAGAAAACTTTTTAAAAAGGTAAATAAGCTAAAAGAAACGAATAAGCCAATAAGCACAAGGAACTTAAAGCTCAATCGAATGAAAGCTTATGTAGGAACAAAAAGATTAACTTTTTAAGCACGAAATCATTAAGAACAACACGGATCAAATGAAATTCGCACCAAAATTAATCTAAAAATCAAAGAAAGGTAGAATGAGATTAAGGATTAAAAGCTTAACTAGAACTTGACTAATGAAATAAGCAATACACAAATGTTTAATCTTGAAAGATTAAAAAAAAAAGAAAGATGAAAACTTAGTGAGAGAAAGTTTAGAACTTTCTCTCTCTAAAAACTAGAAAGAAAAGTGAAAAATGAAAACTTAAACTAAAAGCTAACTACTCTCCTAATGTGTATTAGGAGGGTATTTATAGGGAAAGATGGGAAGGAGTGCATGTGTTGCTTCTTCTTTCTTTCTTTCTTCACGTCTTCTCGACTCAATTTAATTCTTTGTCTTTTCTCGACGTTGTCTCGGGATTTGAACTTGTCTTGATAATTTTCTTCTTTAATTTAGACTTGAGTTCTTAGACTTCATTAAACTTCCGTCTTTAGACCTTTTCTTTGATAAATCTTCAGAATAGGTCTTGGACTTCCGTTCTTTTTGCATTCTTGATCTTTTGACTTCGTCTTTTCCCGTTTTCTTCGATAAAAGCCCGTGAAAGCTCGTGTTTTCTTCCTTTTTCATCTTTTGGTCCTAAAACACAATAAAAACACAAACCACACATAATTCCGACTTTTACGACATAAATTACACGTTTTGGTCTTGTTATTATTGGAAATAAGTGGTAAAAGGATAAGTGTTTTCACACTTATCAGTTTTACTACAGGAAAAAAATCCTTAAGTAACTGTTAGCTGATTTTGTTTTATATTTGAATTAAAGTATTGCTCCATTTGTAAAATCACTATATAAATATTAATTTATAAATATTTTGTGCCGCTATATATCACGATTCGGAAAACGCCATAGCTTCGCTATAGCTTGTGTAGCTTGAAGCTTGGCAATGCCGCTACGCTACGCTTCACGCTATTTACAACCATGATAAGGATCAACTACGTTATCATCCGTGTGAACTTTTATTAATTTGATTTCAAGAGCTTCTACTTGTTCTCGTACGTAGTGATGTCTATGCTTAAAGTTTCTGGCGCCTTTTATGACTCGAGAATCATTGGCGAATATTATTGCAGCAGAATTGTCGCAATATATATCCATAGGTTTTTTAATTCAAGGCATGACTCCAAGATCTCCAATAAACTTCCTAATCCAAACACCTTCCATTGTAGCTTCTGAAGCAACCATATACTCAGATTGAGTAGCATGCATTGCAATCGTTGTCTGTTTCTTGCTCTTTCAGTCAACTGCTCCTCCATTGATAACAAACACGTAAACCGTCTGAGACTTCATATCGTCTTTATCACATTGCCAAGACGTATCACAGAAACCTGTCACATTCAGTTTTGTGTCTGGTTTCCCTCCAAATACCAAAAATATATCTTTCGTACTCCTCAAATACTTTAGAATATGTTTAACAGCAGTCAAGTGGAGCTTCCCTGGATTCTCTTGGTATCGATTGACCAAGTTTTGAGCAAACGCCACATCAGGCCTTGTGCATCTTACAACATACATAACAGATCCTAGAACCGAAGCATAAGTCACCTTCTGCATGTATGCCTCCTATTCAGAAGTTGATGCTCCATCTCATGACTTAGATTATGCTTAACTTCCATAGGTTGAAAACCTTTCTTGGAATTATGCATATTATACTTCTTCAATATCTTATCTATATAAGCATCTTGACTTAGACCAATTAACCGTCTTTTCATATCTCGATAGATCTTAATTCCCAAAATGTATGCAGCTTCTCCTAAATCCTTTATAGAAAAACATTTACCAAGATAATCCTTAACAACTTTAAGTCTTAGAATGTTACTTCCCATGATTAATATGTCATCAACATATAGGACTAGAAATACTACATCACTCCCACTAGCTTTGCGATATACACATGGCTCATCACAATTTTGAATAAATCAAAACTTTTTTATTCCTTCATTAAACCGTGTATTCCATTGACGTGATGCTTGCTTCAAACCATAAATAGATCTTTGAAGTTTACACACGTTTTTTGGATTCTTAGGATCAACATACCCTTTCGGTTGTTGCATATAGATGTCTTCATCTAAGCGACCGTTCAAGAAGGCAGTTTTAACATCCATTTGCCATATTTCATAGTCATAGTATGTTGCTATAGCTATGAGAATCCTAATAGCTCTTAAGTCTGCTACAGGAGAAAATGTCTCCTCGTAGTCTACGCCAAAAGTTTGAGTAAAACCTTTAGCTACTAAACGATCTTTATAAGATTGTATTTTTCCGTCCATGTTTTCTTCTTGTATATCCACATATGTCTCACTACTTTAGCATTTGGTGGTAGATCTACAAGAATCCAAACATCATTAACTTTTATGGATTTCATTTTCTCATCTATAGCAACCATCCACTTATCCATCTCAGGATCAAGCATGGCGGATTTATAATTAGCGGGTTCTCCAAGATCCCCTACTTCATCATCATCCTCTATATTAAGACATATATTGCTATTTGCGTTTTTAATCCTTTCAGATCTATGCAGAGGAACTAATTCTGGTGGAACCACCAGACTTTCTGGTTGTATAGGAATTATTTCACTAGTGTTTTCAGAAGTTAATGTATCTATATGACTCTCTTCAAGATCATAGTTTCTCCCACTGGATTCTTGATATACAAGATCACTTTCAAGGAAGTCTCCATACCTAGAAACAATCACTTTGTTCTCAGGTGGACAAGAAAAGTAGTAACCCATAGTTTCCTTAGGGTATCCTACAAAGATACATTTCACATATCGTTGTTTGAGTTTGTCACCCGAGTCACCTTTCACATACGCCTCGCAACCCTGAACCTTTAAATAAGACAAATATGGCTTCTTTCCATGCCATAGTTCATATGGTGTCTTACTCACCTTCTTCGTGGGAACCATATTTAATATGCGAACAACAGATTCTAAAGCATAATCCAAAAAGGATAATGGTAAAGTTGTAAGATTAAACATAGATCTCACCATATCTAATAATGTATGATTTCTCCTTTCGGATACACCTTTTTGTTGTAGAGTATAGGGAGAAGTAAGATGCTGAACAATTCCATTCTCACTTAGATAATCTTTAAACTCTTGACTGAAATATTCACCACCTCTATCAGAACGAAGAGCTTTAATCTTCTTTCCTAGTTGCAATTCTACTTCTGCTTTAAACGCTTTGAATGTTTCAAATACCTCATGTTTTTGCTTAAGTAAATAAATATAACCATAACGGCTATAATCATCCGTAAGTGTTAAGAAGTAGCTAACACCTATCTTTGACACATGTCTAAGTGGTGCACACACATTAGTGTGTATTAAACCAAGTAGATCAGTAGCCCTTTCAATATTACTATTAAAAGGTTTCTTGTTCATCTTTCCAGAGATACACGACTCAGATTTATCAAATGATTCATTATTGATATTTTCCAAAAGACCTTCACGTTGAATCTTTTGTATACGAGTCTTCCCAATATGGGCAAGTCTACAATGCCAAAGATAAGAAGAGTTCTTGTCAAACTTTCTCTACTTATTCATGCTAAAAACAGAATTATTATTATACTTGGATTCATTATCATGCATGTCTATTTCAAACACACCATTCACAGAAATTACATTAAAATAGAAAATACCATCTTTCCAAACAGAAGTTCCATTATTATCAATAGTGTGAACGAATTGTGAGAACCCGTACTTTTCCAGCATTATTTTATTCGTTTTATTCGTGTTCCTGAAATTTCCAACGTATTTCATTTTCCTGTATTGTTATATGTAAATCCTGAGATTCTTAAATTTTAATAAATTATACTTTTAAGTATTTTCTGATCATTGACAATACTTTGTATGGAATTATAAAAAATTTATTTCATTTTTCTATATGCATTTAAATCATAGATTTTGATTTAAAATTACCCGTGTGCGTTTTACAACGAGTTTATTCAAAATAAATATACAACGAGAATTCCTAGTGATCGTGATACCGACGGATGCCCAAAACTTTACATTTTATTATCGATTGTTTTGATAATTAATATTTTCGATGATGGCCTTTTAATTACGTATTAAGTCGTGTCGGGAAATAATATAATCATTTTATGATGCATTGTAACTTTTGAAAAGTATTTTTACGAAATCCGAGCCCCGTAAATATTTTCAATATTTACCAATAATCATTTTCTACCCTTTAAACTAGTAAATTGTTTTTAAGTCCACAAGTTTCAAAACTTGGCAAATTTGACCCTAACTTTACACCATATAAATACAACTTTTCTTACACAAAAACACATACTTCCAATTTTATAAAGATCAAACCACCAAGTCTCTCCCTATCTCCTTGTTGTGCCGCCACACTCCACCCTAAAAACACCCCTTGATCATGATCATCCACCATGATTTAATCAAAACTAAAATTAGAAAACATCTTAAAATCATCTTGTCATTCTTTTGATACCAAAATCAATCACATGCATCAAGTTTTCATAACTTTATGATTTTGTGGTTTGAAAGTGTTTAAATCATCATGCATGTGATGATCTTGGTAAGATCGTCATTTTTTGATCCTAAAAAGTTGTATTTTTGATCTTGGGTTTTTGTTAAATTTTATACAAGTATTTTTAGGAGTGTTTGGTTGATGGGTATGATAGTAGAGTGATACTATTGGTATAGGATGAGTGGTTTTAGTTGAAAAATTGATTTGACATGATTTCTAAAAGGGTATTTTAGGACAGCAACTTAGAACAGATTTTTCGTGGGTATAAGTTTTGATATAGGCTGAGATTATTTGAATTTGTTGTAGAGTTTTCTGAGACGCTCGTTTTGATATATGATAAAGCTTCTAACTCTTTACGAGTCAAAAGTTGTGCTAGTTTTAATATTCGTGTACCGGGAGACGCAAGTCGGCATAATCCGAAATTGTGGCTGATTTTGGGTCGACTCTCGGGGACTTTAGGCTTGGTTAGATAATGGGTACTGATAGGTGTGAAAACACCCATCTTTTTACCACTTAATTACAATAATAACCAAGCCAAAACGTGTATTTTATGTCGTAAATGTCGGAATTATGCGTGGTTTGTGTTTTTGTTGTGATTTAGGACGAAAAGGTGAAAAGTGGAGAAAACACGGGCATTCACAGGCTTTTATCGAAGAAAAAGACGAAAGATGAAGTCGAAAGATCAAGAGCGGAAGAAGAACGGAAGTCCAAGACCAATTCTAAAGATTTATCGAAGAAAAAGTCAAAGGACGGAAGTTCACTAAAGAGCCGAAGAACTCGAGTCTTATTTATGAAGAAAATACAAGACGAGTTCAAAGAAATCCCGAAGACAAAATCATTTAAGTCCAAGATTTAAGAAGATTAAAGAAAGGAGGGACCTAATGACGCAATTAAGGAAAAGAGGAAAGAGGGAGGAAGCTTCCTAAGCCCCTCCCTAATCACCACTATAAATAGACCATTAGTCTTCATTTTTCAAGTTGTTGGGTGGTTTGACAAACCACCCTTTCCACCATTTTCATTTCTTGTATTTCAATTTCTTGTTAAGCACTTTTAATTTCTTTAATTCTAGTAAGTCTTTTAATCTTGAAATCTTTTCTTTTAATCAAGCTCTTATTTTTAATCATCTTCTTCTACCTTTCTTATTTTGCTTATCTTTGATTCATGTTCATCTTTGATCTTATTTCATTCTAATGCTTATTTGATTTCAAGTTTTCTTAAAAGTATTCATCTTAAAAGTTTGATTTAAAAAGTGTTTAATTTAAGTTTGATAAGTTGATGTTCGTGTTTATTTAATCCATTTCCATTTTTGATTCGTGTTAGCTTTGGTTTTAGCTTAATCAAATAGCTTAAAACCTTAGCTTATTTTTCGGATCATAGGAGCTAATCGGAAAGGGTGTAAACCCTTTTCCGATTGGGGTATTCCGAGCACAGCACCCTCTTTCCGATCGTATGATCGGAAAAAGGTTTTGGAAGATTCCGATTGCACCACTTTTTGAAACATTCCGATTAGTTTAGCTATTCCAATCAGGTTTAAGTTTTGCTCATTCCGATTTGAACCTTGTTATTCTGATATGTCCCTAGTTTCCGTATTCCGATTGAGTATCATTTTTTACATATTCCGATTTGCCCCTTTTAGTATTATTCCGATTTGGACTTTCTGTTTAACATTCCGATTAGCTCAACTCTAGTATATTCCGATGGCGTTCCTTTCAACATTCCGATCTGGCACCTTTCCGATGGGTACATTCCGATCGGATTCCAATGGGATTCCGATCGGGTGTATTCCGATTGGGTGCTTTGTCTTGTTTTAATATTTTGTTTAAGTGTCAACTGTTCTCGTTTTATTTTTAGTCTATTTTAATTTCACTTTGCATTTTTATTTAATTGTCAATTTACTTTTTGCTAAGTTTTAATTTTACGTCATTTCAATCCTCGTCATTTACTTTTAACGTTTTAAATATTGCACCGTTTACATTTCACTTAGTTTTAGTTTCAATTACTCGTCATTTAATTTTAAGTCTTGCACATTTAATTTATCAAAACCAAAAATATTTGTTTCACCAAGAACAACTAATCTCACACAATTAACCGGAAATCAATTCGAGAAGATACCGAGAAAACGAACTTTCAACTAGCAAAAAACATACATTAGGTACTACTGGTTTTCAAAGTCTATAAACTTAATTTGATGAGTCTATTAGTGGTTTTAAAAGGCGGATTGTTGAGATAATACTTTTAAAGTGGTATAAAAGGTTTTACAAAACAAGTGTACAATTCTGTCCCAAATTTTAGGGTCGAGTATAGTGTCGAGCTGATGGGTTTTAAAGTGTGAACTTTGGCTCAAACTTTGGTGAGGTCTTATACAGGTTATAAGTGACATTGACACCAATTTTCATCTAAAATGGATAAGTCTAGATAGGGTAGATCGGTGTGAACATTCGGGGTATACTTGCTGATTTTATTTTAGACACATAGTTCAATGCTTGGGTTGCGTGAGTTTGAGTATTCACCATCGGGCATGGTGACTTACTCAAGTGCTTAGTCATTATGTAAATGACTTATCTACTGGTCCGAATAAGGTTAAGGAATAGTTTCAATTGCGTTTACTTGGCGTCGTATGACGGGTCAAATTCAAGTGCACAAGTGTTTAATCGTGTAGTGTTGGATAAGTGGGTTAGTATGAATTCATTTGGTTCGTGTCTTTGGTTTTGAAACATGAATACTTTGAAAACATTTGAGTCATATTATGTTTGGTGTATATCGATATTTGAGTTCCAGTCTTAACGCGCGCCTTATTGTGATAGGTTGCGGTTTTCGGGTTTCCCCGGGCATCCATATAGTCGGTGATCGTCTCACTACCATTGTTTCTACTCAGTTGCTGAGTACCGTGATTGACTTACCTCGTGGCTAAGTTGAGTTCATAGCCCCTTTTTACTGATACATGATTTCTAAACACTGGGTGAAATTTTACATGGTGGAACACAACCATTTAAAAACTGTATGTTATCCAGAACTTGTATGCTATCCAGAACGTGTATGCTTCCAGACTTTCGATATTATTATGGCTTTTTAGTCTAGCCTTGAGTTTCCTCTCCTGATCATGAACCGTTAATTGTCCTGTGTGCATTGCGCGAAGCGCGAATATTGTGGGTGGATCCATCGGGATTGACTATCCCCATCCCAATTACCTTGACGCACTAATATTTGTTTATACTTGAGTATTTAGGCTGAATACTCCCTAGAGGAACTTACATTGAGTTAAGCTTCGGTTCATGAACTGAACTGCAATAATAATAATAGTTTCGGACGATGGTTACTATACGTAACCATTTTCCCTAATTCGTGTTTACAAATGAATGCTTGTGTTCCCCACCTTTACTGCGAAACCTATGAATACCACTCAACTTTATGTTGACGATTTTACATGTTTAATCTCAGGTATTACTACTTAGCTTTGCTTGGATGGGAGCCCGCAGGATATTATCGCAGCTTGGAGATTTCTGTGATGCTTTTAAAAGATTGATTTGAGTAAAAACTCTCAGAAGTTTATTCTATCTTTTGGGCAACTTTATGTTATAAATCGTGATGAAATAATCTATTTTTCCGCTTATAAAACTCTGGGACCTTTGTAGTAAAAACTTTGAACTTTTATGATGTAATGTATATGTTTTTATTACATCAGCTTTGTGTCAACTGTAATTCATTGTTTCTTGTACTATGACGTGTTACCCCCTCGTTGCCTAGTTGTTCCATGCCAGATTCTGGGGGTCTCACAGATTGGTATTAGAGCGATGGTTATAGGGAACTGAATCGTTTTCAAAAACTTAGTCTATAACCGAAAGTTCAAAAAAGAATCATGTTTTAAGTGTCAAACACAGAATCTTCCATGGTTGTTCGATATCTGCACGGGTAACTCTCTAATCCTTATTATTTACTTTTAATTATCATTGTATTATATCTTCTCCTGATTACACTATGTCTTTTCAAAGCCTTTGTGCTTCATGAATTATTATTCTATAATACTTGATTACATATGCTCTTACTGCATATCTTGAATTCTTGTTTTTGTGAACTAATCTTGTTACAATGATTTTATGTTATCATGACGTTACATACTTGTATTCGGAGCGCGTTTGTTGCCGACTTTTCATACTCATTTTTCTGAGTACGATTGCTATTTCATTTGTACGTCATACGACTGACTTCATATGCTCGTTCGTTTTGAACCGTCTGTTTTTCTCGACTCGCTGTTACATGTTGTGCATACTCTCGAGATACCATTGTTTGGGATTAAGAAGTGTGGTTTTCGATGAAACTCCTGATTTGCATTCTACTACCGTGTGTGTTGCTTTCATTGTTTAATCTTTTAAGATATCTATTTAGATATCCAATTTTCTTTCCGACCATTCGTAATTGAATGACTAGCCTATAGACCATTGTGTAGCCCAATGTGTCTCCCAGAAAGACTAAAGGACATCGTGTGAGTCACACATCTCGAAGCATTCGCTGAATCAGTACTGAATAATATCATGGGTTTTCATAATCTTGATTGACCTTACGTCACCGTTTTACGCGACGCTTGTATATCGACTAAATACTACTTCATTGATCCTTCTATGTTTTGACTTCGAATTACAACGTCTGTTAGTACCTTGAAACCAACATTGTCATCTTGAAATTCATCCCCTTATGTGGCGATTGTTTGGAATACGATCCTACTTCTATAAACTTGTACCCTCCCTTTTCATTAAACCTCCATACTTCAGGAGTACGATTTGTTAATGTTTCATTTCTTTCTCGGCGTATCTTGTGATTTTGGAAAATCACGCTGTCAAAAGACCTTCCTGCATTGCATCTTGAAATCGAAGATACGGATATCATGCGTCGTTTTTGATTTCTTAGTTTATCGTTGGTATTCTTGAACCATTTCTATATTGGGTTTTCTTTACATGATTAATTATACGGTTTATTCTCTTTCGTCTTTATGGAATCCACAAGTCTTGTGTGTACATTAATTCTGAGTTATTATGAAATTGGATATAATTTCAAGTTGTGTCGAATAATATACTTTGTACAAAAACTTTACATGAAATTTAACAGTGTCGAGAAAATACTTTTATAACCTTAGACATAATATTTTACCAGTAAACTTTAAAATCGAGCAAGTTAAGCTCATTTGAGATTGTAAAATCTAAGAAGTTATTTTCTGAATAATTCTAAAATATCATTTTGTTGACAGATTTAATGCAAGGGCATTTTCGTCCATTTTTTATCCGTTTCAAGTTTTGGGTAAAACTAGAAAGTTGTTCAAAACATCTTTTTACACCAAATTACTCTAGACTTCGAGTCTTAAAATGTCATTTACTGAATCAATTGGTCTCGTCAAACCCAAAAAGTAAAGTTGACTAAAAAGGTCAAAACTGATAGAAGTCAAAAACATGGTTTGAAGCATTTTAAGTTTGTGTGAGCTCGTAAAATTGTAACTAATAATATTTTACAACCATGAAACATTGATTGTGTTTAAAAACGTTTACAAATAGTAAGTTGAGCTCGGTTATACATAAATCTTGAACTTTTAGGAACCAAGTGATTTGACAAACTGATGTTCTACTTTCTTAAAAGTGTATTTTTGTAAAATAAATTACAATGTGAACACAGACGGATTCCTTATTTCTTTATTTTATTTATGACTTATTTGTCATTCTACGTTGTCTTTCTTTGCTTCTATCGTAACACTAATTTGGAACGAAAATTGAAGTTCTTGCATTCGTATTGTTCTGTATCATCTTGACACGTGTCTCCTGACGATTCCTGCTAAGCCTCTTGAAACTTTATCAACTCGTAACCATTTCATTGATTGCCTTGAACTACCCTTTATTACCCTCATGTAACCCACTCGCTATTTTGTAAGTTACCATATAAGCTCAAACTGTTATTGTTTGCGAAACATGTTACAAAATGTTCCACTTGGGCATTATTAAATACTTGAAGGTTATCTTATAAAATTAATTTATATTAATTTTACAATGTATTTTCACAAATTGTTCTAATACGGTCTTATAAAGAACCCTTGTAACTATACAAATTGTTGATTTAAACAGTTAGCCAGTAACTTATAGGCGAAAAGTTTCATATGTTATTTTGATTCCTGTTTTTACAAATGCTATTATATACATATTTTAAATCATATGATATGTAATACTGGTTTGACGAAGCTGAGCATCGCATTGCTAGTCCTAAATTATACATGGCTTGATCATCTATGCTTAATTAAGAAGGAGCCATGCAAGGCCAAATAGTAGTCACCTTAAATATTTAACCAAGAATCAACTTTATAATTATGTTTCTTAAAAAGTTAGATAAATGTAAATTTTGAAAACTTTTACATTTTATGCGAGTATCAACAGTTCGCATATGAACCCTTATCTTTTCTTTAACAAAGTACATGTCTCAAGCACAGATTTCCTTACTCAACGATCTCTGCTTTACTTGTTACCTCATCATCCTCATGATACAATTTTCGTTACCATTTGCCTAAATTCTTACCATTGATACGAGACTTGAAAGTTTCCACGTTGTTATGCTTCTACATCGATCGACTTTCTCTATCTATTTTGGTGGACCTTCGAAACGTCTCTGGACATGAACGATGATTATGTGTATTTTCCATGATGTGTATTAGACTTTGTCGTCTTGAAATTCATTCGTGTGAATCATGTGTTGATTTCGCCTTTCATTACTAATGTTGTTCATTTTACTGGAATACTCTCAGTTGATTCTTAAGAATTTTCTGTGATTCGAAAATTTATTGTGTGGTTTTTCTCTTTCGATCGTGTATCGACCATCGAGAACTTAATAAGCCGTTGTGGTGATGTCAACCACACTCGTGAATTAATCATTTCTATAATCCTTTTTTTTCTCATTATTTTTATTATATCGACGCGTCTATTCTAACAAGTTTGTTAAGAATTGATACGAATTTCATTTTATTCCCTTTTGTTATTGCTTGCATACAAATTGTTGACCTCTATATGTCTCATATTCGTTGCTGTCTTGTCACCTTTTGAAAACCAGAAAATATCAGGTTGTATCTTTTAAAGTAATTGATTTTATCATAGTTTACTTTCAATATAATGAAATTATTAAATTAATTCTTAATTTCTAACAATGAATCTAAATAACTTGGAAAATCTGAATTTTCTCTAATGGAAACGATAAACCTGAGTTTTTAACGATAACTTCATACAGTCATCCAAAAGTTCTTAAGCTGATCAGGATAACTATTTTGAACTGTTCTAATTCTGCCTTGAAAATCCTGATCAAGAAAAAGATATAACAACAGCTTACTCACTGAATATAGATAGTTTTATTTTAAATCACTACACCTTGTAAAACTTTCTTTTAATCAAGAAAATATTTAAACTGAGTTTTTAAAGTAATACCAAAATCTTAGACAACTATCTGTTACAGCTTGTATGTAAAACCCGCATGCTTTTACCATGCATAGTACCCTTAGGATCATACGTACTAGTTAAAACTTTCTTAATATAGCATGATTACGATTACGTGTTAGGAGTTTACGTATTACGTACGTGTTAGAACACGATAAGTATTTACTATGCACGATCACGTAATAATTATTTAACAATAATTAATCACGAACATGCGATCATAAAAATCATGAATGTAATTAAAACACGACTATTATTAATTACGTATATATATTTATTACGAGCGTAATTAAATATATTAGATCACGGTATTTACGTAACGAGAACATCTAAAACACGAACATAAATAATCACAAACGAGTAACGAAATAACGAGACACGGAAAAAGGTACGGGTACCCCATGTAGGGGTCCCTACCCGCGGCCAAACAAGGACAAATGGGCCAAGCCCATTTGTCAAATTTACTAAAGGGGGTATTTACTTTTTACACTACACAAAATAACTTTACAGAAGATTTCAAGAAAAACCTAAAACCCTCCTTCTTCCTTGTTCTTTGTGCCGCCACCCTAAAACCACCATACAAGGTGATTTTTGATCTTTGATCTTGAAGATTTGGTGATTGATCGTGTTTGTTCTTCGTCCTCTTGATCCACGAATTCGGTAAAACCTTTTTAAACCTTTTCTTTTGATTTAATCTTTATATAAATTATGAACATGTAATGTTTTTATAAAAACATAATAATTAATCATAGATCTAACATGTTTTGGTGTTAAATTAAATCAAAGGGTTGTTTTAAGGGGGTGTTTGTTTTGGCCGCAGGCTGCAACCGAACCCGAAGGGGTTTCGGTTTGCCAAGCCGACCACCACCAAGACCATATGGTCTTGGTTGGTGTGTGTGGGTCCCACGGCAACAAGGGGAAACACGGGGTACCCCGAGTTGGGTCGGGGTACGGTGTCGATTTCATGTCCGGTTCATGTTTTTAGCCTAGATCCGGTTCATGGTGTATGTTAGTTTTTTTTATGTTTATGAACTTATGTTAAAATTAAATTAATAAAATGATGTGATTAATTTAATAACATGACTTAGGTTATTTAATTATTAATTATCATGAAATTATTTTAACCTAAGTAATTATATTTTTAAGACTTATAATTAATTAGTTATTTTAAAAACCATAGATATAATTAATTAATTAACATGACTTAGGTTATATTATTAATATATAATAATACATATTTTAACCTAAGTATTTAAGTTATTTAATTAAAAACATGTTATACTTTAATTAAATATTATAACCTATAGTTTAATTAAATTACATGAAATAATTATTAAACTATACAATATACCATATGACTTAGAAAATAATCATGAAAAACACTTAGGATTATATACTTAGCTTATTTAACCAGCTTATTTCTAATTATGGAAACTTTCTATTTTTAGAAACTTAATTAAATAAGGCAGCTAATCTATTTATGGAAACCAGCTATTTTTAGAAACTTATTTATTTCAGACAGCTAATCTATTTATGGAAACTTATTTAATTAGGGTAGCTAATCTATTTATGGAAACTTTCTATTTTTAGAAACGTGTCTATTTTAAGCAGTAAATCTATTTTTGGAAACTTTCTATTTTTGGAAACTTTCTATTTTTTTGGAAACTTTCAATTTTTGGTAACTTTCTATTTTTGGAAACTTTCTATTTTAGGAAACCTGCTATTTTTGGAAAGTTACTTATTATTACACAGTAAGTATAATAACACATGAAATACCAGAAATACTTAATCAGAATAAACAGAATATAAGATTTAACACAGTTTAAGGCTTTAGAATAGTAAAACATGGTAAGAACACATAAAATAAGCTAAGACATGACATAAAACCAGTTATGTATTTAGTAAGCAAATACTTATTCATGTACGTATTTATGTAGCACTAGTGATTCGGAAGTAGGATTCTCGCAGTTCGTCTTTCTCGTTCACTGGACATAAGGTACGGATTCCCGTCCTTTCAGTATGGACATTCTTTCCTTATTAGGATTCCCCGTATGCAGCCAACTGTTTTCCCGTAGTATAAGTTATGAGTTTGATTGCTTATGTTTAATTAAGATTACCTATAGCCATATACATGTATGACCAGTTTCACCTAGTTATGGAGGTACCATAACCATAACATTAGAGGCACTGATGTTATGACTTTACCACGGCGGAGTGATTGCTCGTGGCGTCCCTTCAGCTTTTGGCCATTTATTTATATTTATCATGTGGGGCGTCTGGGTGCATCCTAGTTACATGTTTTTATTTCAGGATTACATGGTGAATGTGGTGTGTGCCTTGCATCCTTCACAAGGAGCTGATCCCTCCTACCCAAAAACCAGTATATTAAATTAGAGGCAGCCCCTCTAATTTGCATGATGAGGTCAACCCTCCAATTATTCATGCACGGTGGATTTTCATGACCTATATTGGCTAATGGTAAAATATGACAAACAGCTTTTATAAGATAAACATAATACTTTCAAACTATAAAACCAGTTTTATTAAGACTTAACCAGGTTACTCGGGACTTAGTTTTCTTCCGCTGTTATTATGTTCTATGCTTATCCTATTCATGCTTTATTGTACATCCGTGCACTGAGCGTATTTGCTTAGCCGTTTTCCTTTCTATGTTCCCAAAACGGCAGGTACTCAGGGACGCTCGTAGACACTAAGAGTACGTGCATATGGACTGGAAGTTGTCTAGCATTCTTTACATTATGCATTTCCTTTCTTTTGATACTTATGCTTTGGACATTGTTTAGTCCTTTCCTTTATTATACTATGTTTGTGTGTGATGAGCTTTACTTTTGGACTACCGATGTTTGATTCCGGTATTTTCCTTTTTATGGTCAAGTAATGTTTAGACATTTTACCTTGTATGCTTTGATGACACGCCATAATTACTATGATATTTCCATTTCCAAAATGGGGTGTTACAATTATGGTATCAGAGCCAAGGCTTCGACCTGTAGGCTCTCAAATATGACCTGTGATTAGTGGGTAGTCACTACGGTCTTCCTAGAACTGACAGTTGTTTTCATGCATTCATCATTTTTAAGCATACATATACATGTCATTGTTGCAGGGTTTTTGACTAAGTAATGGTTGGTACAGGATTGGCCCTATTTAGTCGCATGTGTTTTATCGAAACTTTTAGATTTGGGACCGACCCATAGGCGTCCCCTCGCTATGTCTTTTGTTTTGGGTGAACTGACCAGAGGCGTTCACTCTCGAGCATACAAAAGTTTTCATAAAACTGCATCATGCATTCATACACAAAATTTTCTTGCATAAAATTTTTCTCGTGAAATTTTAGTATAATTTTTTTTTTTTCATGTATATATTTATATTTTATGTTTTGATCCGTTTAATCATATGTTTTATGTTATACTGTCAGATGGTTCTCACACGCGAACAGGAGCAGCTCAATGCTGTAATTCAGGTGGCCATGCAAGCCTTGCTTCCTCAACTGAGGAATGACATCCGGGCTGAAGTTCAAGCTACCAACAATCAGCAGCACAATCAGCCACCTCCTCCTCCTCCTCCAGTGACATTAACAGTATGGCTGGAGAGATTCAACAAGCTCCGCCCTCGAGCTTTTGAGAAGACAGATAGCCCCAGCGATGTTGAAAGCTGGTTGGCTCACATCGAGAAGATTTTCAACGCTATGGGCTGTGACCCCGCATACAAGGCAAGGTTGGCATGCTATCGGTTCGAAGGCGATGTACTCAACTGGTGGTTAGCATTGATGCAATCTGAAGGTGGTGATGAGTGGGTTGCTGGTTTGACTTGGGCTCAGTTCAAGGACAGGGTGATGGAGCAGTTCTTTCCCAAAGCTGAGCAGGACAATATCAAGAGAGAGTACCATGGGATCCGACAGAGAGCTGGGGAGAATAGCAACGAGTTTATGCAGCGCTTTCTTCGCTTGGCTGGTTTCCTTGGTGCGGCAGCAGGTACTCCTGAAGAGCAGGCACATCACTTTAGATGGGCTCTTCGCACATCGGTCGCAAACAATCTGGTGTGTGCTACGTTCAACACTGTAGCACAAGTGGCCGATGCAGCACGAAAACTGGAGATGCTGCAGGAGAGGGATGAGTTCGAGGAAGCTGAAAGACCCGACAAGAGGTAAACATTCGTATTCAAGCGGTGACCAATCCGTATACTTTCCATATGTCAATTATTCATCTCTTTAAATGTATCATCCAGGCAGAAAACTAAGGACCGGTCTCAACCGGCTACTCAGCAGCAGCCTCATCAGCCCAAGGGAAACAGTCAGACTAACGACCGTTCTGCTACGGATAGGCGTGGCGTTAATAATAATTACCGTAACAACGCCGGGCACTCCAACAACAGCAGGTCCCGATACTTACGAAATTCCTTATGTTTTATGTTATGACTCATATTCTGACACTTTATCAAACTTCTACCAGGAACCATGGAAACGGTAGGGACCAGAACCAGAGAGGTTCGCAGCCTAGCCGTCCAGCTATCACTGGTATTCAATCTTACGATTATCCGCTTCGTCCTTTGTACCCAGCTATCATGTCTTATGTAAAATGTTTTTTATCAGGTCCTCAGCCAGCCAGAGCACCTGCTGGAGAATACACTCATCCTCTTTGCTCTACTTGCCACCGTAGGCACCCGGGACCATGTCGCCGTAATACTGATGCGTGCTTCAAGTGTGGTCTTCCTGGCCATATTATGAAGGATTGCCGTAAGGGCGAGATGGAGGGTACATCGGGACATGCTGATACCAAGCCGCCTCCTACTGCCGGGCGTGTCTACACGACATCTCGAGACCAGGCCAACAAGTCTACAGGTACCATCACTGGAATCTTGTATATGTATGGTCGCGCTGCATGTGTTCTTTTCGATACGGGTGCTACTCACTCGGTTATTTCTACTGCTTACGCTAAGTACATTAGGATGCCTCCCTTGCCACTAGAAAATAGGCTTACTATTTCCACGCCTTTGAGGGACTTTGTATTAATCACCCATGTATACAAGAGTCTTCCTCTAGAATTTGATGATAAGGTTCGACCTGTCGACGCACTTCCGCTGGACATGAATGACTTCGACATGATTTTGGGCATGGATTGGCTATCCAAGTATCATGCTACCATAGACTGCCATTCATATCGAGTTATCTTCGGTGATGTCAATGCACCAGAGTACATTCATAATGGGTTCATACCCGGACGGTCTGTACAAGTCATATCCACCCTGCAAGCGCGTGCACTACTGTCACATGGCTGCGAGGGTTATCTAGCTACGGTCCACGCCATGGATGCTGAATCTCCATTGATTCAGGATCAACCAATAGTGTCGGAATTCCAAGACGTGTTTCCAGCAGAACTTCCGGGCATACCACCTGCACGAGAAGTGGAATTCAGTATCGAGCTGATTCCAGGAGCCGAACCAATCTCCAAGGCTCCTTATCGCATGGCTCCCATAGAGCTGAAGGAACTAAAGGATCAACTGCAAGAACTTCTTGAGCGAGGTTTCATTCGACCGAGCGCATCTCCATGGGGCGCACCGGTTTTGTTTGTTAAGAAGAAGGACGGCAGTATGCGTCTTTGCATAGACTATCGCGAGCTCAACAAGATTACCATTCGGAATAGGTATCCACTGCCACGCATTGACTATCTGTTTGACCAACTCCAAGGGGCCAAACACTTCTCCAAGATTGATCTTAGGTCAGGCTATCATCAGCTACGGGTCAAGGAGCAGGATATCGCTAAGACTGCCTTTCGTACTCGTTATGGCCACTACGAGTTTGTAGTTATGCCATTTGGCCTGACAAATGCTCCAGCAGTGTTCATGGATCTGATGAATAGAATCTTCCATGAATTTCTGGACAAATTCATCATTGTTTTCATCGATGACATCCTGATTTTCTCAAAGTCCAAGGAGGAACACGAAGACCATCTTCGTACAGTACTACAGATTCTTCGCCAGAAGCAGCTGTATGCTAAATTCTCCAAGTGTGAGTTCTGGTTAGACAAGGTGGCATTCTTAGGTCACATTGTATCAGCAGAAGGAATCACTATGGATCCAGCGAAGGTCGAGGCCATTACTAAGTGGCCAAGGCCGACATCAGCAACGGAAGTCCGCAGTTTCTTAGGCTTAGCTGGCTATTACCGTAGGTTCGTAGAGAACTTTTCCCGCCTAGCACTACCATTGACCAAACTGATGCAGAAAGGGGAGAAATTCGTCTGGACTGAAGATCGAGAGAAGATCTTTGAAGACCTGAAGCAGAAGCTAGTATCTGCACCTATTCTTACTCTACCATCTGGTACGGGTGGATTTCAAATCTACAACGATGCATCAGGGAAGGGACTTGGCTGTGTTCTCATGCAACATGGGAAAGTGATCGCGTACGCTTCACGGCAGCTTAAGCCTTATGAAGAAAATTACCCCAGGCACGATCTGGAACTTGCTGCAGTCGTGTTTGCACTGAAGATATGGAGACACTACTTATATGGAGAATCATGTGACATTTTCACAGACCACAAGAGCTTGAAGTATATCTTCACTCAGCGTGAATTGAACATGAGGCAGAGGAGATGGTTAGAGCTGTTGAAGGATTATGACATTAATCTACAGTATCATCCCGGAAAGGCAAATGTAGTAGCAGATGCTCTTAGCAGGAAGTCCGGAATGATCAACGGCTTTAAAATCGAAGATGAAATCATCAGAGACTTGGAGCGACTAGACATCGAGATCATGGTACGTGGACAGCACGGTTACTGGGCTAATCTTAGAGTAGAACCTGAGTTACTATCTAAGATCAAGGAAGCTCAGAAGGATGACGGAGAAATCTGGGCGATAGTACAGAATTTGGAGAAGCAGACAGAATTCAGAGTAGATGCAGATGGTATCGTATGGCAGGGCACTAGACTTTGTGTTCCTGATGACCAAGAACTCCGGGAAGCTTTGTTAGCTGAAGCTCATAGCTCCCCATTCTCGATACATCCTGGTTCGACTAAGATGTACCATGACATCAAGCAGTACTTTTGGTGGAGTGGTATGAAACAGGATGTGGCCACTTACGTCTCCAAATGTCCTACCTGCCAGCAGGTTAAGATCGAGCATCAGCGATCTGGCGGTCTCCTTCAACCGTTAGATATTCCAGAGTGGAAGTGGGACAAAATCACCATGGATTTTGTTACCGGTCTTCCGCCTACCAAAAGGAAGCACGATGCAATTTGGGTTATCGTTGATCGACTTACCAAATCAACTCATTTCTTACCGATCCGCAAGGAAGATCCGGTAAGTAAACTCGCGTATACGTACAGACGAGAGATCATGAGACTCCACGGTGCACCATCCAGCATCGTCTCAGACAGAGATCCTCGATTCACTTCGCGCTTTTGGAAAAGTCTGCAGAAAGCTTAGGGTACACAACTTAAGCTTAGCACGGCTTTTAATCCTCAAACGGACGGACAGTCGGAGCGAACCATTCAGACATTGGAAGATATGTTGAGGTCATGTGCGTTGGAATGGACGGGTGATTGGGACGAATACATCTGTTTGGTGGAGTTTGCATACAACAACAGCTGGCACGCAAGCATCAAATGTGCTCCATTTGAGATGTTGTACGGCAGAAAGTGTCGCGCCCCAATCTGCTGGGATCAGGTTGGCGAGCGAACACTCGAAGGACCAGAAATCATAGAGATGACAAATGAGAAGATCGCAGTAGCTAAGCAGAAGATTCAGGAGGCACGGTCACGTCAGAAGAGTTACGCCGATAAGCATCGTAGGGATATACACTTTAACGTAGGAGATCACGTCTTCCTTAAGGTTTCGCCGGCACGTGGTGTTAGACGCTTCGGGATTAAAGGGAAGCTCAGTCCTCGTTTCATCGGACCGTTTGATATCATTGAACGAGTCGGTGAAGTATCTTACCGATTGGCGTTACCTCCGCAGCTTTCGCATGTGCACAACGTGTTTCATGTGTCCTTACTCAGAGGGTACCAGAATCATCCCCTTCACATGGTTCAGTATCCACTGGAACAGATACGTGAAGATCTCACTTTTATAGAAGAACCCGAACGAGTTCTTGACAAACAAGAACGAGTCATGAGAAAGAAGACGATTCCATTCGTCAAAAATCTATGGAGGGATCATACCGAGCGGGAAGCCACTTGGGAAACGGAGGAGTCTATCCGGGCTTCTTACCCTCATTTCATATTTTGAATTCGGGTATGTTCTTCTTTTCCAGTTTACTTTATCTATAATTCGGGGACGAATTATTCTTTTTAGGGGGGAAGAGTTGTAAAACCCGCATGCTTTTACCATGCATAGTACCCTTAGGATCGCACGTACTAGTTAAAACTTTCCTAATATAGCATGATTACGATTACGTGTTAGGAGTTTACGTATTACGTACGTGTTAGAACACGATAAGTATTTACTATGCACGATCACGTAATAATTATTTAACAATAATTAATCACGAACATGCGATCATAAAAATCATGAACGTAATTAAAACACGAACTATTATTAATTACATATATATATTTATTACGAGCGTAATTAAATATATTAGATCACGGTATTTACGTAACGAGATCATCTAAAACACGAACATAAATAATCACAAACGAGTAACTAAATAACGAGACACGGAAAAAGGTACGGGTACCCCATGTAGGGGTCCCTACCCGCGGCCAAACAAGGACAAATGGGCCAAGCCCATTTGTCAAATTTACTAAAGGGGGTTTTTACTTTTTACACTACACAAAATAACTTTACAGAAGATTTCAAGAAAAACCTAAAACCCTCCTTCTTCCTTGTTCTTTGTGCCGCCACCCTAAAACCACCATACAAGGTGATTTTTGATCTTTGATCTTGAAGATTTGGCGATTGATCGTGTTTGTTCTTCGTCCTCTTGATCCACGAATTCGGTAAAACCTTTTTAAACCTTTTCTTTTGATTTAATCTTTATATAAATTATGAACATGTAATGTTTCTATAAAAACATAATAATTAATCATAGATCTAACATGTTTTGGTGTTAAATTAAATCAAAGGGTTGTTTTAAGGGGGTGTTTGTTTTGGCCGCAGGCTGCAACCGAAGCCAAAGGGGTTTCGGTTTGCCAAGCCGACCACCACCAAGAACATATGTTCTTGGTTGGTGCGTGTGGGTCCCACGACAGCAAGGGGAAACACGGGGTACCCCGAGTTGGGTCGGGGTACGGTGTCGATTTCATGTCCGGTTCATGTTTTTAGCCTAGATCCGGTTCATGGTGTATGTTAGTTTTTTTATGTTTATGAACTTATGTTAAAATTAAATTAATAAAATGATGTGATTAATTTAATAACATGACTTAGGTTATTTAATTATTAATGATCATGAAATTATTTTAACCTAAGTAATTATATTTTTAAGACTTATAATTAATTAATTATTTTAAAAACCATGGATATAATTAATTAATTAACATGACTTAGGTTATATTATTAATATATAATAATACATATTTTAACCTAAGTATTTAACTTATTTAATTAAAAACATGTTATACTTTAATTAAATATTATAACCTATAGTTTAATTAAATTACATGAAATAATTATTAAACTATACAATATACCATATGACTTAGAAAATAATCATGAAAAACACTTAGGCTTATATATTAGCTTATTTAACCAACTTATTTCTAATTATGGAAACTTTCTATTTTTAGAAACTTAATTAAATAAGGCAGCTAATCTATTTATGGAAACCAGCTATTTTTAGAAACTTATTTATTTCAGGCAGCTAATCTATTTATGGAAACTTATTTAATTAGGGCAGCTAATCTATTTATAGAAACTTTCTATTTTTAGAAACTTATCTATTTTAAGCAGTAAATCTATTTTTGGAAACTTTCTACTTTTGGAAACTTTCTATTTTTGGAAACTTTCTATTTTTGGAAACTTTCTATTTTTGGAAACTTTCTATTTTTGGTAACTTTCTATTTTAGGAAACTTTCTATTTTAGGAAACCTGCTATTTTTGGAAAGTTACTTATTATTACACAGTAAGTATAATAACACATGAAATACCAGAAATACATAATCAGAATAAACAGAATATAAGATTTAACACAGTTTAAGGCTTTAGAACAGTAAAACATGGTAAGAACACATAAAATAAGCTAAGACATGACATAAAACCAACTATGTATTTAGTAAGCAAATACTTATTCATGTACGTATTTATGTAGCACTAGTGATTCGAAAGTAGGATTCTCGCAGTTCGTCTTTCTCGTTCACTGGACATAAGGTACGGATTCCTGGCCTTTCAGTATGGACATTCTTTCCTTATTAGGATTCCCCGTATGCAGCCAACTGTTTTCCCGTAGTATAAGTTATGAGTTTGATTGATTATGTTTAATTAAGATTACCTATAGCCATATACATGCATGACCAGTTTCACCTAGTTATGGAGGTACCATAACCATAACATTAGAGGCACTAATGTTATGACTTCACCACGGCGGAGTGATTGCTCGTGGCGTCCCTTCAACTTTTGGCCATTTATTTATATTTATCATGTGGGGCGTATGGGTGCATCCTAGTTACATGTTTTTATTTCAGGATTACATGGTGAATGTGGTGTGTGCCTTGCATCCTTCACAAGGAGCTGATCCCTCCTACCCAAAAACCAGTATATTAAATTAGAGGCAGCCCCTCTAATTTGCATGATGAGGTCACCCCTCCAATTATTCATGCACGGTAGATTTTCATGACCTATATTGGCTAATGGTAAAATATGACAAACAACTTTTATAAGATAAACATAAGACTTTCAAACTATAAAACCAGTTTTATTAAGACTTAACCAGGTTACTCGGGACTTAGTTTTCTTCCGCTGTTATTATGTTATATGCTTATCCTATTCATGCTTTATTGTACATCCGTGCACTGAGCGTATTTGCTGAGCCGTTTTCCTTTCTATGTTCCCAAAACGGCAGGTACTCAGGGACGCTCGTAGACACTAAGAGTACGTGCATATGGACTGGAAGCTGTCTAGCCTTCTTTACATTATGCATTTCCTTTCTTTTGATACTTATGCTTTGGACATTGTTTAGTCCTTTCCTTTATTATACTATGTTTGTGTGTGATGAGCTTTAATTTTGGACTATCGATGTTTGATTCCGGTATTTTCCTTTTTATGGTCAAGTAATGTTTAGACATTTTACCTTGTATGCTTTGATGACACGCCATAATTACTGTGATATTTCCATTTCCAAAATGGGGTGTTACATTGTATTTAAATGATCATATGTAATTCATTTTTCCTTCTATTTCCATTGTAACTAGATTTTTACGTTTTAAGACTGTCGTGTTTTACAGTTTGCGTGATTTGCGATTCCTTGTTGAATAACAACCTTGACTCATTTTAGCGCACCTTGTTCGTTTAAAGCAATTCTTGTGTTCGTTCTATCTCTGGATATATCTCCGTACTAAAAGGTCATATTCTAATCCGAGTTTGAAAAATTATTCGAAGAGGAGCTAAGAAACTGAAGCGTAGTGAATTCCAATCGTGAAGGTACGTCGTGATGTAGAAATTACCTGGGAAGCAACGAATTTGTTCTACACTTTGTACCTCCTCTTGTTTGCATCTTCTAATGTTTCCAGGAGAACTCTGAGGGACCAGAGTTCCTTTAGGGGGGAAGACTGTGAGAAACCGTACTTTTCCAGCATTATTTTATTCTTTTTATTCGTGTTCCTGAAATTTCTAACGTATTTCATTTTCCTGTATTGTTATATGTAAATCCTGAGATTCTTAAATTTTAATAAATTATACTTTTAAGTATTTTCTTATCATTGACAATACTTTGTATGGAATTATAAATTTTTATTTTATTTTTCCATATTCATTTAAATCAAAGTTTTTGATTTAAAATCACCCGCGTGCGTTTTACAACGAGTTTATTCAAAATCAATGTACAACGAGAATTCCTAGTGAACGCGATACCGACGGATGCCCAAAACTTTACATTTTATTATCGATTGTTTTGATAATTAATATTTTCAATGATGTCGTGTTAATTACGTATTAAGTCGTGTCGGGAAATAATATAATCATTTTTATGATGCATTGTAACTTTTTAAAATTATTTTTACGAAACCCGAGCCCCGTAAATATTTTCAATATTACCAATAACGATTTTCTACCCTTTAAACTAGTAAATTGTTTTTAAGTCCACAAGTTTCAAAACTTGGCAAATTTGGCCCTAACTTTACACCATATAAATACAACTTTTCTTACACAAAAACACATACTTCCAATTTTATAATGATCAAACCACCAACTCTCTCCCCATCTCCTTGTTTTGCCGCCACACCCCACCCTTAAAGCACCCCTTGATCATGATCGTCCACCATGATTTAATCAAAACTAAAATTAGACCACATCTTAAAATCATCTTGTCATTCTTTTGATACCAAAATCAAGCACATGCATCAAGTTTTCATAACTTTATGATTTTGTGGTTTGAAAGTGTTTAAATCATCACGCATGCGATGATCTTGGTAAGATCATCACTTTTTGATCCTAAAAAGTTATATTTTTGATCTTGGGTTTTTGTTAAATTTTACATACAAGTGTTTTTAGGAGTGTTTGGTTGATGGGAATGATACTAGAGTGATACTATAGGTATAAGAATGAGTGGTTTTGGTTAGAAAATTGATTTGACATGATTTCTAAAAGGGTATTTTGGGACAGCAGCTTAGAACAGATTTTTCGTGGGTATAAGTTTTGATATAGGCTGAGATTATTTGAATTTGTTGTAAATCTTTTCGAGACGCTCGTTTTGATATAAGATAGAGCTTCTAACTCTTTACGAGTAAAAAGTTATGCTAGTTTTAGTATTCATGTACCGAGAGACGCAAGTCGGCACAATCTGAAATTGTGGCTGATTTTGGGTCGACTCTCGGGGACTTTAGGCTTGGTTAGATAATGGGTACTACTGGTTTTCAAAGTCTATAAACTTAATTTGATTAATCTAGTAGTTGTTTTAAAAGGCGGATTGTCGAGATAATACTTTTAAAGTGGTATAAACGGTTTTACAAAACAAGTGTACAATTCTGTCCCAAATTTTAGGGTCGAGTATAGTGTCGAGCTGATGGGTTTTAAAGTGTGAACTTTGGTAAGGTTTTACACATGTTATAAGTGACCTTGACACCAATTTTCATCTAAAACGGACAAGTCTAGATAGGGTAGATCGGTGTGTACATTCGGGGTATACTTGCTGATTTTATTTGCACACATAGTTCAATGCTTGGGTTGCGCGAGTTTGAGTATTCACCATCGGACATGGTGACTTACTCAAGTGCTTAGTCATTATTTAAATTACTTAGCTATTGGTCCGAATAAGGTTAAGGAATAGTTTGAATTGCGTTGACTTGGCGTCGTATGAAGGGTCAAATTCAAGTGCACAAGTGTTTAATCGTGTAGTGTTGGATAAGTGGGTTAGTATGAATTCATTTGGTTCGTGTCTTTGGCTTTGAAACATGAATACTTTGAAAACATTTGAGTCATATTATGTTTGGTGTATATCGATATTTGAGTTCGAGTCTTAACGCGCGCCTTATTGTGATAGGTTACGGTTTTCGTGTTTCCCCGGGCATCCATATCGTCGGTGATCGTCTCACTACCATTGTTTCTACTCAGTTGCTGAGTACCGTGATTGACTTACCTCGTGGCTAAGGTGAGTTCATAGCCCTTTTTTACTTATACATGATTTCTAAACACGGGGTGAGATTTTACATGGCGGAACACAACCATTTAAAAACGGTATGCTATCCAGATCTTGTATGCTATCCAGAACGTGTATGCTTTCAGACTTTCGATATTATTATTGCTTTTTAGTCTAGCCTTGAGTTTCCTCTCCTGATCATGAACCGTTAATTGTCATGTGTGCATTGCGCGAAGCACGAATATTGTGCGGGGATCCATCGGGATTGACTATCCCCGTCCCGATTACCTTGACGCACTAATATTTGTTTATACTTGAGTATTTATGATGAATACTCCCTAGAGGAACTTACATTGAGTTAAGCTTCGGTTCATGAACTGAACTGCAATAATAATAAAAATTTCGGACGATGGTTACTGTACATAACCATTTTCCCTAATTCGTGTTTACAAATGAATGCTTGTGTTCCACACCTTTACTGCGAAACCTATGAATATCACTCAACTTTATGTTGACGATTTTGCATGTTTAATCTCAGGTATTACTACTTAGCTTTGCTTGGATGGGAGCCCGCAGGATATTATCGCAGCTTGAAGATTTCTGTGATGCTTTTAAAAGATTAATTTGAGTAAAAACTGTCAAAAGTTTATTCTATCTTTTGGGCAACTTTATGTTATAAATCGTGATGAAATAATCTATTTTTCCGCTTATAAAACTCTGGGACCTTTGTAGTAAAAACTTTGAACTTTTATGATGTAATATATATGTTTTTATTACATCAGCTTTGTGTCAACTGTAATTCATTGTTTCTTGTACTATGACGTGTTACCCCCTCATTGCCTAGTTGTTCCATGTCAGATTCTGGGGGTCTCACACGAACCCGTTATTCAACAAACAAAAAAAGGAAATAACACCCCTAACAATTGTAGGTGCATAATGACAATCATTTAAAATCAGTACTAAACCCGATGGCAAAACTAAATTAAATGTTCCTATAGCTTCAACTGTTGCTTGTGCGTCATTGCCCACTTGCAGAAATTATTCCCCATAGGATAGCTTCCTTTCCAGATTAAATCCCTACAGCGTATTACAAATGTTAATACCGCATCCCGTATCATATACCTAGGAATTTAGTTTATATGTCAAATTGAATAATTCAATCATAAATAAAGTACTTGAAGCTGCAGCGCTCTGCTCAGACTTCTTCTTTATTTCTCGCAATTCTTTGAGGTAAAGAGGATAATTTCTCTTCCAGTGACCACTTGCCTTGCAATGGGGACAAGTCTCATCCTTCTGAGATTGATTCTTCTTGATAAAGTTATGCTTAGGTTTCGAATAAGTCACAACTTGCTTGCCCTTATCACCCTTGCCTTTGCATTTCTTCTTGTTCGCTTGTGGTTTTGGCTTACTCACTCTACCCTTTTGTATTGCTAGTACATGAGGAGTAGAGTTAGATGCCTTGTCCTTTAACCCCTTTTTGTAGTGAATGAGCATTGCATGAAAATCATTAACTGTCTTCCCCGTGCAATGCATATTATAGTTTCTAACAAAATCATTGAAGTCCTTGTTAAGGGACCTATTGATCAAGTTGATAGCCATATTATGATCATAGGGTTGTACTAGTGCAATGAGTTATTCCATATAACCCCTCATCTCCATGTAATGTGCACTAACAGACTTTCTATTAGTTTGTTGCAGCTATGCAAAGCATCTACTAAGTCGTAGATCTCCACAGCTTGCGGCTTCTCGATCATAGCCGTGAGTTCATCAAGCATACGCTTAGGCGAAAAAGCTCATACTTCTTGAAGCGGAGGGGACATTTTCTCTAACATTAAGCAAGCCACCTCCGAGTGCTTCTTAACATTAATAGCGTGTTCAAGCCTTTGCGCTTCAGAAGCTCATTCAGCAAGATCCTCCGGATAAGGAATGGTCAAGATATCAATAGTACCCGCTACTCTCAAGACAATTCTTAATGAGCGGTACCAATCATTGAAGTTTGGGTCAGTAAGTTCCAGACGATCAAAATTTTTTTTGAACGCATAACTTATAGTGTTATTGTCGGGTTGAGCCATTTCTACAGAAATAAGTTCAAATATTAGTATTTTCGATAATAAAATACTTTCAAGAAAATAGAATTACCCCGGTATATAAACCATAGTATTTTCCTTGAATCCTAGAACATATATTGACATAGATCCATTACATCAGTTGATCTGCAAGTAATGAATGTACTCAACATAGCGACTTGTCGATCAATTCAATTGACAAACAAATTTCAATTTCTAGATATTTAAGGGATTTACATTGCCAAAAAAACGTTTTGCATTGTAAACATGTTTCATCCCTTCTGAGTTCCTTAAGTTTCCAGATCTCACTGGGTAACTTAATTAAGTCGTCTAATCTGAATAACGTAAAACCATCATACGAATTCTCATTCTATAAAAGTTTTCTCTCCATTACAACATCGTCCAAAAATCTCATTTGGTGACGTAGTAACTTCAAGTGTTCGTCAATTAGATAGCATTCGACTTAAACTTTAAGGGTATAAATTTGATGTCAAGATCAATGTATGGAGAAGCATGCATACAACTCCATAGCATAAGTTTAATAAAACATTTAGTAAACTTTTCATGAGACTAAATTTCTACATAAATTATGTTGAGTTACTGGTTTAACCAATCAAAGAATTTACCCACAACTATTCACAACGTACTTATGGCTAAAGCACAAAGCAATAACCTTATTCATTGCGATTTCGGATGTGAATTTGCGATAAATCAACCTTAAGGTATAATTCAAATAATGATCGTAGGTAATATCAATTTGACGCACAGGCGAGCCGGGAATTTGGTCAGCGACTAATGGCTTAACACTTCCTTCCTTAACCGGGTACATCACCAGCGGTACGTTATACCCACTTTATAGTTTGTCAAAAGGAGTAGCCTTTAGATTATTATTTCAATTCACCAATCAACACAATTCTATGTAATTTAGATCTCAAACAAATCTCAATTTTAATATGATTTAGTCCATATTTGTTTTTCTTAAAAAACCCTTGTTTACAACAATTCGTACAATTTTTAACATAAACAAGTAAAAAAAACTAAATCATAAACACATAATAACAATTTATATGTGTAATAAATAAATCAAATAGCCACATGCATACGATTTATTCAATAACCTTTAAATCTGGGTTTTTATATTCATATAAAAGTCTTCCCTAATTCAAGTTTTATTGAATTAAATAAAGCAAGTAGCACATAAGATCATATAAACATACGATTTTACGATCCATGAAAACATGCACGTTCATCATGGATCCAACCAAAACTCTTAACAATTAAATCTCTTCGGATCGTAACATTTAATTTTACATGACATAACAATTAATCATGCAATTTAATCTAAAATTATACAACATGTAATTTAGGGTTTCAAAAATAATTTTTTTTATTAAAATCGACCAAACCCTAATTTTTAAAAAACAAAACACTAATTTTTTAAGAAAACCTAAAAAACTTGTAGTTTTAACTCAAAACAATTATTAGTTAAAAAACTTTAGATTTTCGATAATTATAACATGTTAAAACGGCTCTCAATGCCACTGAAGGTTTATATAGATCATAACAATTACACAAAACCCTAACGAGATCAAAGCACACATATAACGGAAGAGATTTAACAAGATCATAATAACACAATTATAATTAATCGAATTAGGATTACATACCTTTTAGCTAAAGCAAATCCACAAGATAAAGAACGAATCACCAATTAGGGTTTATAACGAATATCTCCAAGATATAGTCTAAAGTAAGACTATATTACGTTCTCGTACACACGTAATACGAACTAACCGTGATTCTAACACGTGCAAACCGAGCTTCTACGCTTGTGGAAAATCTACCCAACAACCCTAGAGAGAGGCTAGAGATTATAAGCAAAATAGAAAGAACAAGAAAACCAACCGAAACCCTTTGTGGTTTCTTTCTTGCGATCGGCCAAAGAGAAGAGGAAGGGAAGGAGTGAAGAATTATGAGGGTAGGGGGTTGTTTATATAGGCCTTAAACTTTCTTGAAGTCCAAGTAATAACCAATAAAAGGAAAGTTTTCCTTCCCCCCTTTGTACCCTAACCGACGGTCGTACACCCCTCTATGGGCTGTTCCGAAACCTTCTATCCTTCTTCCTATTTATTCCATAACGCTCTTAATACTTAACTCTTAATTATTTAACGGTCGTAAAAGTTATAGCTCGGTTTAATTTAATAAATATAATAAATATATTTATTAAATAAATTAACTCTTTACGTATTGAGTGCAATCCTGTAATCTCGAGTTAGATCCTATCACACGACTATTAAATAAAAGTCCATAAACTTTCACTAGCTTGACGTAACACAAACCTTTCCTAAGGTTATTGGTTAAAAGCTGATGCAAGAATTAGGGTTTATACTATAAACCCTAATTAGGGTTCTTGGGAGGAATCCCAATATGTTTTGCTTAATGTTCTTTAATTTGTTAATATTTTATGAAACAAACTATTAACAAACCTGAGTTAAGAATTTAAAATGTGTTTTTGTAGTCTTTCTATTAAGAACAATTTATTGTTGCTTAAATACTTAGTATTTAGAGAATTATCTCTAATTACAAAAGTAGGAGTTATAACAAATCTTGAAGATATTCAAGAGCAAAATACATAACCTTCAAAATCCACTTGTTGATGTCATATTTTGGTTAAGAATGAAAATATCAAACCAAAGTAAATGTTATTCTCATTCATAAATCCGCAAGGATACCTCATCACATTGATATTTTAATATTAATATTGAGGAATATAAGTTAGGAGATCTTTGTAGTCTACTGACTACTAAGATAAATTATCATATCTTAAATATCATAAATATCTTAGAACTATGAATGATAAGATGCAGTCCTTAGAGGGAAAATCAACTTTTTGAATTTGATTGATATTTCATCTAACTATAACATGTGAGGTTGGAATGAGTTTCTTTTGAAGAAAGTCTCACAAGGGCAAAATAGTATACATAATTAATGCATGACTAATAATATGAAGCTTTTAATTATACTCAAACAATTAACTATGATTAAATAATTCTTCCCTTACATGCATTGATTATATAACGATAATTGATTGTCAAAATTTTTTCTATGTATATGGAATATGGCAATTAAGTTTTATAGCTTTTTCCTTTATGATTTACTTTAGCGTAGACGGTGTGTAATCAAAAGGTTTATAATTCTATAAATCTTTATTAGTATTCAAGATTAATCTAAGTATGGATTAAATCATTCATCTAAAAGCTAGATCTATAATTTAGTTAATGATCTTAATTAAATTTAGATAGATTGGGAACACTTGACATTTAGTGGGAGCACTATATGTTTTTCCTTTAAAATTCATATATTGTATAACATTTTGAAGATATCTTTCCATCTAAGCTAGGTAATCCTTAAGATTGGAATGAAACTTCATTTGAGAATTTATAGAATAAAACTAATGACTTTGGAATGAATGTTTATTGGAATAAACATATGCGATAATTAAGTCCAACACAATGCAATACATCATTTAAGCAAGTCTTGAATGATATATTTCACTTGACATAATTTATTACATGAATAAAAACCTTATGCTTTTTTAACTAAGGATTCATTAAGTATATATTATATTGTGTATATGACTTGTTGCCACTTTTGCACAAGAGGAAAATGAGATGACGACAATAATATCTAATTGAGAGTCTTTAGATTATTGTGGATACAAATGTTTACGAATTATAAAGCGTATCGTTGTATGTGTCCACTGATGCTAGAGGATAATCAGTTCTAGAAAAGTGAGATTTTATTATTTATGATAAATCTGCTTAGCTAGATATGCTTAATCAAGAGCATTGTTGCATTACACATTAAGGAATAAGAATACTTTACATTTTAAGAAACTATAAAGATGACTGTCAGTATATCCTTGATTTTAAATACCTAATACAAGGTATGACGATATCCTCATACTATGACACTTGAAATAGTATGAGCATTTAGGATGAGGCACTCATCTTGTTTTCAAATCTTTCACAATTTGTGAATTTTGAAACAAGTATCTAGAATGTTTACTTAGATGACTATTTAGCTTTGTTGTAACAAATAGTTGAGAATGTTGGAAACATTTGACTTCAACTTGCTAAAGTAGTTTCATGCATATCTATTTTAGTATTTGGGTAATTGGGATTGTAAGACATTTATTATTTTTTGATGAATAAAGATACTTGATATTTGTTTTCATTAATATAATTACTATTGTCCTATATTTGCATGTATAATCCTTGAAAATCTGATTATTCTAAATATGTCCATTGTCGGTTAGCAATATGGGAATACTGTCTACATTAAGACAAAATGTGAGTGTTGGTTATATTCTTTAAATATAATGGACGGTTCCTACCAAACTCATATGTTATTCATAAGGGATGCGTATTGAACACCCCAAACTTTCGAATCGTTACTTTTAGATCCTTGTCATGGGTAAGAATTCAAAAATGGTGATTAAGTCATCCTTAGACTTGAGATGCAAACAAGTTTGTGCATGTGTGAATATCATTTCATAATTATAAGTTAAACGCTATTCTTACAAGAGTTAGTTATAAAGGCTATAGTTGGAAGTGTTGTGAAGCAGCGATCCACACACACTTGCAGTTAATATAGAATTTGTTCCTCCACTTGATAAGTGTAAATTGGTACCACTGGGTCCTCTCCAGAATTAATCAGAATATTGTATGGCCGCACCCAAAGAGTAAATAAAGATGATACTTGGTTACTTTTTATATATCTAAATTAACTTCTATAACGAGAAACTAAAAGTTAAACTATATGGAATGAGTTAGGATCCATATCCATGGTTTAACGGTACTAGTAACCAATGGATGATTATTAGTAAGTCACATAATCGTATCCCATTTATACTTTTGAGATATTCTTCTTGAAACTATACCTTCATCATTTCCGGTTATAATAAAGTGTTGCTAGATACTTTATTATGAACGTACTATGTCTTAAACTCTCACAAGTGGGAACTGTCGAGATATGCGATCGTTTAGTCATCGGAAATGAGTGAGCCTATCGGGGGCACACACTCAATACGAGAACACACTTTTATCATACGTTTCTTTATTTATAATTAAACGTTTAATAAAAACTTCACTTATTTATTTACTTAACGGTGGTTAAATTAATTATGTGTTTAATTAATTTATCGGGAACGCTTTGAATTAAATCAAGGGACAAAAAATCAACTCTAGAAAACCTATAGACCATAGTCGGCCGAAACTTTACTTAGGGGATTCTAGAAAGATTTTTATTTAGTAATTAAGCGAAATCTTTACCTTAATTAAGTTTTCTTGGAGTAGGGACCAAGTTTTCTAAGGAGGTGTGAAAGCTATATATACCCCCACACCTAGTTTACAAAAATCGTCCCACAACCCTTCCCAAACCGATTGTATAATTGGCCAAGAAATCAAAAACATCCCTCAAACCCTAAATCACATAAAGTGAAAACCTTTGCAAGATCGACTACCTTTTGGTACTCCCGTGTGAAGTTTCTAAACCTAATACTAAATCATTGATCCTCGTGTCAAGGTTTTGATTTATTCATGTTCCCCTTGCTGGTTCGACATACATAAACCCTAATTAGGGTTTATGTGATTTTTGGGTAATTATTCTTGTAACGTTCTATAGACCGATCCTTATGAAATCCCTACTTAGGGTTTTGGATCTAGGGTTTCTAGTTACAAGATATACACTAGTTGTTTGAGAAGTAAAGTTACATTAGCATCGTGGTGGGTTCGTTTGACGTATCATGTGAGCAAACGAAAGAGACGGTAAATTAACCGTTAAAGTTCAAGATCAAGATCAAGACCCATTAATTGATTTAATCAATTAATAAAATATTGGTTTTAAATTATTTTTATTATGTGCTTAATTATGTTTGTCTTACTAGATCCATTATGCTGCATACTCATAGTTAATGGTTTAACTAGTATTCAAAATCCCAACAACCCATGCATCCCAGCCAAATGATCATATGACTACACATAAAACTTTATATATTCTTGTTGTTTCTGGTATTTATTTGTAGCCAACTCTTTTGCACGTATTTCCATCTACTATCTTTTGAACTCTAGGAAGGCTTTGCGTTCTTCTTTGCAGTTCGATGGCACGTCCAGTTTGCAAACCCTTCTCGGATACCATCAACCTACCTGTGCTTGGGGATCTCGTTGCTTTTCCTTTCCTAGCTTTGTCCGTACCTGACTGGCCGGGGAATTGCATGCACCTTTTCTTCATCCTCATCACCAACATCTTGATTGATACTAGTATTCCCAGACTATGTGTTGAACGAACTAGACGCAAATGACTTGTATTACTTGCTTCTAGGTGCTTGGTTTGCTAAGAAAGTTGGAATTTTAATATCCCCCCATTACATAGTATCTTTTTAAATTCTTAACAATGAAGAAATCGAAACATATTATCGGTTTCAGCTACATAGTCAAGAAGTGCCTTGTTAAAGTAATCTTTGTCTCTGGCTTCACTCTTTTGCCCTATATGCATAACGTTATTATAGACTCCATAAAATAAAAAATATGTCGGACAAATCGTTTTCCCTTTCCCGTTAATAGATATGTACGTGTGGCTTACCGTATGTATTTGTTTTACTCTCAAAGTATTGAAAATTTTCACCCCAAAATCCATCGACATTCATGTCAGTTCCCTTTTTGTTGTTTTGGGAAATAAATACCCACACTTTACATAAAGTAATTTCTTCCTTAGTGGACTATGGAAATTTTAGGTGTGCATCAACGTCTACAAGAAACCTTTTTTGGCGGTCTCTAGTCTCCTTTTTTCGGCTTTGGTGGTGGGGTAGTAACTTCCTCAACGTTTTCTTGAAAAGAGTCAGTTTGTTGAAAAGAACCACTTTGTTGAAAAGAACCTGAGAATTGTGGTGAGTACAAGTCATCGTTTAGAAATGAGTGAACTAGAGACATTTTTGAATTTGTAGGTGATAGTGATGACAAACCACCCATTTTGGTTTGTGAGTTGTTATCGGCATGCATAAATGCGAACGCAACCGGTTGTGAGGCGAGGTCGTGAAACGCGTTTGTTGAGTATTGGAAATTTTGTGCGAGGTTAGTTTCGGGGTTAGGAAATTGAGTATGTATTGTATATACTCAATATCACTCCAACGTAGAAGGTCAATTAAGACATTATTCTAGAACTAATAAGATAGGATGAATCCCATAGAGTCTTAGTTGGAGTTTGGATTTTGTTAAAAATATCTTGGAAATTATACTAACAAAAGTCCATAACTAAATAAGTGTATTTTGTAGGATGCGCAAATGAAACGATGAGATAACGCTCCTACAAAACCTACGCGGTAACAAAATGTTTTGTTGCTTGTTAAGATGAGTTCTTTTAGAATAATTTCACTTTACAAGAAGTGAGTGGGAGTCCAACACTTGCACGAAGCAAGTAGGAGTCTTGAATTATTTCAAGGACATAATACACAAGCCTTCTAAACACACTTGCTGAAGTCATACTAAGGCTAAACATGAAAGTGTAAAATCTTATAATGAAGTTACTCAGACTCATAGTTCCACAAAGATTCCTCATGATATGATACTGATATCAATATTGAGGTTTGTAAGTTAGAAGATCAATTAAGAAATCGCTAACCATAAGTGATGTGTTATCAGATGTTGAATCTGATGAATAAATCAACGTCATGAATGGAAAGATGCTGTCTAATGTAAGATAATCATATTATTGAATTTTATTAATCTTTTACCAATCAATTATTTGTTTGATAAAGTTTTTAGAAAAATAAGTTTTTTTATTAGGAATATTCATTAAGAGAATGTATATATATAATGGAATGTAAATGACATAAGTTTTAAATTATATTTAAGAAGTTGACTATGGCTAAAACTTCTTCATTGAAAGCTATAATGTGTAAAGATAATTATATTGTCATACCTACTTTATTGGAAAGAAATGTGACAATAGGATTACAAAACACTCTTTGTTGTAAGATTACTTTGCGCGGACGATATGAATCAAAAGAAGGTTTTATAAATTCATAGACAATCTTTATAGGATATACAAATGCAAGAAACCAATTATAGATTAAGAGCATGCATCTAAATGAGCAAAGTTTTAAGTTTAATTGTTAAATCAATCACTTGTGGGATTTAATTTATAATTATAAATAAGATAACCCATTAGTAAATCTCAAAGATAGTGGGACCATTATGTTTTACTACTCTAAAATCAAATATGTTGTTAAACATATTAAAAACATCCTTTCATCTAAGAAATTGTTTATTAGATTGAAATAAAGTTTCTTTGAAGTATTTTAGAAAACAAAACATACAACTAGATGCGGAAAATCTTGTCTAATTAGCAACTTTTGAGCGTTTTTAACAGTTTTTTAAAAGTGATGGGCTTTTTTTGCCTCAACCTTATTTCCTTACGGGCGGAGATAGATATTAAAGGGGATAAATGGGCGAAACCTATAAATAAGTGGGTGAATTTTTCTTGAACCACCTTTTTGTCCTATTTTTTCTTTCTTTAATATATGTTTCCTGTTGATCTTTTCAAGTATCGTTTCTCAATATTTTTGCCCCAAAATGTGATTTCCTAAAGATTACGAAGATTATGTTTTTCAAATGGAACTTTCTTTGTATCCTTTCAATAATTTCTCCATGTGTACTATCTTTTTATCTTTTAACACATATTTAATATTTGATACCAAGATCGGTTTTATTATTTGCAAATTTAATTTAGGGTTTTGTTAACACAATTAGCTGATGCACATATTTAATTATTTACACTGAGTCTAGTTAAATTTATATTTTTAATTTGTCCAACCTTATTTAATCAAATATGATTATCAAAGGTTTTTATTTATTTTATGCTTTTAATTATAACAATAAATTTAGAGTTTTTAAAAGATGAATCAAAGGGGTATTTTGAAACTGAAATAAGGGGTGTTTTTTATATTGAATTAAGTTTTATGTTTATTAATGACCTCCAATAATAATTGAACATATACCTATTGATGAGACCGCAATTATACATGGTCTCATCTTTCTTTTCGGGCTTAAAATGTGTAAAAATGTCATAAATACCGTAAAATATGCTTGTATTTTCATTGTGTATTTTAGGTGCGGATATCGTGAAATCAACAAAAGATCAAAAGAAACAAGCAAAAACGAACACGTGAAACGAAGCCGCACAAAGAACCGGGCCCGAACGTTGAATTTCCAAAGAAGTCCTTGAAGTTTTGAAGATTGTCAAGATTAGTCCCTTATTTTTTGAAGACTTGTCACTTTTAACCCTCATAAAACTCTAGATTTATAAGTGTGGTCCTTAAAGTTTCAAGAAATTATAATATCAGCCGTTGAAGACTGGCCAAAAGTGAATTACTAGTCCTTTCATAAGTTTGCAAAATGATTGTGCCATGAATGACAACTTGTGCAAAGATGTATACAAAAGGAATGAAGAGAAAAGTTGTGGAAACTTGATTTACAAATAATTTCATTGTTGAAGGGGCAGTTATGACACATCTAAAACCCATATCCTACGCATAACCCACCAAAGCCCAACCATTTCCCTTAAACATAACCCACCAAGCCCAATCACCCCCTCCCACGTCACTATCCACTAACAGCCATATTTAATATTTAAACCAATTTGAATTATATTAAATAAACCCAAAAAAACCAGTAAACATGTACTACTCCTATTAACCCTCAAATCCCCCCAGCCAAGAACCCATAAACCCTAATCCCCGAATCAACCTAATTACTTTGAATTGAGACACGAAGTTATCCAGATTCTTGATTCACTCTCCTCTAATCACTTTCCCACTCTCAAATATGACACCCCGTGACTGTGGTCCCCTCCCCTAACATGCCCTGCTACAACTTTGAGCAAAAAGCCAAGACTGTGATAATAATCCAATGGATCTCATTACTTTCTTGTGCTCCAATACAAGATGAACGTTTATGATGCATTTACAGAACTGGAAACTCCACAAGATTCCTGGCAATCACATGGGCTCATGATTTTGACCATATTCAAATTATTCAAAGCAAGGGCATTTAAGGAATTCAAGGCAGCTAGGGTTTACTATCTTTAATATTTACTAGATGATTCCATAGTCTAGTATAAATAGAGTTCGCATGTGAACCTATTTTTTTGTTCCAGCTTAGTTTGTTAAAATTTTAAATTAATTGAAAAATTGTTTTGATTTTCAAATTATCTGAGTTCCTTATTATTCCTGTTTGTAGTGTATCTTGTTACTTTTCTGCATATTTTCTTTAGTTTTTACCAAAACCAAAGTTACGTTCAAGGACACTTGGCCTTGCTTTGAGTTTTCTGAATAAGCTTATAGATGCTTATGAGTTTGTGTAAAACTCGCTTTAAAAACCCTAAGATCATTAAATGCATGAATTTACGGTTAAATTTAAACTTTCTAATTAATTAATATATGACATGCATCATGAATATTTAACACGAATATTATGTATCTTAATTAATTATCGTAAGTATTACGTATGTAAACACGAATAGAAATGCATGATAAGTATTCACGTATAATACTTAATATATATACAAGACATAAAAACACGAACAATTAACGAACACACACGCTAATAAATTTAAGTCACAAAAAACAAATGAATGTGTACATGTGTGTGTTTGTGTTCGCGTCCAAACAAGCAAGAAGAAGGGCCCAAAGGCTCAATCCAACAATAATACTTATTTACATAAAATAAGGAATCATAAACATAATAACACAGAGAATTACAAAACCCTAAAACACTTTTCCTCTTCCTTCTTTTTCTTTCTTGGCCGCGACAACAACAAGGAACACAAGGACGATTTTTGTTTTGATCTTTGTTTGTAACAACCGTATTGGTTCATTTTCGTTCCTTTTATTCACACGCGTTCAGTATCACTCGAATCCTTGTCTTTGTTTTTATCTAATTATGTTATGGTTATGATCCTTAAAAACAAATCAAGAAACATGTAATTATGTTAGATCAATCAAGATTAAAAACAAAAACATGGGTTGGGGGTTTGGTTTGTCCTAACCGCAGCCAACCGAGACCCGCAATGGTCTCGGTAGTGTCGCTTGTCCAGCAGCCGCAACCCCCATGGGATCGGCGTTGGTTTGAAACCACCAGCCGCAACTTTAAGTTGGCGGTGGTGGTGTTTGGTTGACAGCCACAAGGACCAAGAACCCGCAGTGGGGAACTTGGCCCAACAGTGCGAACCGAAGCCCACTAGGGGGCTCGGTGGCAAGGTTGTCGTAAGCAGGGGGTGTTTGGTGTTCTGGAAGTGGCATCAACCAAGAGCTTTAGCTCTTCGTGTTGGGGCTGTTGGCTCAGACGAGTCACAGCAGCAAGAGGCCGCAGCCTTCGGGCTGTGGTGCTCGGTTGTCAGGTCTCGGGTTATGGGCTCTGGAACTTGACACTTTTTACAAGAACACGTAATTAAACCGTCATGTAAAAAAAGTACTTTCTGTTATGTTTAATTAATTAATTTTATTAATTAATTATGGTTTATTTAAAATAAAACTTAGGTTATGTTTATTTAAATAAAATCATGATATAATTTGTATGTACATTTATTTAAATAAACTTATGTTAAAATAATTAATAATTTAATTATTCATGTACATTGATTTAATTAATTAAAACTTAGGTTAATTAATTGATATCTTTTAAGGTAAAGTTTAATAACATGAAATATGTAATATTATTAATTAATATTAACTTATGATAACATGACATGACATTATTAATTAAAACTTAAGCCTAAGTATTCATTATTTATTAAACTTTATAATATAGTTATAAATGATATATTATAAGCATATGGTTAATTATGGAAACATGTTAATTATGGAATTATACTAATTATGGCGACATGATAAATATAGAAATACACTAAATATGGTAACATGCTATTTATAGAAACATGCTAAATATGGAAACTTTCTAATTTTGAAAACTTACTAATTATGGAAACTTTCTCTTTTTAGAACTTACTATTTAAGGAAACTTACTATTTTTGAAAAGTTACTATATATGGAAACCTGCTATTTTATTAGGAAGTTACTCATAATGTTATAACAAGTACTATAACACTTAAAACATGGAATACATGAAGCTAAAACACATGAAACTATGAGAAACACATGATTTAAACAGGAAATAATAAGATAAGACAAGAACAAGTATAATAAGTATGAACACGTCAAGTAAACTTGATACCAAGTATCTATAAGAAAACCGACCCTTATTCATGTCCCTTCATTATTTAGCTATTGTGAAGTCGGAGTGATCTTCTGCGTTCGTTTTCGTCTTCATTTACTGGACATAAGGTACGGATATTTCGTCCTTCAGTAAGGACATTCCTTCATACATTAGGATTTCCCGTTTGCAGCCATCTTTTTTCCCAAGTAGTTTAAGGGGGTGTTTGGTTAAGCTTATGAGTGGGGTTAGGCTTATATTATATAAGCCATTTATGGCTTATATATGATAAGATTATAAGCCTATATTAAGTGTTTGGTTAGGCTTATTAAAATTAATAAAGTAAAATGACAAAAAAACATATGAATATTAAATTATGTAGTTATTAAATAAGGGTATAAAAGTCTTTTTATATGTAAAAGTTTTATAAGCCCAGCCGTTGTTATAAAAGCCTCAAATGTTTGGCTTACCAAAACCCCCTTATATAATCTTATAAGCCTACATATATAAGCTTAACCAAACACTTGGTTTTGGCTTATAAGCTTATATAAGCTAATAAGCTTATAAGCCTATTATATAAGCTAAAACAATCACCCTCTAAGTGTCTTAAACACATCAGTATATGTTATGATTATTTTAGATTGCCTGAGCTATATACATGCATGTCAGTTTCACCTAGTTATGGGGGTCCCATAACCATAGCACTAGAGGCACCGGTGTTATGACTCTTCTGTGGTGAGAGTGATTGCTCGCTGCGTCCCTTTACGTTATTTGGCCTATGTTACTATTATCATGTGGGGAGAATGGGTACATCCTAGGACAAGTTAGTATGATTTCATGGTAACTACGGTGTATGCCTTGCATCCGTTACAGGAGTTGGTCCCTCCACTCATTTTATATATTAATTAGAGGCAGCCCCTTTAATTGCATGATGAGGTCACCCCTATAAGTATTCATGCACGTAAATATAACATGACCTATATGGGCTCCGGGCATATTTAAAATACAGATTTTCAAGATAAACTAAACATAAGTCTTTTCAGAAATATAAACCAGTCTTATGAACTTAAACCATATGACATACATTTATTCTGCTGCTATTCATTTCTTTTCATTACTTGCATATGTTTATGTTTTACATTCTATGTTATACATCCGCACACTGAGCGTATTGCTTAGCCGTATTTCTATTTCTATGTCCCAATACGGCATGTACTAAAAGGCAAAGCTAGGATTCAAGAGTACGTGCAGGGAATGAGGCGCCAGTCTTTTTTCATTCTTTAATGCATTTACATACTTTTGCTTTGCTGGACATTGTTTAGTCCTTTCCTTTACATTCTATACTTATGCATTTCATGTGTGGAGCATATGTTGGATCCAATGTTTGTTTCCGGATTCTTTATGGTCATTTAATGTTTTAGACATTTACCTTGCATGCTTTGATGACACGCCATAATTATTATGTAAATGTCCATTTATCCAAATGGGGTGTTACAATTATGGTATCAAAGCCAAGGTTTCGACCTGTAGGCTCTTAAAATTGACCTGTGACTAGTGGGTAGTCATCAGCGTCTTCCTAAAACTGACAACTTGTTTTCATGCATTTATTTCATGTATCATTGTTGCATAAATTCTGACTAATTAATGGTTGGTATAGGATTGGCTATATTTAGTCGCATGTGCTTTTATTCGAATTATTTTGATTGGTTAACCGACCGATAGGCGTTCACATTAGCTCATGTCATTTTGTTTTGATGAACCGATCCATAGGCGTTCATCCTCGTCATGTCAATTTTGTTTTGGTGAACCGACCCATAGGCGTTCACCCAAAATCATGTCATTTTCGTTGGCTATGCCTTCATAAACTCTTGATGCATTCCTTATGTTTATCATTTGTTCTAATCAGATTAATCATTTCGTTTTCTTTTAAACTACCAGATGGTCATGACACGCGAACAGGAGCTAGCAACAGTTGTCCAAGAAGCTCTGCAAGCAATGCTTCCTCAAATCGGGAACCAAATTCGAAATGAATACCAGAACATTACCAATCAGAACAATCCTCCTCCTCCTCAACTGGTTACTCTACACACTTGGCTTGAGAGGTTTAACAAGCATAAACCTACATCTTTTAAGAAAGCTGAGATATCATCTTATGTGGAAAACTGGATTTCGCATATGGAGAAAATTTTCGATGCTATGGGATGTGATGGTGTCTACAAGGCAAGGTTGGCTTGCTATAAGTTTGAAGGAGATGCCTTACATTGGTGGAGGGCATATAAGTTAGCAAATGGAGGTGATGCATGGTTAGCTGCGTTGACTTGGGAGCAGTTCAAGACTTTGTTTTATGGGCAGTTCTTTCCGACATCTGAGCAGGAGGGACTCAAGAGGGACTATCATTCCATTCATCAGAGAACTGGAGAGACTAGTACTGAGTTCATGCAGAGGTTTCTTAGGTTGGCTAGATTTCTAGGTGCGGCTGTGGGTACTGGGTAAGAACACGCTAAGCACTTTCGTTGGGCTCTACACGCCTCTACAACAGATCGTTTACTTAGTGCTACTTACACTAATGTGGCACAAGTTAATGATGCAGCACGTAGCTTGGAAATGCTACATGGGCATGATGACTACGAGGAACAAGCTCGTCTTGAGAAGAGGCATAAGGGTGGAGACCGGTCCCAACAGGCCTCTCAGCAGAATGCCAACAAGGGGCACGTTCAATCTAAAAACCGCTATGGATCTGACAGGAGGAACGGTAATGAAAATTATCCTAACAACAACAAACAATCCAACAACAGTAGGAACTCTACGAGTGGACGTGACCAAAATGCTAAGGATCAGTAGTCCAAAAACTCGTCTTCATCTAGCTCTCAGGTAGCAAGGGTACCTCCAGGAGGTTACACCTACCCCATCTGCACGACTTGTAGTCGTAAACATCCCGGACCATGCCGTAAGTCTACCGGTGTCTGTTTCAAGTGTGGACTACCAGGACACATGTTGAAAGATTACAAGAAAGGAGATACTGCTGGTACTTGTAGTGCTGCTCTTCCTAAGCCACCAGCTTCGGGACGCGTCTACACTACCACAAGGGACCAATCTAATAAGTCTTCAGGTACTATCGTTGGCATCTTCTTTATGAACGGTCATACTGCTTGCGTGTTATTCGATACTGGTGCTACAAATTCAGTCATATCCACTACGTATGCCACTAGTATTAATAAAATCCCTACGCCATTAGAGAATATTTTAAGTATATCTACGCCTATGCGAGACTCTTTACGTATTACCCAAGTGTACAGAGATCTTCCACTAGAATTCGATGATAAGATTCGCCCAGTAGACGCACTTCCTTTGGATATGTGCGAGTTTGATCTCATCTTAGGCATGGACTGGTTATCTCTAACACCCCCACAAATGCTATGCGCAGCGGAACTACAACATTTGGGTGCTAGGCAGTTATCATCACACACAAGCTATTTCGAACGACTCAAAGAGACGTAGGAATTAAAACATTAATTAACCATCGTTAAAAACAACATTGTCTACCACTTCCCAAACCCCAAAGTTATTACAACACAGAGTCGCATTTTGGTCCCCACTAAATCTCAACCCAAAATACATTACAAGTTTACATAACATGACATAAAAAGTTTTTAAGTTATGAAAATGGAGGAAAGACTAGGTAGACCGCAAAGCCACAACAACATCCATCCTAGCATGCTCGTTGCTACCATCTCATCGATTACCTGAAACACATGCTTAAAGGGGTCAACAAATAATGTTGAGTGGAATTCATAGGTTTTACAATCACATTTTGAACATAAGTGTATAAAATCAATCACGATCATTCATAGAATTGTCGATCAAACAATCTATTATTCAAGGTTATTACAACTGTGTTTAAGCTCATGACACTAATCCGTTAACGCAATCACCCGCGTATATTTACCGACATGATTAAGATGAAACCAGTGCCCTTTCTAAAGGCATTAGTTGCAATCATACCTTATTTCTTATCATAAGTTATCCGTCCGCAAGGGGTACTCAACGTACTAGCCCTTGTCTCTGATAGGGTCTTCAACCCCATAGTACTATCAATTGTATAAGCGGCTATTTTCAATCCACACAAGGATTAAACAATACTTAATAGTTCATGAATATAGGGTCTTATGCAACTAGGTACTCAACACGATTTAGGCAACTTTCGGGTCCAACAATCATTCATGACATATGTTCGTTTCATTTGAAATAACATGTATTCCCCCTCACGGGTAAAACCATTTAAAAACAATATAAAGCGAGGCTATAAATTCACACCTTATATAGAAGTAGTCGACGTAACAGATGACGATCACTGACGATGAGGATGCTCGGGAAATTCAACACCTAACAAACAACGTGTAATGAGTCAACTCATTTATATAGCTTTAAGTACTGTATAATACATACATATTAGTCAATTTTCATAATTACTAACTCACGCCAAAACCAAACAAGTAGTTGTTACTAGACTTATACCATTTATCTACGTAATTAAAGTTACTACCCATTTTACGATTTCGCTGATACTTACCAAAAGTATGGGCTGTTTTCTATGACTTAAGAACTTATATAAAATTCAAGAAAATTTGTAAAAATACCTTATGACCTGTAGAAAACTCATTTTAAATCCCATAAAATTATTTTACTTTTATGACCCATTACTCATTACATTTCTAAACATACACTTTTAGGACTGATTTTGCACTTTGACCATGTTGGACTTGTTTGACCCATTTAAAAGACACCATTAGCTACTTTGACTCCTAAGTCCAAAAATAGACTCACAAATGCAGGTTTGAAACAAAAAATCAACTTTCAATCATTTACCAAACTCTATCTATGGTCCCTGGGATTTGACCTAAAACCAAACACAATTTCGGATTATGTTGATTTCTCATCTCCCGGTACACGAACTTTCAAAATATCATAACTTTTGACTCGTTAGGAGTCGTAAGCTCTTTCTTATACCAAATCGAAGCTAAGACAAAGCTCTACAACTACATACTATGTTTATGACCTATATTTAGACCTAAAGTTTTCAAAATGACCTCAAACAATCTGCCTAAATTTTACCACTTCAAATCACCTTGACACTTGATTCCAAACCATTTTAACGTCACCTAGCCCTAACTTAACCACTCATGACCACTCCTAATCATCTTAATCAGTCGTTTTCACTAAGAATATCAAATCCTCTCAAAAACCCATTTGCCAAATTATACATGCAATGTGTTCTAATCATTTTAAAACACCTAAAACATCATCCTAAACATAACCCCATAACCAAGCACATCAAACACCATGATCCACCAAACACATCAAACACCATGATCCACCAAACACCCCCATTTGGTCGTGGGGTGTTGGTGATCAAAACACCCAAACCAAACCAATTTTGGTTAATTAAAATGATGAATTAACATTATCTAAACACAAATTAAACATGCATTAAGTTTAATTACATCAAATCAAACTTTTAAAAAATCTTTTAATTCTTGAAAAATCATGTTTATGCATGTTGAATTGAAGTATGTAAAAACACTTACTAATGGATTTAAAAAGGTGGTCTAAACTTGGAATTAATCAAAAACAAAGATTTTTTTTGTGTGGTGGTGGTGGTGAAGGCCGACGGCCAAAAGAGAGAGAGAAGAGGGGTGGGTTTTTTTTGAAATGTGTTTTTGTGTGTGTGTTCTTTCCCCCATTTTATAAAGTGTGAGGGGCCCTTTTTGCTATCTTGTAAATCTTTTGGCCCCATTTTTAAACGACATTACTAGTTAGCGGGAAATGACTTATTAGTCGGCTTTGAAAATTTGCGGGAGTCGAGAATCGTCCCGAACACTCCAAAATACTTTTAAAGCAATTTAAACGCACCCGGAATGATATAAAACGCACCCGGCTCGACTTAACACGAACCAAAAATAAAATTCTCGAAAAATTATAATATCGATAAAGCGACAATAAAACATAAAAATTGGCATCCATCGGGATCGTAGTCGTTATCGTCTTTCTTAAATCGTCAATCGTTAAGATTACGGCCTTAAACGTCGGTTTCAACTTAAACGATTAAATATATAATAAACGAAATTTCTTAAAAATTTCAAAAATATTCATAATTTAGGGTAAAATAAGTGACCTTGGTTTTTGGGTATCACATCCACCTCTCCTTAAAGAGAGCGACGTCCCGGCGCTCGCCTCTTCTTATACTCACATTTCGTGCCGCTGAAACAGATGAGGATATCTCTCCTTGAAGAAGTCCTCGCGTTCCCAAGTGTATTCCGGTCCACGCCTAGAACTCCATCGTACCTTCACAATGGGAATTCTACTGTGCTTCAATCTCTAACCTCTCGGTCCATAATCTTCACTGGTTCCTCCACGAAATGCATTTTATCGTCAAGCTAAATCTCATCCAAAGGAATCACCAATTCCTTATCCGCCAAGCTTTTCTCCAAATTAGATACGTGAAACATGTTATGAATAACACTAAGCTCATTCTGCAATTCTAACTTATACGCTACCAGTCCAATTCGTTTAACAATCTTGAATGGTCCAATATACCTTGGACTCAGCTTTCCTTTCTTCCCAAAACGTATCACACCCTTCCATGCGGAACCTTAAGCATGACCATGTCTCCGACCTCAAATTCCAACGGTTTCCTCCTATTATCGGCGAACTCTTCTGTCGGCTTCACGCAGCAAGTAAACGGTTGTTAATTTGCACTATCTTCTCTGTCGTCTCCAAAACCATCTCGGGCCCAGTCAACTGACTCTCTCCTACTTCGCTCCAACACACAGGATATCTACACTTCCTTCCATACAACGCTTCAAATGGTGCAGCCTTAATGCTCGCATGATAACTGTTATTATACGAAACTCCACTAAAGGCAAGTGGCGTTCCCAACTTCCTCCGAAATCAATCACGCATGCTCGGAGCATGTCCTCCAACGTCTGAATGGTTCGTTCGCTTTGGCCATTAGTTTCAGGGTGATAGGTCGTGCTCAAACTCAATTCGGTGCCCATCGCACGTTGAAGAGATTTCCAAAATTCCGAAGTAAACCTGCTATCGCGATCCGAAATGATCGATAAAGGTACACCATGTCGACAAACAATTTCCTTCACGTACACATTGGCAAGTTTCTCCATGCTATTCGTCTTCTTCATAGGTAAAACGTGAGCAGATTTCATCAATCTATCCACTATTACCCAAATCATATCATAACTACTAGGGGTTCTCGGTAATCCCGTCACAAAATCCATAGCGATCTTTTCCCATTTCCATTCTGGGATCTCAGGTTGTACCAACAACCCAGACGATCTCTTATGTTAAGCTTTAACCTTCGCGCAAGTCAAACACTTACTGACGTAACGAGCAATCTCTGCCTTCATATTCGGCCACCAGTAGACTTTCTTCAGATCATGATACATCTTATCCGCTCCAGGATGTATCGAGTACTTCGACTTATGAGACTCATTCGTAACCAAACCTCGTACTCCAGGCATTCCTTCCTCGGATGGACATAGCGGTAACCAAATCCGATTCTCAAAATATCTTAGCCCGTCTGACTTTACCACAAAAAGAGGTTTCTGCAGTCTTCCCATATTCTCAGCGCCAATATTTTCTTTCATCAATCCCTTCTCTTGAGCCTTTAATATTGTTCCGGTCAAATCAACACCCTCAGTCATCACTAATGCTCTGACTCTCAAAGGTTTCTCTCTATCCTTCCTAATAAGTGCATCCGCTACAACGTTCTCCTTGCCAGGATGGTAGCGAATCTTGCAGTCATAGTCACTTAGTAGCTCCACCCATCGTGTTTGTCTCATATTCAACTCCTTCTGGTCCAATATGTGTTGCAAACTCTTGTGGTCAGTGAATACAACACACTTAGTCCCATACAAATAGTGTCTCCACAACTTTAGCGCAAAAACTACAGCTCCCAATTCCAAATCATGTGTAGTGTAGTTTTCCTCATGCTTCCTCAATTGTATCGACTCGTAAGTGATCACCTTCTCACGCTGCATTAAAACAGCTCCATAACCCTTGTGAGACACGTCACAATAAACCATGAAGTCTTCGATTCCTTCTAGCAATGACAAAATCGGAGCAGAACACAATTTGTCCTTAAGTGTTTTGAAAGCGATTTCTTCATCATTTCCCCATTCAAACACCCGATTCTTCTCAGTAAGCTTGGTCAACGGCTTTCCAATCAAAGAAAACCCTTCGATAAAAATCTCCGATAATAACCAGCTAAATCAAGAATTTGTCGAACTTCAGTCGGCGTTGTCGGTGCCGACCATTCCTTAATTGCCTCTACCTTGGCAGGATCCACGCGAACTCCTTCGCTGTCAATCACATGCCCAAGAAATTGTACATATTCCAACCAAAATTCACACTTGGAGAATTTCGCATACAGCTTCTCTTTCTTCAACAGCTCCAATATCGTCCTCAAGTACTTCTCATGTTCTTCTTTGCTCTTGGAGTAAATAAGAATATCATCAATGAATACAATAACAAACTTATCCAAATACGACTTGCACACTCGATTCATAAGGTCCATGAACACTGCAGGCGCATTCGTTAACCCAAAAGGAATAACTCTGAATTCAAAATGTCCATATCGCGTACGAAAAGCAGTTATAGGAATATCCTCATATCTAACTCGCAGTTGATGATACCCTGATCTCAAGTCAATCTTCGAGTACACACAGGAACCAGATCAGTTGCAAGGATCAAATAAATCGTCATTCCTCGGCAATGGATACCGATTCTTAACCGTCAATTTGTTAAGCTCTCGATAGTCGATACACATTCTAAATGACCCATCCTTCTTCTTTACAAACAACACAGGCACTCCCAATGGTGATGAACTCGGTCGAATAAACCCCTTATCCATCAATTCTTTCAATTGATCAGATAACTCATTCAGTTCTGACAGTGCCAATCGATAAGGTGCACGAGCAACTGGTGCAGCTCCTGGCATCAAATTGATCCGAAAGTCCACTTCACGAGAGGGCGGTAAACCTGGAAACTCATCAGGAAAAACTTCTGGATATTCTCGAATCACAAGCACCTCTTCCAACTTTGTCTCTACATCACCGTCACTAGATATCTGCGCCAGAAATACATCGCATCCTTCTTCTATATACCTCATCATCTTCAAGCAGGATATTACTCTCAGACGAGAAGTACATTAATTACCCTTCAGAGTCAAAACCCAATTCCTCAACGGAATTTGGACCAACCTTTCTCCATAGACAATCACCGCACTATGCGCCATTAACCAATCCATCCTGTTGGGTCCACTAGATGTGGATCTTACAACCTGTCAGGAACGGTGAACGACTTCTGTAATCACAAGTCTATTCACAGAGAGACTCTATACACAGTATAAGTGCGGAATACAAATACTATGAAGAAGAACAGAATAACTATAACGACTTGATCCTTTTCTAAGGATTTCTAATATTAATAAGAACTAGAATTATATTTGATGAAGGTGCGTATAACCCTTCTGCCTAAGGTTCCTTTTATACTACAAGGAAACCCTAATACAACATTAATCAAAACGTGTAAAACTGATATGCATATCCTTTCCTAACATATCTCATGCATATCCTAACAGAATAATAACTAAATAATAAAGTTTGACTTTCTATAAGACCAGGAGCACGACTTGCTTCTACTACTACTATGACCAGGAGGAACTACATACCCTCCTAGTCTACCTATTACAAATAACTATTCCAATGGTCCTAACAATCCTCCCCTAAACTTGAATTTGACCTGTTGAGTTCAAGTTTCCTGGTAAATCGTACAACAAAGCTTGAGGATTGGAACAGCAAAAGAAACAGCAGCATCATAACAAACAATATAAAGAACATAAGAACTGCTGCAACAAGGAACACTAGAAGCTTCTCCAAAGCTTGAAACAAATCAGCATCGTGTTGAATCGTCACAGCAACATGAGCAGATTTGATGAGCCTTTACCAAGTAGTTGCTCGCTCTTGGGCTAACCAGTCTTTATGGTGGAATAAGCATCACCCTGGGAGACCAGAACCCAGCCCAACTCTTAGAACGTGAATCAATGGTGAGTGGGGGTGCCATGATGATTTTAGGCAAACCATCACAGCCGTCAACGAATTTGATATGTCTTTACCAGAAGCCGTACCCTTCTGGACTCGCCAACTCGTAGCAATGAAGCATCGGTGAGTTGAAAACCCTATAGCTTTGAGCAGGCTATTATAGCTATCAACGGATTTGATAAAATCTTTACCAAGAGCCGTACCCCCTTGGATTAGCCACTTTTCAGTCTAGGACCATGGCAAGTGAAAACCATCCAGTTTTGGATAACCTGGCAACCATCAACGGATTTGAGAATCACACCAGAGATGTACCCTCATGGGGAATCAACTCTTTCTTGTCTGTGAGACATGGTGAGTTGAGCACCATTTGTTGTGTGGACCAGGTCCAACACCAGATGAAACTCCAAACCAGCACAAGTGTGAATCAGTCAACAGTAACCCAATGTTTTGAAAAAGTATAAGCATATATTATATTATTCACAAGTGTAAAATCCATGATTTGTTTAAAGTATAAGCAGATATTATATAAAAAGTATGTTTTTTATAACTATCTAGAATGAAAGTCACCAATCACTGTACATATTGGTGAAAAGAATTACAGTATAAACATATCAACATAAAACACAAAACATAAAGACTTACAAACATACCCATCACATACCAGACGCAGCCACCTTGTCAGCTTGCAACCGAGCTTGTATCCCTTCCACCAGAGTAGTCGCCATGGAGGTCTCATTCCCTGAAGGGGCATTGGAGATCTGCAAGTGACACGCAAGCATGGCCTCCATAGTAGCAATAGTTAACGGATAGTCCATATCCGTAAGCATGAATACCATAGCACCAGACTCTAAATGCAAGACATGCACTCCACAGCCAGCATATAACTTCCATCTATTGATTACCCAGCGTGGCTGGTCCTTCCAGACACCAGAATGTGGAGCATGTGGAGGGGAATCAAGCATCATCTTCAAATCAGCCCACATTGTCAGACCAGGCCAGGTGGACACCTCACTAGGATGAGTAGGCATACCAGCATCCACAAACCCATAGAACGACATCAGATCCCTACGATCCGCCCAAGTCAACACACCTTGTAAACCCGAAGCATACCGAACATAACCATCACTGATGGAAATCCTATGGGTGAAAGTACCAGGAATAGTTGTGGATGGCTTAACCGTCCAAGCAGTAATAAACCCCGTACCCATTGGCAATTCTGAGTCACTATCGGAAGATGCATCAATAAGATTCTCTAGAGCACGCTTCTCATAAGGAACATACTTGCCACGTCTAGCCATCTTCTTGCGGATGGAACGACGAGGAGTTGGAGCACCAGACGAGGTTTCAACCTTTACCTTTACAGCAGGATTAGGATCAACAGAAGTAGAATCAACACCTTGTCCAACCAACAGATCAACGGTAGCTGCACCAGGAGAAGGAGTAGGTTGAGAGCCAGGCATGTGTGGTGAGGGTTGTGCCATAGCATGAGTAGCAGTGGTAGTGGTAGTGTAGGTGGTGGTGGTAGTAGGACCCGAAGATGAAACAGGATGAGAAACCGAAGGCGTAGGTGTGGTACCAGCAGTAGAAACATCAACAACAGATGGGATACCAGTAGAACCAAGAGGAACATCAGATGAAGAACCAGGAGCAACAACAGGTTGAGAAGTAGGAACCACTCGTGGAGGAGGACGATAGATGAAACGCTCCGGAACCGGTATGTTCTGATGCCTGATCATTCTTTCGTACAGATCCTTAAGCTCGTCAAAAGACAACGCCCTAACTCGTTCCCATGTCCAACCAACAGTAAAGTGAGCACCCGACTGATATTTGACATACCTCTGCATTAACTTTCTCTCCTCGGTTCTTGTCAAAGGCCTGTTCTGACGCTTTTCACGCAGTTGAGCAGCAAGCGATAATTGTTGCTTACGCATTAACGCCATAGCTCGTGGAATACAATTTTGCTCATTCACATCAGAACCCAAAAGATTAGTAAACTGCGAATAATCAGATGTAAGAATAGTGAGCACCCGCATCCAATCGTTATCATCCCAATGCATAGCATCATGCTGCAACTGTTCACGTCTTTGCTTCTGAAGTGCTTCTTCCTCAGCCCTAGCAGCTTGGTCAATCTCCGCTTGCATTCTTTGTGCAGCCTCCTCACCCAACCTGTCCTCCTCAAGTTGTCTGCGAGTACGCTTGCGAGGGGGTGCGGGAGCATCAGTCATAGGGGCTTTCCCCTTAGGATCATGAGACGGTCCAGCAGTTGGACCAGCAGTAGTACCAGCAATATCTTCCTTTGTGCTAGGTGTAGCAGCAGTAGAAGGGATGCTTGAAGAAGTAGGAGGAATCGACAGATCAGCATATGGCTTATCAGCAAAAGCAGCCTTCGCCAACAAATTCAGGCCATCCTCCACAAGATCCTCAACCTCCTCATTAGAATCAGACTGTACCACATGCTTCTTCCTCCTCCTCTGTTGTGTTTCCAAAGATTTAATCCGGTCAGCCATTGGAAGAACAAATTCCCTGGTAAGCTTACGATGTTGATTCAAATCCGCCTCCAAGGAAAGAATCCTTTCATGGTACCTGTGCATGAGATCAAGCAAAGAAGTCAGTGTAGTAGGCTCCTCCACTTTCCCACCAAGTGGACTTGGATTTGGGAAGGCTTCATTGGAACCAGAAGCAATAAAGGGGTCATCATCATGAGCACGAGAACCAGAGGGCTTATCAGTAGAGTGAGGTGTTGGACTAGGAGGGGGAGTATCCACAAATGGAGACAAATGTGGCATAAAAGAGGGGGAAGCCTTGGAAGTGGATGGCATTTCAACCAACACTTCCTCAACTGGCTCTTCCACAACCACATTAGGTGCACCACCAGCAGGATGCTCCTCCTCCATAGGATCATCACCTAATGGAAGTTCCTCCTCGGCTTTGACAGCTAGAGGAACAACATCAGGAGGACCTTGTGCAAGGCCCAGCATCGCCTCAGTAAGGGGCCTCCAATCTCCTTTAAACCCAAAAGCCATATTGAAGTAAACTTTAGCAGTAAGCTTGGGGGTCTCATACACTTCCCTATCACGAGGTAAACACACAAGTATCTGCTGCAAAAACCTAGGATACATTAAAAATTTCTTCCTAGATCCAGTACTAGTCAAATTGCTAACCATCCCATCAAACAAATAGCGAGAAAAATTAAACACCCTACCATGTGCTATGCAGATCAAACCAGTAGCCAAAGGAATAGGAAAGGCATCCCAACTCCCAGACTTGGGGCTTAAACAATGAATCAAAAAGTGCACTAGAAGCTTCCACTGGGGGGAAAACCTATTCTTTTAGAAGTTAAACTTCCCCCCATGGTTATAACCAATAGCAGCCATCCCCTCCAAAACCTCAGCATTAGGGATGGAAACAACACATCCTTCATCTTGAAGATGAAGGGAACTCCTAATAGAAGCTTTAGTAACCACATAAGAACGTCCATCAATGGTAGCATGGAGTTCACGTGGGCGACCAAACACGGCCACAAGTGTAGCAGTATCCCAAAATTGGCGAATCACACTATCATAAACAATTGGGCAAACAGTAAAAGCATACCTGAGGTTGTGAATTCATCACGTTTAGGACCATCTCCCAGATATGCTACCTTATTGTGAGCAGGTTGGTAGACCAAAGCAGCCATGGATGTTGATTGGAAGTGATGGAAGATGATTGATTAGGGATTGAGAGAGTAGGAGCGTGTGTGTGTGTGTTATGATTATGATGAATGAGTCAAGGGGGGTAATTGACCATAAATAATGGTCTAGTAACTGTTCATTGACCCCTAATAATGTGGGTTGCCCTTTCAAATTAGGTAGTTAATGCAAAGTAACCACTTGCCCCTTATAACATTATTTGCAAATCCCAGTTTACCAAAGTTAAATAAGATGATATATACCATAATTAGCTTGCGTTGACTAAAAGTTAAAACGCATAAGGGTCAACACTAGAAGCACAATGTGGTCAACAGAAGTCAACAAAGTGAACAGTGACCCAAACCAAGACTAGAAGCCAACCATTACTTGATAAGGAAGGATTTTTATCCACTAGAAGCCAACCATAAATGACTAGAAGCCAACCATTAATGAAGACAACCACCAGAAGTGAGCAAAATCCTCCATTAGAAGTAACACACACTGAAAAAACCCATACAATATGTTGTTAAAAACTACCAATATGTTAATCTGTGCAAGTAAACATGTACACTAAGCCTCCCCTTAGGCTTAGCCTCCCCTCAATTCTAGGTCTCAATGATTGACCATCCCAATGTGAACCACCAAGTGGTTGAACCGAGGACCATCAAAGGCTTTAGTGAACAGATCAGCAACATTATCATCCGTATGAACCTTAAGAACCTGTATCAACTTCTTCTCATTGGCATCCTAGATAAAGTGGTGCCGAATTTCAATATGTTTTGTACGTTGATGAAAAACAGGATTCTTCACAATGCAGATAATGCTTTGGTTGTCAATGAAGATTTTGGTGTTCATAAAATGGAACCCATAATCCAGCATCTGATTTTGTATCCACAAAACTTGTCCATAACAACTAGCAGCAGCTACGTATTCAGCTTCTGTTGAAGAAGTAGCTACTATCTTCTGTTTCTTGCATTGCCATGAGATAAGTCTTCGACCCAAAAACTGACAACCACCAGTAGTAGATTTTCTGTCATTATTAGCACCTACATAATCACTATCACTATATGCTTCAAGAACAAAAGGTGATTCTCTAGGATACCACAAGCCTAGCTTGGGTTGAGCCTTGATGTACTTGAAAATCTTCTTGACTGCATTCAAGTTAGAAACCGTTGGAGCCACCTGATGTCTAGAACAAGCACTTACTGCAGACATAATATCCGGACGTGATGCATTCAAATACATGAGTGAGCCAATCATGGACCTGTACATGTGAACATTTACCGGAGGATCTGGCTCGTTCTTGGGTTTGAATTTAGCAACTTCATAAGGTGTTGCTGCTTGTCTAAGAGGATCCATATCAAACTTCTGAAGGATCTCATGAACATATTTATCTTGACTTATGAAGATTCCATCCGACTGTTGCTTGACTTAAAGACCAAGGAAAAATGTAAGCTCTCCCATAGCACTCATCTGAAATTCGCCCTTCATCAGTTGTTCAAACTCATCACACCATTCCTTTTTAGTAGACCCAAAGATAATATCGTCCACATAAACCTGAACAAGGATAATTTCCTTGGTATTCCTCTTAAGAAATAGTGTTTTGTCAATTGTGCCTCTTCGATAGCCATGTTTCAACAAGAAAGTGGAAAGACGCTCATACCAAGCTCTAGGAGCCTGATGAAGTCCATATAGAGCTTTGACCACCTTGTAAACTTTCTTGGGATGAAGTGGATCTACAAAGCCCTTAGGTTGAGTGACATAAACTTCCTCATCAATCTTGCCATAGAGAAATGCACTCTTGACATCCATCTGAAAAACTGTAAAGCCCACATAAGAAGCAAAAGCCAAAAATAGACGAATGGCCTCAATCCTAGCAACAGGAGCAAAAACTTCAGTGTAGTCAATGCCTTCAAGTTGTGTATGACCCTGTGCAACCAACCTCACCTTATTTCTCACCACGATACCCCTTGCATCTTTCTTGTTTTTGAGAATCCATTTGGTACCAATTGCTGTCTTTCCATCCGACAAGTCAACTAGGATCCAAACATTCTGAAACAAGAATTGTTGCATCTCCTGCTGCATAGCCTCCACCCAACTCTGATCCTCAAGAGCATGAGAGACTGATCTAGGTTCCACCTGTGAAAGAAAACAAGCAAACAAACAATGTTGGAGTCCGTATGATTATTACGCTTTTGATCCTCAATATAGCTCACAAGAGCATGATGATTAGACGTGGCCTTCTTATGCATTCTGCGAGTCCTGACAGTAGAACCAGGATCTCCAATGATTTGTGTAGTAGGATGGTCTTTATGTGACTGCAACACTGGATTGGAAGCTACCTCCACTTCTGGTGCCAAGTTATTAAGATCCCCAACAAAGTCATCATCATATGAAGCAGAGTCGAAAATGCCATCTGTTGGTTGCTTATGAATATCATCCAGCTTGGTAGAAGACTTCTTTTGATAGTTCCCCAGGTCATAAGGACTTGAGAATCTAGTATGGGAAGTGGAATCACTAGCCAGACTACCAATAGGTGTTGAACTAGCACTAGGAGTAACAGTTGGAGTACTAGGAGCAGCTTTGTCAACAGACGTATTCAAGGGAAACTCAAAGCCACCTTGAGCAGCTGTTGTAGTAGCTTCTAGTTGTTGCTTGAGTAATGTGTCAAGAGCTCCTTGTGAATCCAATATATCTAATGGAGTTGCATCACTAGGAGTAGTAGGAGAGACTATGGTGGAATAGGATGGAACAACAAAAATATCATCCTCGTCATCTGAGTCTGAAAGACTAGAGTGAGCACCTGTACTGGAAGTTGCAAACACTTGTGAACCTGCATCATGGTTAGTTTTGAAACGAAAATATCCTAATGAATCACTAAGATAATCAAGATCAAAATACCATTCAGGACCCTTGCCTTGGATGTTTGACTTCTCCTCAAAATACCTGAGATTTATAGTTTCAGTTACTCGCTTGGCTTGGAGATTGTAGACATGATAAGCCCGAGAGTGAGCTGAATATCCCACAATGTATCCTTCATCTGCCTTGCCATCAAATTTCCCCAAATAGTCACTAGTATTCAGAATGGTGACAGGACACCCAAATGGCTTCAAATGAGCAATGTTTGGTACTTTGGCTGTTAGTAGCTCATAGGGAGTCTTCTTATGAGGATTTGTATTAGAAACTCTATTCAAAACATAACTTGCAGTATTAACAGCTTCTGTCCAGAACATGGTTGGAAGCTTGGAATCGGCAAGCATTGTTCTTGCAGCTTCTATTAGAGTCCTGTTCTTTCTTTCTGCCACGTCATTCTGTTGAGGAGTTCTTGCTGCACTATAATCTCTTTTGATGCCTTTAGAATTACAAAGTGCTATGAGGTCTGCATTTTTTAATTCTGTTCCATTATCACATCGAATACCTTTAACCTTCTTGGACAACTGATTCTCTATAAGTGTAATAAAGTCCTTGAGAATTGAGTAGGTCTCACTCTTGGCAGCCATGAAGAAAACCCACGTAAACCTACTATACCCATCAGTTACCACCAGGCAGAATTGTTTGTGGTCAATGCTCCTAATAGAGGTAGGACCAAATAATTCCATGTGTAGTAGCTGCAATAGTTCAGTTATAAGGCTGAGAGCAGTAATGGCCTTGAAGGATGCTTTATGTTGTTTGCCTTTGCTGCATGCAAGACAATTGATATCATTTCTGAATGACTTGGGAGGTAAACCAGAGACCAGATTCAGATTTGCTAGTTTGTGAATGGTCTTGAAGTTCACATGTCCCATCCTTCGGTGCCATTGATTGGCTTCATTTTCTGAGGCTTTAGCAACCAAACATGCTAGTTGACCAGTAGGATTGACTTCATTCAGCTTGATACTATAGAGGTTGTGTCTTCTAGGGATTCTGAGTAGAACCTGTGAGTCATCCGGGAGTTTAAAGTCTTTGGATAACACTAGTGCATCAGTATCCGTAAAGAGAACAAACTGCTTCTTGTCACAAATCTGCGAGACAGATATCAAGTTGAAGTGTTGAAGTGCTTCCACATAGTAGACCTGCTCAAAATTAAAATTAGGCGTCTGAATCGTTCCTTTGCCATTGATCCTTCCTTCACCTCCTCCAAAATAGACCTTTCCGCCTTGAAATGGTACAAAGTTAGATAGAAGACTTTTATTTCCTGTCATGCTCCTAGAGCATCCACTATCAACAATTCCTAGAGTAGGATCTTGGTATGGAGTAACCTACAACAACAAGAAAAGAGATATACAAAAGTTAGTGTCTTAAGGGGACCCAAACCTTTTCAGGTTTGAGTCTGCCTTGTGGATCTTTAGTAGATAGCCAAGAAGATTGATGAGATCCACCATTGTTCTTTGGTTGCCTATTCATCATATGGGTGTTATTGTTTGACCAAGAACAACCTTCTGAGGGCTTAACAGCAGTTCCCAGATTTCCCAACCCAAAATACATGTGGTCAAAATTATATGCATAATTTGGATTAAAATTCTGAAAATAATTACTGGTTGGTCTATTTGATATTAATCCAGTGTTTCTCCAATGATCAGAAGCTAATGGAGAGGTCCTTCTAGAAGAGGAAAAAGATTGAGCACTTGGGTTTAGTCTTCTAGAAGAATATGGAACAACTCCTGGTGGACCAGGAGCAGGAAATGCTTGATGTACAGAAGAATGTTTGTCATAAAAATCACAATCTTTAATCAAATAAAATTCACTCCCACAAACAAAACATGTTTTAAACGACCTTTTATTAGAATGACATTGTTTCATACTGCTAACTTTATTACACACAAATCTAGGAGAAACATTCTTCCTAGGACTCAATAAACTAGGACTAGACAATGTTGAAGTAAAAGCAACTCTCTCTTCACACTTCCTAGCACTAGTAGCAGCATGGTCATTTGACTTGGAACTTGCAGGTCTCGACTCTTCACTTGAATCACATGATGCAGAGTCACTGGCTTTGTCACCGAAAGTACACGAGACAAAGTCATTAGAATTTATAGAACTTTTTGGGGACTCATGCATTTGTGATCCATCCAAGTCATTATGCCTAGAAATGGGCATGAAAGTTCCTGAAAGAGGTGGAGGGACAGCATGCATTTCTGCTGCTGGTTTAAACTTATTGTATCTAGGTGTTCACTCTTCCTCCTTGTCAGGATCAAAGACACTTGAAAAAGATAAATCAATAACATCTTCTGAATCAATATATTTATCAAATCCTAACCCTCTTTTAGTCCTACCAGACATGCTACTATCAATTAATTTTGAAAGATTCTTAGGTGCCTTTTGCCATTTTTCAAATCTCAGAAGTGTAGCATCTAGTTTTTCCTTCATTTCTTGTTTTTCTTTGATACTGTCATCTTTTACCTTTTCGGTGTATTTAAGCATATTTGTTGTGTTTTCTAAATCAATGTTCAGTATCCTAATTTTATCCTCGTACTCTCGTTGAGTATCTTGAAGCCACCTCTTTTGTTGTTCCAATGTTTTTAAAGAAGCCTTATATGCTTGAACCTCTAAAAAATACTTATCATTCTGATCATTTAAGTCATTATATTGGGACAACAATTCAGAATATTTATCATGACAACCAAGAGGACAATGTTGTACCTGAGGTGAGGTGCCCATAAGAGCAAACTCTTCTGCTTCCTCGGCATCAGACAGATTCCCAGCAATCATTGCAAACACATCAGTAGAAGGCTCAGCTGTTTCTAGGGTAGCATTCTGATGATCATTCCAGTTGACCATAGAGTCAACAGACACCAACGCCTTCTTGTCATCCTTCACCTCCTGAATCTTAAAAGCTGAATATCTGCTCTTCTCCTGGTCATGCTTGTTAGGGCATTCCCTTGCAAAGTGACGTTGCTGTTGGCAGTTATAGCATCGAACCTTGCTTCTGTCAAACCTTGCTGGCTCTCTTGGGTTATAATTAAATTTTCGACCGGCTTTTTCTCAAACTTGTAAACCCTAAGAGTGAGCATGGCCATCTGCCATTTAAGATCCATTTCATCCAGGTCAAGTTCATCAACCTGTTTGAAGTCATCAAAAGCAAGTTGCTGTTGAGCATCAACATCAACAACAAAGGAGTGAAGAACAGCTTCTACCATGCTACCAGACTTGGATTTTGGTTCAGGAGTAGAAGTATGCTGAAAAGTATGTTGAGAAGACACAGTATTGCTTGGGCTACTAGCATAAGACATGGGACTGGATCCCATAGAAATCAAAAAGGCAGAGTTAGCAGGAGTAGGAAAAGAATCACTTGAGTATCCCCTCACATGAGGCTCAAAGGTTTTGAGCTTATGAAACAAATCATCAAAATTAAGATAGTCAAGCCCACCTTTTGCTTTGAGAAAGATTACCACCTGATTCCATGAGTAGGGTAAGGATCGAAGAAACCTTACTTTGATATCACCATCGTCAAGTTTCGACCGAAGTTGATTCAACTGGCTCAATATCTTTTGGAACCTGTCATACCCTTGATGGATACCTTCAGTTTCTGAGATCTTGAATTCTGAGAATTCATCTCTCAGCATGGATCTTCGCATTTTCTTTGACTCCTCATTCCCACCAAACCTTGCTTTTATTCCATTCCAGATCTCTCTAGCATCATCCAGATGATAGAAGTCACCCATGTGATCATCAGGAAGAGACTGAAGCAAAATAGTTTTTGCTTTGATCTCCTTCTGAACAACTGTGATTTCTTCATGAGTTTTAGAGTCAAGAAGAGTAATATTACCATTCTTGTCTCTTCCAGTCAACTTCCTGCTGTTTCCATTTAGAATGATCTTCCAAAGGTCTTGATCAGTGTTGGTGATCCAACATTCCATCTTCATTGCCCAGCTATCATACTCGTCCTTTTTTAGAAGAGGAAACTTACCATTTGTGTTGGAAACCGTAGCAATGATCTGCTGAGGTTGCTGAGTTCTAGGAGTACTATCTTCTCCTGTTTGAGTAGAACTTGAGGCAGACATGATTAAACAAAAATGTTAGTAATGAGAAAAATTGATTCTTCTTGTATAGAGACTCTCCCAGGCTTTGATACCACTTGTTGGGTCCACTAGATGTGGATCTTGCAGCCTGTCAGGAACGGTGAACGACTTCTGTAATCACAAGTCTATTCACAGAGAGACTCTATACACAGTATAAGTGCGGAATACAAATACTATGAAGAAGAACAGAATAACTATAACGACTTGATCCTTTTCTAAGGATTTCTAATATTAATAAGAACTAGAATTATATTTGATGAAGGTGTGTATAACTCTTCTGCCTAAGGTTCCTTTTATACTACAAGGAAACCCTAACACAGCATTAACCAAAACGTGTAAAACTGATATGCATATCCTTTCCTAACATATCTCATGCATATCCTAACAGAATAATAACTAAATAATAAAGTTTGACTTTCTATAAGACCAGGAGCACGACTTGCTCCTACTACTACTATGACCAGGAGGAACTACATACCTCCTAGTCTACCTATTACAAATAACTATTCCAATGGTCCTAACACATCCCAATAATCACGTCGAAAGATCCTAGCTCTATAGGCATTAAGTCGATATCAAAGGCATAATTCCCTAACTTCAAGGTACACCCTCTTAGTATAGAATTTGTACTAACAATCTTTCCATTGGCTAATTCCACATTATAGTTAGTCGTTAGCATCACCGGTTCTCTATTGATAAGACGACTAAATTTTACGTCTACAAAGCTTTTGTCGGATCCAGAATCAAATAATACACTAGCATAATGAGCGTTAAGTAGAAACGTACCAGTCACCACATTCGGGCCTTGCGGTTTGTCAGCGGTAGCTACTCGGTATACAGCAATAGCATTATTTCCTCCCTGCCTATTCACAGCTTTCGGGCAGTTTCCTTGCTTGCCCCTTTTCTCTACATCCAAAACAAACCATTACTCTCGTGGCATTTGCCCATGTAGCCACACCTCTAGATCGACAATCTGCAACTTTATGACTCGCCTTTCCACACTTGCTACATGCAGGAGGACAATTCCCAATATGGTACAAGTTACAACGACCACAATGAGGATTGACCTTAGCTCCTCTGGGGGCAGTAGCAGCTCTCATCCCATCATTCCTTCTTTGGTTAAACTGCTGGTTACGATTATGTCCTTGATTGTTGTTGCGATTACCCCCACGATTCTGTCCTTGCGATTGATTCACCTGGGCAGCTTCCCATTTCCTTTTGTTTCCCTCAGCAATATAGTCTTTCTTATCTTGCAGCTTAACATCCATCAGTGCGTGAGCCATTTGAACGGCTTCATCAAATGATTCGGGCTTTGACGAAGTAGTCTCACCCTTATTGTTGCTCGACAAACCCTTGATGTATTGTTTCATCTTCTTGCGATCGTCTGCGAAAGCATCAGGACACAATAGGCTCAACTCATTAAACCTCCTTGTATAAGCAGTGATGTCATTATTCTTCAAAGACAGGTGCCTCAACTCGTCCTCTAACTGACCCAGCTCTTCCTTAGGACAAAACTTCTTAGTCAAAAGTGCCTTGGTTGTAGCCCAAGTTCTTCCATTTGCTACCACTAATCCGACAGTAGCCACCTGGTTGTTCCACCAGCTTAAAGCATCATCGAGGAAAGTAGCAGCTGTAAATTTAACTTTATTTGCCTCAGAGCACCCACTGATTTCGAAAGTGCTTTCAATCTTTTCCAACCATCTACGGAGTTCCAAAGCTCCACCGGTACCACGAAATTGTGTGGGACCACATTTCACAAAACTGGCGTAAGAACACTCCCTAAGGGCTTGTTGTCTTTCCACATTTCCACCTTGACCTTGGTTTCTGTTCGCACGATCTGCCTCAAGAGCATTGGTGATTGCCTCTTGAATCATAGTGTTCACACGGTTAGTTGTCAACTTTGGAGGCATGGTGAAGTCTCAATTACACCTCTCTACAATGACAGGGAAATAGGAAACAAGGTAAGTATACACATCAAGATTAAGAAGGATTTCTCTTTCAAGACATAATATAAGTACAACAACACATCGACAAGGTTACTAATATTCATCAATCACATCATAAAAGAGCAAATTCAAGACTTATCATAGATTATGAAAGGTAAACATAGATTGCATTGATAGATCAACCAAAATCTGTGACAAGTAATGCCACTACAACCATACACTAACAAACTTAAAGTTATCAAGTTTTCATCACAATACCATCATACAAGAGTCTAAAATAGTTCGATTACAATGATCAAAAGATAAAAATAAAATACAAGTGACTAGCCACGTGGTGATCCACATGACTTCTTGGACGGTGGTTCTTCTTCATCCTCTTCGGGCTCTTCGTCACTGTCTTCTTCCTCGTCCATCTTTCTCTTCCCTTTATCGCTCGGCTCACATTCAGTCACCCTCTTCGTTCCAGAAGTAGACCCAAACTCCGATGCTACCTGATTCCCTAAAGTGACACACTCACCCCTGGTGGGTGGTTGAACCATGAAATCATTAGCCTCCAGCTCAGAGTCATCCACAAATCTCCAATCTTGCGGTAGGGATGATCTTACACGGTGCTCCCAACTCTGCATCCTAACCAACCTAGCCTGGTCTTCCTTAACCCGCTCAAGACTTGCACTCAAATTTGCTATCATGGATCTCAAACTGTTAATATCACTCTTATTCAATGCTCCATCGAACTCAGTCCTTGCCAATAACTTCTGATGTGCTCTTTCATTCTCGTCAAACCTTTTAATCACTCTAGTCTCCACCACATAAAGTTCGTACATCAGCCTATCCATTCATCTCAAACGATCTTCAGATTCCCAATAGTTTCTTGGCCTTGGGAAGTAAACCTTCGTAATATTTTCATGAACAGAACGCGATCTAGCTACAGTACTGGATTCCGCACCAAACTCATTACTTACCCGAACAAACCCCGGTACAGTCCTCAGATAATCCTTACAAATAGCCATTGGGGGACGAATAGTGTAACACCTCATTTTGGAAATGGAAATATCACAGTAATTATGGCGTGTCATCAAAGCATACAAGGTAAAATGTCTAAACATTACTTGACCATATAAAGGAAAATACCGGAATCAAACATCGGTAGTCCAAAAGTAAAGCTCATCACACACAAACATAGTATAGTAAAAGAAAAGGACTAAACAATGTCCAAAGCATAAGTATCATAAAGAAAGGAAATGCATAATGTAAAGAAGGCTAGACAGCTTCCAGTCCATATGCACGTACTCTTAGTGTCTACGAGCGTCCCTGAGTACCTGTCGTTTTGGGAACATAGAAAAGGAAAACGGCTGAGCAATACGCTCAGTGCACGGATGTACAATAAAGCATGAATAGGATAAGCATATAACATAATAAGAAAACTAAGTCCCGAGTAACCTGGTTAAGTCTTGATAAAACTGGTTTTATAGTTTGAAAGTCTTACGTTTATCTTATAAAAACTGTTTGTCATATTTTACCATTAGCCAATATAGGTCATGAAAATCCACCGTGCATGAATAATTGGAGGGGTGACCTCATCATGCAAATTAGAGGGGCTGCCTCTAATTTAATATACTGGTTTATGGGTAGGAGGGATCAGCTCCTTGTGAAGGATGCAAGGCACACACCACATTCACCATGTAATCCTGAATAAAAACGTGTAACTAGGATGCACCCATACGCCCCACATGATAAATATAAATAAATGGCCAAAAGCTGAAGGGACGCCACGAGCAATCACTCCGTCGTGGTGAAGTCATAACATTAGTGCCTCTAATGTTATGTTTATGGTACCTCCATAACTAGGTGAAATTGGTCATGCATGTATATGGCTATAGGTAATCATATTTAAACATAAGAAATCAAACTCATACTTATACTACGGGAAAACAGTTGGCTGCATACGAAGAATCCTAATAAGGAAAGAATGTCCATACTGAAAGGACGGGAATCCGTACCTTTTGTCCAGTGAACGAGAAAGACGAACTGCGAGAATCCTACTTCCGAATCACTAGTGCTACATAAATACGTACATGAATAAGTATCTGCTTACTAAATACATAGCTGATTTTATGTCATGTCTTAGCTTATTTTATATGTCCTTACTATGTTTTACTGTTTAAAGCCTTAAACTGTGTTAAATCTTATATTCTGTTCATTCTGATTAAGTATTTCTGATATTTCATGTGTTATTATACTTACTGTGTAATAATAAGTAACTTTCCAAAAATAGCAGGTTTCCTAAAATAGAAAGTTTCCAAAAATAGAAAGTTACCAAAAATAGAAAGTTTCCAAAAATAGCAGGTAATTTTAACGATTACCTGAAACACATGCTTAAAAGGGTCAACAAATAATGTTGAGCGGAATTCATAGGTTTTACAATCACGTTTTGAACATAAGTGTATAAAATCAATCACGATCATTCATAGAATTGTCGATAAAACAATCTATTATTCAAGGTTATTACAATTGTGTTTAAGCTCATGACACTAATCTGTTAACTCAATAACCCGCGTATATTTACCGGCATGATTAAGATGAAACCAGTGCCCCTTCTAAAGGCATTAGTTAAAATTATACCTTATTTCTTATCACAAGTTATCCGTCCGCAGGGGGTACTCAACGTACTAGCCCTCGTCTCGGATAGGGTCTTCAACCCCATAGTACTATCAATTGTATAAGCGGCTATTTTCAATCCACACAAGGATTAAACAATAGTTAATAGTTCATGAATATAGGGTCTTATGCAACTAGGTACTCAACACAATTTAGACAACTTTGGGTCCAACAATCATTCATGACATATGTTCGTTTCATTTGAAATAGCATGCATTCCCCCTAGCGGGTAAAACCATTTAAAAACAATATAAAGCGAGGCTATAAATTCACACCTTATATAGAAGTAGTCGACGTAACGGATGACGATCATTGACGATGAGGATGCCCAGGAAATTCAACACCTAACAAACAATGTGTAATGAGTCAACTCATTTATATAACTTTAAGTACTGTATAATACATACATATTAGTAAATTTTCATAATTACTAACTCACGCCAAAACCAAACAAGTAGTTGTTACTAGACTTATACCATTTATCTACGTAATTAAAGTTACTACCCATTTTACGATTTCGCCGATACTTACCAAAAGTATGGGTTGTTTTCTATGACTTAAGCACTTATAAAAAATTCAAGAAAATTTGTAAAAATACCTTATGACCTGTAGAAAACTCATTTTAAATCCCATAAAATTCTTTCACTTTTATGACCCATTACTCATTACATTTGTAAACATACACTTTTAGGACTGATTTTGCACTTTGACCATGTTGGACTTGTCTGACCCATTTAAAAGACACCATTAGCTACTTTGACTCCTAAGTCCAAAAATAGACTCACAAATGCAGGTTTGAAACCAAAAATCAACTTTCAATCATTTACCAAACTCTATCTATGGTCCCCGGGATTTGACCTAAAACCAAACACAATTTCGGATTATGTTGATTTCTCATCTCCCGGTGCACGAACTTTCAAAATATCATAACTTTTGACTCGTTAGGAGTCGTAAGCTCTTTCTTATACCAAATCGAAGCTAAGACAAATCTCTACAAGTAAATACTATGTTTATGACCTGTATTTAGACATAAAGTTTTCAAAATGACCTCAAACAATCTGCCTAAATTTTACCACTTCAAAATCACCTTAACACTTGATTCCAAACCATTTAACGTCACCTAGCCCTAACTTAACCACTCATGACCACTCCTAATCATCTTAATAATTCCTTTTCACTAAGAACATCAAATCCTCTCAAAAACCCATTTGCCAAATCATACATGCAATGTGTTCTAATCATTTAAAAACACCTAAAACATCATCCTAAACATAACCCCATAACCAAACACATCAAACACCATGATCCATGAAACATCCCCATTTGGCCGTAGGGTGTTGGTGATCAAAACACCCAAACCAAACCAATTTTGGTTAATTAAAATGATGAATTAAAATTATCTAAACACAAATTAAACATGCATTAAGTTTAATAACATCAAATCAAACTTTTGAAAAATATTTTAATTCTTGAAAAGTCATGTTTATGCATGTTGAATTGAAGTATGTAAAAACACTTACTAATGGATTTAAAAAGGTGTTCTAAACTTGGAATTAATCAAAAACAAGAAAAAAAATTGTGGTGGTGGTGGTGGTGAAGGCCGACGGCCAAAAGAGAGAGAGGAGAGGGGGTGGGTTTCTTTTGAAATGTGTTTTTGTGTGTGTGTGTGTGTGTGTGTTCTTTCCCCCATTTTGTAAAGTGTGAGGGGCCCTTTTTGCCATCTTGTAAATCTTTTGGCCCCATTTTTAAACGACATTACTAGTTAGCGAGAAATGACTTATTAGTCGGATTTGAAAATTTGCGGGAGTCGGGGATCGTCCCGAACACTCCAAAATACTTTTAAAGCAATTTAAACGCACCCGGAATGAAATAAAAGTCACCCGGCTCGATTTAACACGAACCAAACATAAAATTCTCGAAAAGTTATAATATCGATAAAGTGACAATAAAACATAAAAATTGGGCATCCATCGGGATCGTAGTCGTCATCGTCTTTCTTAAATCGTCAATCGTTAAGATTACGGCCTTAAACGTCGGTTTCAACTTAAACGATTAAATATATAATAAACGAAATTTCTTAAAAATTTCAAAAATATTTGTAATTTAGGGTAAAATAAGTTACCTCGGTTTCTGGGTATCACATTATCGAAACACCATGCTACTATCGATTGTCATACCTATCGGGTTATCTTCGGTGATGTTAAAGCACCAGAGTACATTCACAATGGTTTCATACCAGGAAAGTTTGCACAAATTATTTCTACGTTAGAAGCTCGTGCCTTACTATCTCATGGTTGCGAGGGCTTCTTAGCTTCAATTCAGGATATTACCGCCGAAGTACCGTCAATCCAAGATAAGTCAGTTGTTTCTGAATTCCCCGATGGATTTCTAGAAGAACTTCCGGGTATACCACCTATCCGTGAGGTAGAATTTAACATTAAGCTCATCCCAGGAGCTCAACCAATCTCTAAGGCTCCTTATCGCATGGCTCCCATAGAGCTCAAGGAGTTAAAAGATCAGTTGCATGAATTACTCGAGCGAGGTTTCATCCGGCCGACTGTATCACCATGGGGTGCACCGGTACTTTTAGTCAAGAAGAAGGATGGAAGCATGCGTTTATGCATTGACGATCGTGAGCTGAATAAGATCACGATTAGGAACCGTTATTTATTATCGCGAATCTATGATCTGTTTGACCAACTGCAAGGTGCCAAGCATTTCTCCAAGATTGATCTAAGATCTGGTTATCATCAGCTGCGAGTAGAAGAGCAGGATATTCTCAAGTCTACTTTTCGCACCAGATATGGCCATTATGAGTTCCTAGTCATGCCTTTCGGACTCACTAATGCTCCTATGGTATTCATGGACCTTATGAACCGCGTCTTCCACCAGTACTGAGATAAATTTGTTATTTTGTTCATCGATGACATCCTCATCTTCTCCAAATCCAAGGAAGAACATGAAGAACATCTACATATTGTGCTACAGATTATTTGTTAGAAACAGTTGTATGCCAAATTTTCTAAGTGTGAATTTTGGTTAAACAAGGTGGCATTCCTAGGCCACATTGTCTCCACAGAAGGGATTACTATGGATCCTGCGAAGGTTGAAGCTATCACTAAATGGCCGAGACCGACGTCTGCAACCGAGGTTCGTAGTTTTCTATGCTTAGCTGATTATCGTAGATTCGTGGAGAACTTTTCAAGACTAGCCTTGTCTTTGACCAAGTTGATGCGGAAAGGAGAGAAATTCATTTGGACTGATGAGCGGGGGAATGGCTTTGAAGAACTCAAGAAGTGTTAGTATCTGCACGTATTCTTACTCTCCCATCTGGCACAGGTAGATTTCAGATATACAGCGACGCTTCGAGTAAAGGATTAGGCTGTGTACTAATGCATCATGGGAAGGTGATTGCATATGCATCACGTCAGTTGAAGCCTTATGAGGAGAATTATCCTACCCGTAATTTAGAGCTAGCAGCAGTAGTCTGTAAAACCTCTGATTTTACCTTATTGACTTTATCAACTGCCGTACTCTTTATTTTTGGAATCTATATAATTCCACTTTTATATGACTTATTATTAATCATATACCTTTTGTCATACTACCTTTCATATTTATTTAATATTTATATGGACCTTTAGTCATTGTTGACTACTCTGGCAACTGACTAGCCACCTGAATGATCAAGGACTCATCACCTCAGTACATATTTTGGAGATAAATTGTAACCTTACTTAATTTAATTATTAAGTACTTGGACTTATTTTTATATGTACATATTTACATATATTACATTATAGAAATAAACACCTAACACCTTAAAACAATGTACATTATTTTACATTGACATTTATTTACTTCATTTTAGTAAAATAATTATAATGATATATTTATTATATACTTTCACTAAATTGCCCAAAAGCTTCAACTAAAATACCTATAACTTAACAAATGCCTACAATAATATACAAGAACCATTATTCTCATACAACACTTGATAAAAATTGTCAAAAACCTTCCCCCATGCATATATGTGCCGTGTATATATGCACATACTTACACATTCATAATCATTTTGCTAACTTACAAGTATAGTCATGTACACTTCACTAATACACTATGCTTAACCATGCTTTCTTACACATCCATGCAATACTACTTACACACATAATGTCACCATACACAACACTATACATTGTCAATCTTGTCCCCCTTTGACCTTACAAAACACACGTCCAAACCAAAAGAGAGGGAAAAGAGTTTTACTAGTTTGAGAATGTGTTGAAACAAAATGGCATATCTTCCCATATATAGTAAATATCTAACTAAGATCTCTTTTGATTCATAGTACTAAATTGAGATATCCTTGGATCCTTCTCTTTCTTATTTAGCCGAAACACACACTCACCAACACAAAACACTTGAAACTTAAATCTCACATCACTCTCTCTCTCAAAACCTACGGTTTATATACTTTCCACCATTAACAAAACCTTAAAGCTCATTTATTAGGTCACCTCCTACTTGAATGCTAATCATTGGTTCACTCCTACAAGTATCTTAATCATCAAGTCAAGAAAAGAAGCCCTAGAAGCTCCATTGAAGCCCACGGCTTGTTTTTAGCTTCAAGGATCTCCATTGTTGCAAGCTTAGCTCTTGTTCCTACTCATTCTCCTATCCACTCCTAAACCTATCTAAACAAGTAAGTCAAACCTAAAACCTATCTTTCTATATATTTACTTTCATTCACATTAACATACACATGGTTATTTCTAATAAAACTTAATGTTGAAACAAAAATATGAAACCCTAGACCTAATATAGGTCACGGCTTAATATATTTCATGAGCTCAAATGATGAAAAACCTTAATAACCATGATGAACATGACACTATGAACAAGCTAAACTTGAAGATCTATGAAAAACATGTCCATGCATATATTGGACGTGGGTTATAACCCTGTGGTTCAATATGGGTTAAGCTTGTAATGTTTAAATGTGACTAGAAATATTAGATCTATAATTATAGTTGCCTTAAAATGATAAGCTCACTATTTATGCCTTATAAGATTTAGTTTTAAGCTCACTATAATAAACTTGCCTAAATAGACTTTAATATTACTAAATAATATGTTTATAAAACTTTTGGTGTCAAAAATATAACTTTATAAAGTTTCGGGTTAAAAACATAGATCTATAAATGTTTTGGACTAAAACGATAGATCTATGAAACTTTGGGTTAAAATAGTAAATCTATAATGTTTCGGGTTAAAAATGGAAAAATAAAACTTTCGGGTTGGATTTGTAATTTTACTAAGTGTAGGGATCTAAATGAACAAGTATAGAACTCACTTTCCAAAAATATAAACCTTAGGGTCACTTTTGTAAAAAGCCGTGAGTGGAGGGTGGTGTTTTGACACTATTCGAAACTCCAAGTTAACAAAAAGGACTTAAATGAAATTACTAAGGCGTTAGGGTAATTTGTGGAACTTAATAAAAACCTAGGGATTACTTTTGCCATTTACCGAAACTTAAGGTAAGCCCTAGGGACCTATTTTGCCATTATAGCAAACTATATCAAGCCCTAGATAAACCCTAGGGGTGACTTTTGGCTTAAGCTGAAACTTATTTGAGCCCTAGGGGGCATTTGTGAAACTTGTTTATAAACTTAATATAAGTCAAATATAGAGGGACCAAAATTGCCATTTTATGAAACTTAAACAAACCCTAGTTACATGTGTAACTAGGGAGGGACCAATATTGTAATTACTAGAAACATTTAGAAACCCTAGGGGTATAAAAGTAATTTAACCGCGGGTAATTATATAAGTAGAGGGACTAAAATGTAATTTATACAAAGTAAAACAAACCCTAAAATTACTATATATTTGTACCCGATATTTAAGACGTAAAACTTAAATAAACACAACATTTGTTATCTTTCCAAACTTATAATTTAATAATTATAAATACTACGAAGACGTGGAATTTAATTAAAATGTTATACGTTTACAAACCTTATTTATATATAAAATTTAAATTAAAAATGATTAATTTATAAAAATAAGTATATTAATTATATTTATTTCCTATTACTTTAAATATATATAAAACTACCTTTTATAAATATTTAAAGTGTTTTATAAACAATATAAGTACAAGAGAATTAATTAAATAGATTAATTAATTTAACCTTATTATTTATTTTATACTTAAAACAAATACTAGTATAACTTGTACAACGATGAACTAAAATACAATTATCATAATAAAATGCTTAAAACCAGTATAAGCATGCATAGATTTATTATGAAACTTTTATGCATTATATTATGCATTTACTGAGACCTTATAATTATTTAGGTCGTTGACTGTATCGTGAGCATCCTATCAGATTTATCTATTGACTTATATTGAGGTGAGTTCATGGCCCCACTTTATATATTGACAAACTTTTAAACCTTTTAACGGGGAAGAAAACATGCAACATATTTTATTTTATGGACAAGAATTAAACTGTGAAACCTTTGATTACATTGTCTATTGTAGATGAACCCGCATGACCCGTGCATCTGAAACTGTTAGAATTATTGAATTACCTGAATGTTATAAATAGATCTATTTGGGATTGACCGTCCCCATCTGGGTGAGTCATGCTCACTGTGGCTAGGCCAGGACAACAGATGTTTCACATGTTAGCACTTATTATTTTTATGGGTGCCTTTTTATAAGGCGAAGGGTCCTTATTTGTTAAGGACTTAACTGTCAAGTCTCAGTTTCAGGCAATATGGGAATGTAATTACTTTTAAGTATTGATGCTTTGTGCATTACTACTTCAGTGAATGTTTATTGTCCAAACTTATTTTATTAAACCTGTGAATTCACCAACTTTATGTTGACTCTCTAAGCATGTTTTCTTAGGAAACTGAAGCAGGTATTGATGTGCATGAAGTCAAGCATCATGATAGGCTGCATTTATAGAGCTCATCTAGGGTTTTATAAACTGGGGAATAATTCAAACTATTGAACAATGTTTAAGACTATTTTAATACTATTTGCACTTTTATCCATGTAATAAATGTAATGATAATCTTTTATCTGTCGCTCTATACGCTATCTGCTGTTGATCCACCTACGTGACACCCAAATATTATTTTCGCTGCATTTGACTCAATTTGGGGGTGTCACATAGTCTTTGCACTTAAAATCTAGAGACACTACCTATACGATGAATCAAGTGATATCTTCACTGATCACAAGAGTCTCAAGTACATTTTCACTCAGAGAGAGCTTAATATGAGGCAGATAAGATGGTTGGAACTACTCAAGGACTACGACATTAATCTTCAGTATCATCCCGGCAAGGCAAATGTAGTGACAGATGCTCTCAGCAGGAAGTTGGGTATGGTTAATGGCACGAAGATACATGAGGAAATCATACATGACTTAGAGCGACTAGACATGAAGATCTTAGTACGTCGACAGCATGGGTACTCGGCTAATCTGAGAATTGAGCAGACTTAATTTCTCGGATCAAGGCAGCTCAGAAAGATGATGGTGAGATTTGGGCTATCATTCAGAATCTTGATCGGCAAACAGAATTTCTTGTAGACGAAGAAGGCATCTTATGGCAAGGAACTAAGCTATGTGTTCCGAAGGATCAGACACTCTGAGAAGCTCTATTGACAGAATCTCGCAGCTCTCTATTCTATATTCATCCAAGATCCACCAAAATGTATCATGACATTAAACAACATTTCTGGTGGAGTGGCATGAAGCAGGATGTTGCTACTTTCGTATCCAAGTGTCTAGCCTGCCAGAAGGTTAAGATCGAGCTTCAGCGGGATAGTGGTTTACTGCAACCGTTAGAGATTCCCGCATGGAAGTGGGACAAAATCTCCATGGATTTCATCACCGGACTTCCGCTTACTCAGAGCAAACATGATGCTATATGGGTCATAGTAGATCGTTTAACCAAGTCAGCTCATTTTCTTCCAATTTGAAAGGACTTCTTAGTTGGCAAATTGGCAGATATATTATTTAAGGATATCATACGACTACATGGAACTCCTTCATACATCATATCAAACTGAGATCCTCGTTTCACGTCAAAATTCTGGAAGGGTATGCAGAAACCTTGCGGCACTAAACTTAATCTTAGCACTGCCTTTCATCCTTAAACCGATGGTCAATCTGAGCGTACCATTCAAACCTTAGAAGACATGTTGCGGGCTTGTGCATTGGAATGGTCAGGAAGTTGGGACGACTACATTTGTTTGGTTGAGTTTGCCTACAACAACAGTTGGCATGCAAGTGTTAAGTGTGCACCTTTCGAGATGCTCTATGGTAGGAAGTGTCGTGCTCCAATCTGTTGGGATCAAGTTGCAGAACGAATCCTTGAAGGACCAGAAATGATAGAGGTGACCAATGAGAAGGTTGCCATCGCCAAGGCGAATCTACAGGAAGCTTGTGCTCGACAGAAGAGCTATGCTAATAAACATCATAGAGATCTAGAGTTTAATATCGTCGACCATGTTTTCTGATATGAGCTTAAACTCATATCCTTTTACCAACAAATAACCCTAAAACATGTAGCAAAATACCAAATTATCTTGCAAAAACAGTGTTATGTGGTATGTTTGTGTTTGTGTACACTTGTGTAGGTAAAAGGATACATTTTCAAGCAAACAAAGAAAAATCAAGCTCAAATGGATGAAAAAGACAAAGAAGGATCAAAAGTGTCAAGACTTTGAAGTACAAGGACCTATCTTGACAAATTGCCAAAGTTGAAGGACTAAAGTGCAAATATTGTAAAAAGTCAAGATCAAAGTCAAAATTGGTCAACTATCAAGTCAACAAAGTCAAAGGGTCATTTCTGCTCAAAGATGAAGTTTGGAGGACTTAAAGTGCCAAAGAAATGAAGTTACAAGCTTTAAATGCAATCTGCCAAACTACAAGGACTGAAACTGCCAAAGTTGGAAAGATTACTAGTATTGATCCATGTGACACAAGTTCTAGCCAATAAGAAGAGAGAATAAGTGGCACACAGATTGCCACCTAAGGATAATTAATATCCACTAGCAGCCGCCAATATTAATTACCATATCCTAACAGTGCAATCCGTGTGACATTTTTCCAACCAAACAGAATTTGACATGTGTCTTCTTCAAGCTACAAAAATATTTCCAGGATCGTATTTGAGCTACAATCAATTTCATGAAAAGATGTAAACACCAAAAATGCTTGTTTTGAAGAGACGAACACATTGGTATCAACCAATTAACATGAGATTCACTCAAGAAGAAAACCCCAATTGGTGTTCATACCTTGAAGATGAGTTTTGCAGAATCATGTCACGTGGAGTCCTGTGATTGGTCTCAACACATCATCATCCCCAACAAACTTCCTCTTCATGTCTATAAATAGCCTACTAGTCCTCATTTGTAAAGTGTTAGCTAAATTTTGTGAAAACACACACTTCTCAATTTCCTTTCATTTTCCTCTCTTCTTACCCTAACTACTCAAGAGTCTGACAAACTCTTGAGTTAGTTAGTTAGTTAGTAGCTTTCTAACAGCTTTGTAACAACTTTCATGGAATAAAATTTGAATTCTACTTTTCCCTCCAATTCTCCTATTCATCTTACTGTTCATTACCTGCTCCTGTTTGATCATATTGTTGCTGAATTGAGTTTGTTATGATCATTGAATGATCATAACTGACTTTGAAGAAGTTTGGAAGCTGTTGTTGTGATTCCAGTTCAGAAACTAGCTTTATTGAAGTTTTCAAGCCATTTTGATGATTTCTGTTGATTAGTAGCTGATTGTGATGATTGATTAGATGAACTAGTGATAAGGTGGTGGTTATCACTAGGGTAAGAGAGTTCAGCACTCCTCTTCTTCCCAATGGTTTACTACAAAAGGTTTTAAAATTCTGATTTTTGGTTCCACTGAATTTGTCAAATGCATGCTACATTTCATAGTGTAATTTTGATGTTTGCCTGATAAAAGTTGTTTAGATTTGCTTATTGTTTGATCTTTGATTACTTGTAGCTTGTTCTTGTTTACTTGTTCATAGATTTGGATTAAGTTCTAGTAATAGCTTATTTTCATTCAAAATTAGTACTTGTATCTTGATATAGTAACTGTTGGATTTAGTGCTTGCTTATAGTCTTAAAACATCTCAATTTGAGTCCTAAGTTTGGTAGATAAAAGCTTTTCATTCACTCTTAATCAGCTGATAAAAGTCTTTGGAAATTTTCTCAAATCTCAGTAAAGGAGTGTTTGGTACTAGTTGGTAAATGAATTTCAAGTATTGGTTTTTGCAAGATTAGTGTTCAAATCCAGTCATAAGGTCTTTTCAAAGTGTTTTGAGAAGATTTCAAGTCAAATTGTTGGTCAAACAGACAATTGGCAATAAAAATGTTTGGGTTAACTTCATTCAGTTTTGCTTTATAGAAGTTGTCATTTTCTTTTGGCTAGCATTTGCTCATTACTTGATGAAATTGCACCAAACTTGTTCTCAGTTGTAGCTAACATCATAAAGTTTCAGATTCCAAGAGCTTATTGCACAGTTTTCATTCAGCAATTAGAAATAAGCAAAATCATAAAAAGCTGAGATGGAGCATGTTTCTGTAAATGAAAACTGAGATTTTGTATCTCTTGGATCACTTCATTAACCTGGCCATTTTTCTTCACAAATCCACTTAGAATATAGAGTTACTTGATTTTTGAAAGTTTCAGCTTTTTGACAAAAAGCTTGGTCAACGCCTGGTCAACGATAAGCACTTTTGAGCTTAATTCAGATTTCTAGCTTAATACTGGATGAAATTTGTTCTAGTTTGATTTCCCGTTCATTTCTGGAGTTGCTTAATCAGTCTTGGCAAGAAAATCAAGTTGTGCTTGTCTGGATTGTTCAATAGCTTATTTTGGGCTTATCAAGAAGTGCTTATTTGCTTAATTTGAACTTTCATTAAAAATCCTTTTACAGACATAGCTTAATTTGGATTTTAAGTGTTTTGCAACTTGTCTCATTGATTTTGGTCCAGTAATAAGCTCAAACGAGCTTATTTCCCTTCCAAACCTGTTTTAGCTTAAAAAGTTCCTGAAATTGCAATTTGGTCCTTAATGTTTTAAGCAGTTTCTATATTTGGCTAATCTTCATTGTTTTTAGGGTTTGCAACATTTTAGTCCTTGTAGTTTTGAGTTTGTTTAAATTCAGTTAGCAAGTTGTTGGATTTGTTACATTTTGGTTAGTTTGTTACAAGTTTCACATATTTTGTCCTTGTAGTTTACTGATTTACATTTTTAGTCCCTAGACTTGTTAGAATTTACATTTCAAGCATTTAACTTTCCTAGAATTTACATTTTCAGTCCTTTAAGTTTCATATTTTACATTTTGAATATTACTTGAATAAAAACTTGGTATTTGCAAAATGTTTTACATATAAGTAGGTAATATTTTTTCCGTTTTGCAAGGCTTTGTTGAATTAGCAAATAGAATATCCAAACAAGATTAACAACCAAAAACAGTTAAAAACCCGATATTGGTTGGACTTTCAATTAGCAAGAACTGAGAAAAAAACAAACTGCATTATACACAATTTCAAATGGCGTCGCTGCCGGTTCTTTGACTACACGAGAGACTATCGATTGATGGTTTTCATTGGCTTTTGGGATCCGTTCACTTTGTGAACGTTACTTTTACGTATCATAAATCAAAAACAAATAAAAAATCAAAAATATAAAAATATATAAAAACTAAAAAATTAACAAAACAATTCTTTTCCTAAAGAATTGACCAAAAAAAAAATTAAAAAATCCAAAAAGCAATCTTTTTCCTAAGAGATTGCACCCAAAAATATATATTATTGGATTCTCTCGGTTTTTATGTACATATAGTATTTTCTCTTAAAAAACTCATAAATACAAAAATATTTTCCATATATTATTATAAGTAAATACATATACGTATAAGAACAACCAATCTACATATCTTCCATAAGTATTGCCGAGGCAATACACCGTGTTGAGGGGCGTTCCGGTCCTTGACACGTGTATCGATCAAACAAAATAAAGCAAGAATAGATAAATACTCTCAATAGGCAACAATTCGAAGAATACGAACATTTAAGTGAATAGAAAGGCGATGTGCTATAAAATGCCATCTAAGGGTCAATAGGTACTTAAGTGCTTCGCGCCACCTAACCCCCCGTTCACTTGTAAGTATTCTAAGAAGGAAGGCTTCATTGAGGGTCTTGCACCCAAGTAGTACATACGTATATTGTTATTTTCTTGTGGATATTTAATATTGAAACTCGAAGAGGATAATCCATTTCTCTTCAAAGTCACACGAGAGCTTCTCTATCATTCCTTATATTGAGTTGCATGCTCACTCGCGGGCGTGCACAAATACCGATTGGTGTACAACCTCTTCCTCCGAAAAGGAAGAAAAAGAGAAAGAGTAAGACCACCACCGTCCACCAAGCCGATCACGAGAATCGTGTTTTGACTCCTCCACCACAAGAAGCCATGGCTATTGATAATCGCTCTTTGTTGGAACGTATGCAAACCAATATTCATGGATATGCTAGTGCTATTAAGATTCCCGACTTTCCCGCTAACACATTTGAGCTACATACATCTATGATCACTATGGTTTCACAATCACCTTTCTTTGGTAACAAGAATGAGGATCCTCATGCTCACCTTAAGAGATTCCTTTCTCTTTGCAATACCATTAAGCATAATGGAGTTCCACATGAGGTGATTAGGTTGATGTTAGTGTCATTTTCCCTAGAGGGACTCGCTAAGCATTGGTTAGACACCCAACCACCCGATAGTATCACCACATGGGATGGTTTCACCACTAAGTTTTTAAACAAGTTCTTTCCTCCACATAAGACTATGGCTTTGAGGACTTTAATTATAGGCTTTCAACAAAAACCTAGTCAATCCTTTAGTGATGCTTGGGAAGAGTATAGTGAGTTATTGAGGAGATGCCCTAATCATGGAATGGATCATGTTCACCAAATCAATCTCTTCTATAATGGCCTTAAATCTCACCACCAAGATTCACTCAATGCTTCCGCGGGAGGGAATATTCTTCTTAAAACCTACCAAGAGGCTTTGGACATCATTGAGACTAAAGCAATGGTTCAAACAAACAACCAATTTGAAGAAAGGGTTCATGTTATCCAAAACAATTCTCAAACTCCTTGTGACAACCAACTCCTTAAATTTCAACAAGAGATCCTTCAACAAGTCAAACAAGGACAACAAGAAATGACTCAAGAGATAGTTCAAGCCCTTAAGACCGTTTCATTGAACAATACTTCAAATAATGTGAATGCCATTGCCATTTCTTGTGTTACTTGTGGAGGTCCCCATTCTTATGAACAATGTGATAAGGTGCAAGTTTATCAAGGGGAATGCTATGCTTACCAAGAGGAACATCGTGAACACTTCAAGCCTAATATCAATCCAAATAACCTTTCTTACAAGTCCCAAAACTACCTTACTCCACCCGGATTCCCATCCCAACCACCCCAACCACCCACCCAAATTCAACAAAATCCACCTCAAATTTTACCAAGGAATCAAGGGCAAAGACCACCTTACCAAGGAAATAACTACAAGGCACCCAATCAATTTCAACCTCAAGCAAATACCTTTTATCCACCAAATCAAGGATTTAATGCCCAACCTTTACCTTTCCAACCTCAAGGTTTTCAAGGTTATGTGCCACAAGAGTATAACACAATGGATCTCTTACAAAAAATGAATCAAGAGAATGAAAGGAAGTTCCAAGCTATGGAGAAGAAAATGAATGACCAAATCAATAGGGTTTTGGTGGCATTAAATCAAAGACCACAAGGGGCTTTACCTTCCAACACACAAACAAATCCTAGGGCCAATGTCAATGCCATCACAACAAGGAGTGGAACAACAACAAAGGATCCTTCACCTCCTAAACCTACTATTGTTCAACCCACTTGTGCTCCTACTTGTGACAAGCCTTCTACTTCTACTTCACCTCCTCAAAATACTCCTATTCACTCAAACACACCTTCTCAACCTCCTCATACTTCTCCTTTACCTTCCACACTTCCCAATGAAGAAGCTAACAAAGACAAATCTTCCACTACAACACCTATTCCACCTACACCAAAACCTACTCTTCCATATCCTTCAAGATTGAAAAAGGACAAGTTAAAGAACAAGGATGACATCCAAGTCTCCAATTTCTTAAGGATGTTCAAGCAACTCAACATCAATATATCCTTTGCGGAAGCTCTTGCTTATATGCCAAATTTTGCTAAGATGTTCAAGGATTTGCTCTCAAACAAAGAAAAATTGGTTGATTTGCCCAACACATCCCTTAATGAAAATTGTTCCGCGGTGTTACTTAATACCTTACCAACTAAACTTGGGGATCCGGGGCGCTTCTTGATACCTTGTAATTTTCCCGGTGTTGAAAATTGCATGGCTTTGGCGGATCTAGGGACGAGCATAAACCTCATGCCTTTATCGGTTTGGAAACAACTATCTCTTCCCGAGCTCACTCCCACTAGGATGACTCTTGAACTAGCCAACCGAACCATAGCTCACCCTGTAGGTATAGCGGAAGATGTGTTTGTAGGTGTGGATAAGTTTACCTTTCCGGCCGACTTTGTAGTGGTTGATTATGACATGGATCCTAGGGTACCTTTGATTGTTGGTCGACCGTTTTTGAGAACGGGTCGTACCTTGATAGATGTGGCGGAAGGAGAATTAATTATGAGAGTAGAAGATGAGAGAGTGGTGTTTAAGTTAGGGAAAGTTTGTGATAGGAAAGAGGTTAAGGAGTCTAGACCTTGTGAGACTATTAACATTGTTGATGTGCTAGATGAAGTGTGTAATGAACACTTTCATGATGCTTGTAAGAGTGCTAGTGATGAAATGCCCCATGTTGAAACCGTGGCCTCAATTGCTCCCTCTTTAACACCTTTTGGAGAGAGTGATTTCCTCTTGGAGGAATTTGAGTCAAACTTTCTTGGTGATGATGATTCTCCCATCAATTGGGAAGAAGATATTCTTACAATCCAAAAGTTGCTCAATGAGGACCCTATTCCTTCTCCTATTCCACAAGAGATTACCATTGAGGAACCTTCCATAGTTAAACCTTCCATAGAGAGTCCACCTCCCATTGAACTTAAGGACCTTCCATCCCACTTAGAGTATGCTTTCTTAGAGGACAAAGACCAATTACCGGTGATCATTGCTAAAGAATTGAAAGAGGATGAGAAGGAGCAACTTATTGAGGTTCTTAAGAAACATAAGAAAGCTTTAGCATGGAAAATATCCGACATAAGGGGAATTGATCCACATTTTTGTACACACAAAATCCTTATGGAGGATGAATATAAACCCGCCATTCAAAACCAAAGGAGAGTGAACCCAAAAATCCATGAGGTTATTAAGAAGGAAGTGATTAAACTCTTAGATGCGGGTATGATTTATCCCATTTCCGACTCTCCATGGGTTAGCCCGGTTCATTGTGTTCCAAAAAAGGGTGGAATCACCGTGGTGCCTAATGCGAACAATGAGCTTATTCCCACGAGACTTGTGACCGGTTGGAGAGTTTGCATTGATTATAGAAAACTCAATGAGGCAACTAGGAAAGACCATTTCCCACTTCCTTTTATGGATCAAATGCTTGAACGCTTAGCGGGAAATGAGTACTATTGTTTTCTTGATGGCTTTTCGGGTTATTTCCAAATACCCATTGACCCTAAGGATCAAGAAAATACCACATTCACTTGTCCTTACGGTACATTTGCTTACAAGAGGATGCCTTTTGGCTTATGTAATGCACCGGGGACGTTTCAAAGGTGCATGATGGAGATTTTCCATGACATGATAGAGCAAACCATGGAGGTTTTTATGGATGATTTTTCCGTCTTTGGAAATTCATTTAGCTCATGTCTCACCAATCTTGAAAGAATGCTTAAGCGTTGTGAGGAAACACGTTTGGTGCTTAATTGGGAGAAATGTCAATTTATGGTGAAAGAAGGGATTGTTTTAGGACACAAGATATCCAATAAGGGATTAGAAGTTGATCGAGCTAAAATTGATGTGATTGCTAAGCTTCCCCCACCCACCTCGATTAAAGGTGTGAGGAGTTTCTTAGGTTTTATAGGCGCTTTATACAAGATTTTTCTAAGATAGCTAGACCGATGACTCACCTCTTGGAGAAAGAGGCTCCTTTCATTTTTAACCAAGATTGTTTAGACTCTTTTGAGACTCTTAAGGAAAAATTGACTAAGGCTCCCGTTTTGGTTTCTCCAAATTGGGAGTTACCTTTTGAGCTTATGTGTGACGCTAGTGATTATGCGGTGGGGGTCGTCTTAGGACAAAGAGTTAATAAGCATTTTCAACCTATACACTATGCGAGTAAAACCATGACCGGTGCACAACTTCATTACACTACCACGGAAAAAGAGTTGCTTGCTATAGTATATGCTTTTGAGAAGTTTAGACCATATCTTGTGCTTTCCAAAACCATAGTGTATACGGATCATTCCGCTCTCAAGTATCTTATGACAAAACAAGATGCTAAGCCTAGGCTTTTGAGATGGGTTTTGTTGCTTCAAGAGTTTAAGATAGAGATTCGTGATAAGAAAGGGGCCGAGAATTTAGCGGCGGATCATTTGAGTAGACTTGAGCATCCTTTTCAAGGAGATTTCCCACACCAAGAAATCAATGAATCCTTTCCATTAGAGGAGATCATGTCTATCTCTTCCCAAGAGGATGCCACTCCTTGGTTTGCGGATATCGCAAACTATCTTGTGGGCAATGTGCTTATTGAGGGTCTTACTTATCAACAAAAGAAGAAGTTTCTTAAGGAAGTTAAGTATTACTTTTGGGATGATCCATATCTTTTTAGGCAATGTGCGGACCAAATCATTAGACGGTGTGTAGATGGGCCCGAGGCATTTAAGATTTTAGAGGCGTGTCATAAAGGACCTACGGGTGGACATTTTGGGTCTAACTACACCGCCAAGAAAGTCTTTGATTCGGGTTACTATTGGCCTTCCATTTACAAAGATGCCCATGAAATGGTGAAATTTTGTGATGTTTGTCAAAGACAAGGAAAAATTACACAACGTGATGAGATGCCACAAAATTTTATCCAAGAGTGTGAGATATTTGATGTATGGGGCATTGATTTCATGGGACCTTTTCCATCCTCTAAGGGAAACAAGTATATACTTGTGGCGGTGGATTATGTGTCCAAATGGGTGGAGGCTAAAGCCTTACCTACCAATGATGCTAGAGTGGTTGTGAAGTTTTTGAAACAATTGTTTGCTAGGTTTGGTGTACCTCGGGCCATCATAAGTGATCGTGGTACGCACTTTTGTAATGATCAATTCACAAGAGTTATGAAGAAATATGGAGTGAATCATAGACTTTCTACCTCGTATCACCCTCAAATAAATGGTCAAACCGAGGTCACAAATCGTGGTTTAAAGAGAATTTTAGAAAGAACGGTGGGAGAGCATCGAGCTTCTTGGTCGGATAAGCTTGATGATGCTTTGTGGGCGTTTAGGACGGCTTTTAAAACACCAATTGGTTGTACTCCTTATAGGCTTGTCTATGGAAAAGCGTGCCACCTCCCATTCGAGTTAGAACATAAGGCATCTTGGGCTCTTAAGTGGGCTAACTTTGATTTAAACCAAGCCGGTTCACATAGGAAAGATCAACTCAATGAGATGGATGAATTGAGAGCCAATGCCTATGAAAATTCTTTGCTTTACAAGGAAAAGACTAAGAAATTGCATGATGCTAAGATCAAGAATCGTGAGTTCAAAGTTGGAGAGCCGGTTCTCCTCTTTAACTCAAGATTGAAACTTTTTACGGGCAAGCTTAAGTCGAGATGGTCCGGTCCATTCACTATTGCTCAAGTGTTTCCATATGGAACTCTTGAGTTGTCACAACCCGATGGTCCAAATTTTAAAGTGAATGGTCACCGTGTCAAACATTACTTTGGGGAGGACATTTCCGTTGAAATGGTCCAAGAGATCCCCATTTTCCCCATGAATTAATTCATTGAGGGACGAGTCGAGCTAGAGACTCATTAACTCAAGCATCGTATAACTAGGTTTAGAGTGTTGTAGGTTAGAAATAAAGGTATAGACTTGGAGATAAGTGTAGGGGAGACCTTCTTTTGTCTTCATGATTGTTTGTAGGGTTGCTCACTCATCTCATGCTTTGGAGCTTATGGAGGAGGCCCTTGTATCCGGTTCACTTCGTTACTATAGTGATTTTTCATTGACACCTTGTGCTTAAACATGATTTCACTAATAGTTGTCCTTTCCTTAACTTGGGTTAAGCAAAGTCTATTCATTGTCATAAGTGTAGGGGAAGTTTTTCTACTTCCATGCTCTTAAACATTGAGGACAATGTTTAGCTTAAGTGTAGGGGGGTCTTCTATCGAAGTGACCTTACCTAGAACTTGTCATTGTCTTGCATGATAACATGGAAAATTGATTTTTCAACATTTTTCAAATCTTTGATCTACTTTGGCCAATAAAAATATGCATTCATAATTTTTGCATCAATCATTTTGCATAACACATTTGCATTGTATATATTTCTTCTTTTATTTTTCATCAAAATTTATAAAAAGGAAAAAATATAATAAAACATGGTTTAACAAATTTAGACTTCTTTGACATATTAGGCCCGCCATGGATATTTTGACTCAACCCGAGTTTGCTTATCTTAGCACTCTCTAGCTAGTATCCTTAACCATGTAGTCCTTCATTGGACTATTAGGCTAAGCATCCACCAATTTCATTATTTGAGATTTTAAATTTGTGGAGAATGGGAAATGATAGAGTTGAAGCAAGTATAAAAGGGCTAGATAAACTTCATGATAATTACTTGTGGCTAAATCCTTCTCTTCTTTACCTCTATTTCCTTCGCATGTATATAATTGTTAATAAATAATCAAGTACGGTTTTAATTGGTTTGTAATCTCTTATGCATTTTTGTCTAATCATTTATGGTTGATATGAGTACGTCTTAAGATTCTAAGTTAGCACGTTTTATGTGTACTAGACTTATGTCATGCTCCATATTTAGCGGGTGTTTTTCCTTTTCTTCTTTTCAAATTTCTTTGTGAAGAATAAAGAAAAATAAGAGCGGCTTATGAAAAAAAATGAGTGGCTAGAAAAAAAAAAGAAAAAAAAATAATAATGCAAGACTCCCAAGAGGGGCAGTGTGGTGTTAATTATAGTGACTATTGAGTTCCAATATTACCTTGACGGGTTGCGGGGATTCAATAGATTGCTCCAATCCAATATTGCCTTGACGGGTTGCGGGGTTGAAGATCCAAAGTCTCAAAAAGATGGCGGATGTAAATTATTGCGTGAGTTTATTTTTCTTTCCCTAGCGAGTGTGTAGCTACTTATGAAAGCATGACATGAGGATTTACACATAAGGCGAATAACTTATTACTCTTGAAACGGACTTGTATTAATTGTGAGCGGTTTTTCAAGTAATGGATGAGAGGATTACTTAGGATTAAAACCGTGCTTCCTTATTTTTGGATTTTACACTTCTTATACTTCACACTTGAATAATGACAAATTTGCCCACAAGCAATTTGCTCGAATAATAACCGGTTCCACATTTAATTGTCATGAATAAGTTGATGTACTTTTTACTTGTGAATACAATGATCCCATTTTTAAGCTTGGTATGGGGAAAGTAAAACTTGAGGGTGATAAATGTCCATGGTACCCAAGCCCTAATCTAAGCCATTGAATTCTTTGAGTTATTTCCATCAAAACCATTTCAAGAAAAATAAAAAAGATATAGATAGAATTGTACTTTGTTCATTGCATTATTGAAAGTCAAAATCATGCATCATATAGTTTAGAGTAGTGTAGATGCATCTCATATGGCCAAGGTAGGTTAATTATGAGGAGAATGTAAATTTGAGCTTTAAATATATAATATTGCATGAGGACATGACAATGTTCAAGTGTAGGGGATTTGATATGAGCTTAAACTCATATCCTTTTATCAACAAATAACCCTAAAACATGTAGCAAAATACCAAATTATCTTGCAAAAACAGTGTTATGTGGTATGTTTGTGTTTGTGTACACTTGTGTAGGTAAAAGGATACATTTTCAAGCAAACAAAGAAAAATCAAGCTCAAATGGATGAAAAAGACAAAGAAGGATCAAAAGTGTCAAGACTTTGAAGTACAAGGACCTATCTTGACAAATTGCCAAAGTTAAAGGACTAAAGTGCAAATATTGTAAAAAGTCAAGATCAAAGTCAAAATTGGTCAACTATCAAGTCAACAAAGTCAAAGGGTCATTTCTGCTCAAAGATGAAGTTTGGAGGACTTAAAGTGCCAAAGAAATGAAGTTACAAGCTTTAAATGCAATCTGCCAAACTACAAGGACTGAAACTGCCAAAGTTGGAAAGATTACTAGTATTGATCCATGTGACACAAGTTCTAGCCAATAAGAAGAGAGAATAAGTGGCACACGGATTGCCACCTAAGGATAATTAATATCCACTAGCAGCCGCCAATATTAATTACCATATCCTAACAGTGCAATCCGTGTGACATTTTTCCAACCAAACAGAATTTGACACGTGTCTTCTTCAAGCTACAAAAATATTTCCAGGATCGTATTTGAGCTACAATCAATTTCATGAAAAGATGTAAACACCAAAAATGCTTGTTTTGAAGAGACGAACACATTGGTATCAACCAATTAACATGAGATTCACTCAAGAAGAAAACCCCAATTGGTGTTCATACCTTGAAGATGAGTTTTGCAGAATCATGCCACGTGGAGTCCTGTGATTGGTCTCAACACGTCATCATCCCCAACAAACTTCCTTTTCATGTCTATAAATAGCCTACTAGTCCTCATTTGTAAAGTGTTAGCTAAATTTTGTAAAAACACACACTTCTCAATTTCCTTTCATTTTCCTTCCTTCTTACCCTAACTACTCAAGAGTCTGACAAACTCTTGAGTTAGTTAGTTAGTTAGTAGCTTTCTAACAGCTTTGTAACAACTTTCATGGAATAAAATTTGAATTCTACTTTTCTCGCCAATTCTCCTATTCATCTTACTGTTCATTACCTGCTCCTGTTTGATCATATTGTTGCTGAATTGAGTTTGTTATGATCATTGAATGATCATAACTGACTTTGAAGAAGTTTGGAAGCTGTTGTTGTGATTCCAGTTCAGAAACTAGCTTTATTGAAGTTTTCAAGCCATTTTGATGATTTCTGTTGATTAGTAGCTGATTGTGATGATTGATTAGATGAACTAGTGATAAGGTGGTGGTTATCACTAGGGTAAGAGAGTTCAGCACTCCTCTTCTTCCCAATGGTTTACTACAAAAGGTTTTAAAATTCTTATTTTTGGTTCCACTGAATTTGTCAAATGCATGCTACATTTCATAGTGTAATTTTGATGTTTGCCTGATAAAAGTTGTTTAGATTTGCTTATTGTTTGATCTTTGATTACTTGTAGCTTGTTCTTGTTTACTTGTTCATAGATTTGGATTAAGTTCTAGTAATAGCTTATTTTCATTCAAAATTAATACTTGTATCTTGATATAGTAACTGTTGGATTTAGTGCTTGCTTATAGTCTTAAAACATCTCAATTTGAGTCCTAAGTTTGGTAGATAAAAGCTTTTCATTCACTCTTAATCAGCTGATAAAAGTCTTTGGAAATTTTCTCAAATCTCAGTAAAGGAGTGTTTGGTACTAGTTGGTAAATGAATTTCAAGTATTGGTTTTTGCAAGATTAGTGTTCAAATCCAGTCATAAGGTCTTTTCAAAGTGTTTTGAGAAGATTTCAAGTCAAATTGTTGGTCAAACAGGCAATTGGCAATAAAAATGTTTGGGTTAACTTCATTCAGTTTTGCTTTATAGAAGTTGTCATTTTCTTTTGGCTAGCATTTGCTCATTACTTGATGAAATTGCACCAAACTTGTTCTCAGTTGTAGCTAACATCATAAAGTTTCAGATTCCAAGAGCTTATTGCACAGTTTTCATTCAACAATTAGAAATAAGCAAAATCATAAAAAGCTGAGATGGAGCATGTTTCTGTAAATGAAAACTGAGATTTTGTATCTCTTGAATCACTTCATTAACCTGGCCATTTTTCTTCACAAATCCACTTAGAATATAGAGTTACTTGATTTTTGAAAGTTTCAGCTTTTTGACAAAAAGCTTGGTCAACGCCTGGTCAACGATAAGCACTTTTGAGCTTAATTCAGATTTCTAGCTTAATACTGGATGAAATTTGTTCTAGTTTGATTTCCCGTTCATTTCTGGAGTTGCTTAATCAGTCTTGGCAAGAAAATCAAGTTGTGCTTGTCTGGATTGTTCAATAGCTTATTTTGGGCTTATCAAGAAGTGCTTATTTGCTTAATTTGAACTTTCATTAAAAATCCTTTTACAGACATAGCTTAATTTGTATTTTAAGTGTTTTGCAACTTGTCTCATTGATTTTGGTCCAGTAATAAGCTCAAACGAGCTTATTTCCCTTCCAAACCCGTTTTAGCTTAAAAAGTTCCTGAAATTGCAATTTGGTCCTTAATGTTTTAAGCAGTTTCTATATTTGGCTAATCTTCATTGTTTTTAGGGTTTGCAACATTTTAGTCCTTGTAGTTTTGAGTTTGTTTAAATTCAGTTAGCAAGTTGTTGGATTTGTTACATTTTGGTTAGTTTGTTACAAGTTTCACATATTTTGTCCTTGTAGTTTACTGATTTACATTTTTAGTCCCTAGACTTGTTAGAATTTACATTTCAAGCATTTAACTTTCCTAGAATTTACATTTTCAGTCCTTTAAGTTTCATATTTTACATTTTGAATATTACTTGAATAAAAACTTGGTATTTGCAAAATGTTTTACATATAAGTAGGTAATATTTTTTCCGTTTTGCAAGGCTTTGTTGAATTAGCAAATAGAATATCCAAACAAGATTAACAACCAAAAATAGTTAAAAACCCGATATTGGTTGGACTTTCAATTAGCAAGAACTGAGAAAAAAACGAACTGCATTATACACAATTTCATTTTCCTTAAAGTATCACCAGCATGTGGTGTCAAGAACTTTGGACTCAAGGGAAAGCTCAGTCCTCGTTTCATCGGACCGTTTGAAATCCTTGAACGTGTCGGTGAAGTATCATATCGTCTAGCTTTACCTCCTCAACTATCTCATGTGCATGATGTATTCCATGTATCCTTACTCAGAGGTTACAATTGCCATCCATTGCATAAAGTTTCGTATCCATTCGAGCAGATTCGAGAGGTTTTATCATATATTGAGGAACCCGAGAGAGTTCTCGATCGCCAAGGACGAGTCATGAGGAGAAAGACGATTCCATTCGTTAAAATCCTTTGGAGGGATCATTCCGAGCGGGAAGCCACTTGGGAAACGGAGGAGTCTATCCGGGCTTCTTACCCTCATTTCCAGTTTTGACTCAGGTATGTCATTTTCAGCTTACATGTCATTCCAGCTTATGTGTCATTTCAGCGTTTATTATCTCATCAGCTTATCGTATCTCTAATTCGAGGACGAATTATTCTTTTAGAGGGGAAGAGTCGTAAAATCCGCTTTAAAAACCCTAACATCATTAAATGCACAAATTTATGATTAAATTAAACTTTACAATTAATTAATATACGCCATGCATCATGAATATTGAATACGAATATTATGTATATTAATTAATTATCGTAAGTATTACGTATGTAAACACGAATAGAAATGCATGATAAGTATTCACCTATAATACTTAATATACATACAAGACATATAAACACGAACAATTAACGAACACACACGCTAATAAATTTAAGTCGTGAAAATAAATGAATGTGTACATGTGTGTGTTTGTGTCCGCGTCCAAACAAGCAAGTAAAAGGGCCCAAAGGCCCAATCCAAAAATAATCCCTATTTACATAAAATAAGGAATCATAAACATAATAACACAGAGAATTACAAAACCCTAAAACACTTTTCCTCTTCCTTCTTTTTCTTTCTTGGCCGCAGCAACAACAAGGAACACAAGGACGATTTTTGTTTTGATCTTTGTTTGTTACAACGGTATTGGTTCGTGTTCATTCCTTTTTATTCACACGCGTTCGGTGTCACTCAATCCTTGTCTTTGTTTTTATTTAATTATGTTATGGTTATGATCCTTAAAAACAAAACAAGAAACATGTAATTATGTTAGATCAATCAAGATTAAAAACAAAAACATGGGTTGGGGGTTTGGTTTGTCCCAATCGCAGCCAACCGAGACCCACAATGGTCTCGGTGGTGTCGTTTGTACAGCAGCCGCAACCCCTATTGGATCAGCGTTGGTTTGAAACCACCAGCCGCAACTTTAAGTTGGCGGTGGTGTTTGGTTGACAGCCGCAAGGATCAAGAACCCGCAGTGGGGAACTTGGCCCAACAGTGCGAACCGAGGCCTACTAGGAGGCTCGGTGGCAAGGTTGTCGCAAGTAGAGGGTGTTTGGTGTTCGGGCAGCGGCATCAACCGAGAGCTTTAGCTCTCGGTGGTGGGGCTGTTGGCTCGGACGAGTCACGACAGCAAAAGGCCGCAACCTACGAGCTGTGGTGCTCGGTTGTCGGGTCTCGGGTTATGGGCTCGGGAACTTGACACTTTTTACAAGAACACGTAATTAAGCCGTCATGTAAATATGGTAACATGCTATTTATAGAAACATGCTAAATATGGAAATACACTAAATATGGTAACATGCTATTTATGGAAACATGCTAAATATGGAAACTTTCTATTTTTGGAAACTTACTAATTATGGAAACTTTCTATTTTTAGAAACTTACTATTTAAGGAAAGTTACTATTTTTAGAAAGTTACTATATATGGAAACCTGCTATTTTTCTAGGAAGTTACTCATTATGTTATAACAAGTACTATAACACTTAAAATGATACATGAAGCTAAAACACATGAAACTATGAGAAACACATTATTTAAACAGGAAATAATAAGATAAGACAAGAACAAGTATAATAAGTATGGACACGTCAAGTAAACTAGATAACAAATATGTATAAGAAAACCGACTTTTATTCATCTCCCTTCATTATGTAGCTATTGTGAAGTTGGAGCGATCTTCTGCGTTCGTTTTCGTCTTCATTTACTGGACATACGGTACGGATATTCCGTCCTTCAATAAGGACATTCCTTCCTACATTAGGATTTTCCGTTTGCAGCCATCTGTTTTCCCCAGTAGTTTAAGTGTCTTAAACACTTAAACACATCAGTATATGTTATGATTATTTTAGATTGCCTGAGATATATACATGCATGTTAGTTTCACCTAGTTATAGGGGTTCCATAACCATAGCACTGGAGGCACCGGTGTTATGACTCTTCTGCGGTGAGAGTGATTGCTCGCATCGTCCCTTTACGTTATTTGGTCTATGTTACTATCATCATGGGGGGCGAATGGGTACATCCTAGGACAAGTTAGTATGCTTTCATGGTTACTGCAATGTGTGCCTTGCATCCGTTATAGGAGTTGATCCCTCTACTCATTTTATATATTAATTAGAGGCAACCCCTCTAATTGCATGATGCGGTCACCCCTCTAAGTATTCATGCACGTTGATATAACATGACCTATATGGGCTCTGGGCATATTTAAAATACAGATTTTCAAGATAAACTAAACATAAGTATTTTCAAAATATAAACTAGTCTTATGAACTTAAACCAGGTTTTCCATGACATACATTTATTCCGCTGCTATTCATTTCATTTCATTACTTGCTTATGTTTATGTTTTACATTCTATGTTATACATCCGCACACTGAGCGTATTGCTCATCCGTATTTCTCTTTCCATGTCCCAATACGGTAGGTACTAAGGGGCAAAGCTATGATTCAAGAGTACGTGCATGGAACGAGGCGCCAGTCTTCTTTCATTCTTTAATGCATTTACATACTTTTGCTTTGCTGGACATTGTTTAGTCCTTTCCTTTACATTTTATTCTTATGAATTTCGTGTGTGGAGCTTATGTTGAATCTGATGTTTGTTTCCAAATTCTTTATGGTCATTTAATGTTTTAGACATTTATCTTGCATGCTTTGATGACACGCTATAATTATTATGTAACGGTCCATTTATCCAAATGGGGTGTTACAGTTTTTTTGGTTGACACTCAAACAAAGCTTATAAGCTTGTATAAGCCACTTCTTTATTTGGTTACTCATTTGGTTTCAAGACTTGGTTTAAAGTGGTTTGTTTAAAGACTTTCATAAAATCTTGTTGTTTTGTTTTTGTTAAGACTCGCTGTGCAAAAAGCTTGCATAAGCTTGTTGACACCAAGCTCATGCAAGTTCTTTAGCACTCGAACTTTGCTTGTGGTTTATGTACAGGTTCAACATAGCTCATTACCATTCCCTTCTTCCATTTTGAAGACATTGGACTTGGTTTCACTGTTGTAGTTACCAAGAGTCATGTTCATCTCATTGAATCTTACAAGCAATCCCATAGCCACATTATTTCATCCAATTCATAAGGACGGTATCATCTTGATTTTCTTGGCTTGAACAAAGCCAAGAAAGGTAAGGGCTTGAACCCTTTTTTGAATTTTTTATGAGATTTATGTGAGTATGTGCGTTTGCCTATTTGTTTCAGTTTTTTTATTAATTCATGATTTTGTGAAGTTTAATACATATTTCTGTTAGTTAGAAAGAGTTTGGTTGTGATTTTCAAACATTCTCTTTGTTAATTGTCCAAACAGGCTAGTTAAAGGGGTGTTTGGATAAATTAGTATAAGGGGTCTTAGGTGACAACTTGACCCTACTATCAGCCTGAACTTGTTAGACTAGGTTTGAGTAGCTTAAATCTTGCTTTTGTTTTGATAGTGTAGTGTAAAATTTAAATGTTACCCATTTTCTACAAAAATCTGCATTAAACATTAGTTGGTGTCTTAGGATTTATTCTTGTGATTTGTTGCTTAATCCTTGATATTTTGTTAGTTCCTGTGTTAGTATAGGGGTGTATGTTTTTTATTTGGAGTTTAGTTTCTTTGTGGTTAAGTTTTGTTGTTTTAAAAGTCACCTAAGTGCACATCATATCAGCAAACCAAATCCTTGGTTGCATATTTACATACAGTGGGTTTAGAGCTTAGGATGTTGTTATTTGGTGCATGAAACTTGGTGGTTTGTTAGATTTAGGATTAGTCTAGGTTTGGCGGTTATTGGTTTTAAGATTGGTGACCTTTTGTGGCTTATAGATCTTGCTAAAGTTCATTGTTGTGCCAAGTTTATTAGCAAACAACATTATCTTTGTCTGCATGTATCATTGTAGTCTAATTTGTGCTAAGAGTGGTGATTTGTGGTTAATTTGTGTTTTTGTTGTTGTTTTATTGTTTGTCTTGACTCCCTGATAGCCAACTGCTATTAGGGGTGCCGTTTATGCCCAAGAATCACACCAAACAAGCTTAAACCAACCTCCAAAAAGTATTTGTTTGTTAACATCTGAGATCCCTCATTTTCTGTGTCACCCGATATCGGACTACTCAGGTGGCGTTCTCTGGCAGTTTATCGGACAACACATAATTATTTGTTGCAACTTAATTTTCCAAGTAGCTTATTTTAAGATCTTTTTTAGCTTATTTTTAAACCTGTTTAGTTTTTTTTCATTTTTTCCTTAGTTGTTTATAGATAAATAGACTTTTTAAAATTGGTTTTGTATTTTTCTCATTATTATTTTATTTTTTATGATTATTTTAGTTTAAAAATTGTTTTTAGCCATTAAAAAGTAGATTTAATTAGTTAAAAAAATTAAAAATACTTTTTAGTGTTAGATAAGTATATTGGAGGTTTAGAAACTTTAAAATCTTGGTTTTGGACTTTTTATTAATTTATTTGAGTTTTAGGGCTTTAATTAGCATTTAAAAATAAAATATAAATTCATTTAAATTTTTTAACAATATTTCTTTATTTTTAAACCCTAGATATATTTTTAGAAGTTTAAATAACTTATTAGCTAAAATTTTAATTTCATCGCGTTTTATGATTTTACGTAATTTACGTCGTAGTGAAATTCTTAGCGTAACTCGTCTTTACATTTTCTCTCTTTCTATCCAAAAACGAACTAATCCAAACATTGTGTTTTTAATATTGGCTACACATACGCACACCTCCTTCGAGAACGAACTCTGTTATTCGGTCTTGACGTTTTCCTAAACGCGTTGACTTAATACTTACCGACTTATACTTGTTTTTCCTAAAACAAGTGTATTTTACCTACAACCACCTATCAATTTGTGTGTTTGTTTTTTTATGAAAAATTTTGTGAATATGTCAAGGTAAAATTTAAGGCAAAGTACGGAAGGGGATAATGAAGATGATACTTCTTCAACAACTTCAACGAAACATCATTCTTTATTGTGGAGTTGTTTTGAAAAGATTAAAGGAGCAACCGATGCTGATAGGAAGGAAACTTGTAATAATTATGGGAGGTAGTATTCTGCTAACCGAGTTTTGGAACTGTTGGGAATAAAATTAGCTAAGTCACTTGAACGCTGACAAGAGGAAATTGGACGCTGACAAGAGTAAACGTGGCGCTGACAGATGAGACGCTGATAAGAATTATCAAGGCGTTGACAAGAAGAATCTTAAAGACAAAGACAAGGACTAAATCTGCCAATGATGAATTCTTCAAGCTGGTGGACATAATATGAAGATAAGAATTCAGAATATATTCTTAAATGTTTAAAATATTTAGTCAATAAGTTATTTGAGTATGTTTATCTTATGTCTCTTCCTAAAATAGTTGATCTTAGCTTTTTGTACAAGGATCCTTAAACTTATAAAAGGAGGCCTTAGGGTTAGACATAAGACATATCTTTTTCACACACCTCTTCCACATATCTCATAACACTTTAATTGTAATCATTCATTGATATTATTAATCAAAGTGAAAGTTTTGTTTACTTTGTTTTGTTCTTTGTTCTAAGTGTTAAATTCCGCATAACACTTAGTTTGTTCAATACAACAAAGTTTCTCTACGTGTTAAACTTGATTTAATCTCGTTAACACAAAGCTAAATCGATCTAAGTTTTGGGATCAACAAGTGGTATCAGAGCTTGTTGAGAAACTTTGATTTGAAGAATGAAATCCAATATCGTGAGGTGAACCAGGCTAAGGAAGAAGGTGAAGAAGAATCTGATGATGTTTTCAGTTAAGGCCACGTCTACTTCAAATTCCACAAGTTCCAATTCATCTTCATGTTCTGACAGTGAGGTATGTGATAACTCTTCTTGTAGGTTAAATACTAAAAGACTTAACAAAGAGGTTTTAAGATTGTTAGATGATGTGAGTACTGAAAGATGCAAACTGTCTAACTATCAAATTGCCCTCACTCAAACTGAGAAGACAGTTTCTGAGTACAAGAAAATGGAATTTGACTTAAAAGATAAAATAAATATCTTAAAACATGAGTTAAATGCTAGTAATGATGTTAGGAACATCATGGAAAGGGTTAATGCTGAATTACAGGCTAAGTTAGATGAGGCTATCAAAAATAAGGATAATGTAGACCTTAAAATTCAGAGATTTGATAAGGCCTCACAAACCCTAGGAGAATGTGTTGGTAAACAGAGGGATCCTAAGGACATGACTGGGATTGGGATGAAAGACTATACTATTGTTCCACCACCAGCTGGGGACTTCTATGGTGTCCATAGAAAGGATCTCTCTTGGACTGGTATTCCAGAACTCCAAGAAGAGGAATTTATTCCTCCACCTAGAGTTCTTTCCCCAGTTGAGGAATATCAACAAAAGGTTATTGACCTAGAAGAGTGGAAAAAGGCCAACCCCACTTTGTTTGTTAAAGGTGGGATACTTAGTGAGAGTCCATTTGTGCCTACACCCATTGAGAGTCCAGTTGTATCTACACCTATAACTGTGACAAATCCTATCACTGGAAAAGCTGTTAATCTTGACTCCCCAATTAAGAAACAACCTAGTGTTAAATACGTTGAAATGTATAGGAAACCTAGGTCATTCAGAAGCCAAGAAAGTGTTAATGGGACAGGGTTTTATCAGTCTAAGCCTACGTTTGTGTCCAAAAAGGCTTGTTACTCATGTAGGAACTTCTCACATTTGGCAAATAATTGTGTGAGTGAATACAATTCATTCGTTGACAATAGGTCATCCAATGTCACCTATACACCTTTTGTCCACATTAGACCACAGGCTACTAGACCAGCTCCTTTCTTCTCTAAGGCAGCTAATACCCATGGACAAAGGCCCTTTCAAAAGACCAACACTTGGTCAAACAGACAGTATGTTCCTGTAGCAAACCCTAATTTGGGCACTGACAAGAAAAAATTCAGCGTTGACAGGAACAAATTCAACGCTGACAGGCACAAATGCAGCGCTGACAGCTCCAAGTTTGGTATGAGACCTTATTTTAGACCATATAAACAAAGATACTTGGTTAGTAAGGGTCAAGGGTCTAAAGCATCATCCCACTTAACATGGAAACCTAAACAAGAACAAAACTCCAATTTTAATGGTATTTCGATGAGTTGCAATAGACTTAAATATCTTGAGAAGGTCATTACTAGACTCATTGGAACAAATTGGGTGATTAGGTCCCAAAGGGATGAACAGGGATTTGTGGTAAAGAATAAGATCACTCTAGTTGAACAACTAGACAGATCCAAGTCTGATAAGGCTTGGATCTCCAAAGAAAACTAATTTGTTTTCTTTTTGAGCAGCCTATCCAAAAGCAGGTTAATGATCAAGGATATTGGGATAGTGGATGCTCAAGGAACATGCATTGTTGGTCTTTCCACTGATATTATTTTTATCTACTGACATGTTATCTCTACCCATTATCATGGGATAGGGTAGCCTCTGTTGGTGTGTGTTTTTGTGGTTTTTGTCTAACTATGCAGGAATGTGGAGCTACATTTGGATGGATACAGAATTGCAAACTTTATTTATGAAGGTTGGAGTGTTTACATTCCTATCTTGAGATAAAATTTTGCTTCTTCACATATAATAATTTGTATGCTTTTGTTAAGGGGGGTAAACCTTTAGGTTTTTGGGTACTCTTAGAGCACTCTTGCACAATTCAAGATTGTGTCCACTGGTGAGTGGGGGTTAGAAATAATGAAGGCTCTTTCTATATGAAATTGTTGGAATTTCTAAACCTCGAGGCACTGTAGCATGCACGTAGTTTATTTTGCATGCATGTTGCCAAGACTTTTGACCTAGAATTGGGTGTGGTCGTATGGGTGACTTGGGGTAGATATATATTTTTAGGCTTACTTGGGGAGTTACAAAGGTTTTATATGAGTTAACTTTCTCTTTGGGGCATTTGTGAACAAAGGACTCTAGAGTTCATGTGTGTCTATCATGCTTTTGCATGAGTGTATGCATGAACAGTGTTTGTCATTCTTGCTTATTAGAGACTATTTAATTTCCTTAGGATTATTACCTTTGTTTATGTTATAACTAAAGTTTTCCATTTGCAAGTCCATTTTATGTTATGACATCTTAGCTGGTGTCATTTATAAACTTCTTTATTGTCCCAAAATGTTTCATCACCCTTTCATTTTTTTCAAATTTTTGGATATCTGGAAGCCTAATGATCATTGAGATGTTTTTCCTAGTGATTGACATCTAGTAGCAGCAGATATCACTTTCACAAGGGTGTATAGTGTTATGGAGATGGCTAAGACTATTGGCACTAGCTTTAATGCAAGTCAAGTCAGTCTTATCATCAGTAAGTCCATCCCCATGTCCTATGAATCAACATTGAGGATTCATTTCCCGAATGTGGATGAGGACAGTATGAAACCTTTGACATTAATAGAATTGACGAAAATCTGTATTAGCTTGTAAAAGCATAATACAGAAATGGTACAAATTGTCAAGGATCACTGTTTTGAACTGATAGACTTGGAAGCTGATGCAAGGAGGATGCTATTAGTTCCGTCCTTGTATATGGATCTTGGAGAGGAGTCTTAAAAGGGGAGGAGCAATCGAATTTGAGTGACAAAAGTAATAAAGAAAGCTCCAAAGACTCTACAGGTGCTGAAGATGATTAAGACCAAGTGAAGGCTGACTAGATGATTAAGACCAAGTGAAGGCTGACTATACAAGTGATTTGAGTGATTGACTTTTCGAGATTTATTATTACTCAAATTCAGGGATAAGTATATTTGTAAGAATCCTCTTTGTATGTTTTATTTTATTCAGAAACTTGATTACTAGAGTAGATATCAAGTTTACGGGAGGATTGTTGGGAATAAAATTAGTTAAGTCACTTGAACGCTGACAAGAGGAAATTGGACACTAACAAGAGTAAACGAGGCGCTGACAGATGAGACGCTGATAAGAATTATCAAGGCGTTGACAAGAAGAATCTTAAAGACAAAGACAAGGACTAAATCTGCCAATGATGAATTCTTCAAGCTGGTGGACATAATATGAAGATAAGAATTCAGAATATATTCTTAAATGTTTAAAAGATTTAGTCAATAAGTTATTTGAGTATGTTTATCTTATGTCTCTTCCTAAAATAGTTGATCTTAGCTTTTTGTACAAGGATCCTTAAACCTATAAAAGGAGGCCTTAGGGTTAGACATAAGACATATCTTTTTCACACACCTCTTCCACATATCTCATAACACTTTCATTGTAATCATTCATTGATATTATTAATCAAAGTGAAAGTTTTGTTTACTTTGTTTTGTTCTTTGTTCTAAGTGTTAAATTCCGTATAACACTTAGTTTGTTCAATACAACAAAGTTTCTCTACGTGTTAAACTTGATTTAATCTCGTTAACACAAAGCTAAATCGATCTAAGTTTTGGGATCAACAGGAACTAGAAATTTGAAGCGACACATGCTTCAATGTTTTGAATTTGAAGAAGGCGGGCCACCAGGGAAACGCGCCCCGTTAGACCAAGATATGTATCGGGAGAAATTGATCATTACTATTATCAAACATAAATATTCCTTTAATTATGTTGAGCATTAGGCAACAAGACAATTACATAATTTTTTGCATTGAGATGCGGTACCTATATATGGAAATTCAACAAAGAAAGACGTGACAACTATATACAAGAGGGAAACGACAAAACTTAAGATGGATCTAGAGAAGGTAAGTAGCAAAATCTCTTTCATGGCTAATTTATGAAGTTAAATAGGAAATGATGGGTACATGGCTTTCATGGCACATTAATTTGCGTATTAAGGAAGAAAGTGTCAAATTTTCATGTTGTATCGCCTCCTCATTCGGGTAAATTTCTAGCATCTGTTTTGATAAAGTTTTTATCAGATTAGGGGATTGAAAACAAAGTTCTTACGATCACACTAGATAATGATAAGTATAATGATAGTTTAGTAGATAGTTCAAAAATTCATTTACGTTTGAATAACGTCTTAGTATGTGATGGAAAATTTATACATGTGCATTGTGGATCACATGTACAAAATCTTATTGTACAAGTAGGGTTGAAAGTGATTGAAGGATCCATTGCGAAGGTTCGAGAGTTAGTGAAGTATGCTAAAGGAAGTAGTGTATGAAAAACTAGTTTTGCAGAATGTATAACACATCTACTATTGCAATGTGGGAGGGCAAGATGTTGTAACAAGATGGAATTAAATGTATATGATGTTTGATTGTGCATTAGCTTATCAAACTGCATATGCTCGTTTGGATCTATTTGATGAATATTACACTTGTTGTCCAACACTAGAAGAATAGACAAAGATAAGGGAAATTGCCTAGTTTCTTAAACCTTTTTATGATATTACTTCAAACCTATACTCTTATAAAGTTTACAAATTCAGTTTTATATGAATAAGCAATTTGCAATTCTGATCCCGTTATAAGAAATATGGTAAAAGATATGAAAAAGAAGTTTGAAAAATATTGGAATGCTTATTGTAAAGTCTTGTGTTTTGTGGTTATTATGGATCCTTGGTATAAGGATTAATTACATTTTTTCTAAACTTGTAATGGGTCTTGAAGTACATATAGAGAAATTGGATGATATAGTTGATTCTTTGTATGAGTTATATGAGGATTATGAGCTTAACTATGAGACCATCCATTCTTCTTTTTGAGATGGGAATGGAATGTTAATTAGAGTGAAACAATTGACGAGTTAGATGAGTTGGCTGATTTTGAATCTTTTCCTAGTGGATTTTGAAGAGCTAAAACAAGTGGCAAGTCTAAATTAAAATTGTATTTAGAGGAGCCTGAACTTCCTAGAAAAACAAACATTAATGTTTTACAATTTTGGAACGAAACTTAAGCAAGGTACCCACGATTAGCTCTTATGGCGCGGGACTTAAGTGTTCACATCACAAAAGTAGCTTCAGAATCGTCATTTTGTATCGGGGTTCGAATATTGAGTAAATATTGAAGCTCATTGCCACCATCAAGTGTCGAGGTGTTGTTATGCACTCGTTACTGGTTAAATTTAGAAGATATATTCTTTAATTCTTTTTCCTTTTTACTTTTAGTTATGTGGAATATATATTTCTATATGATATGATATAACTGTTAATTTCTATTAACATTTTCAAATGAGAAGGGGAAAATGGAGAAAGAACTATTAGAATATCTTGAAGCTTATATTAAACGTTATTATTTCTGTCTAATAAGTAACTTCTTCCCTTATTCCCTTGAACAAATTTTGGCATAAAATTTGGGATAAGCGTAAGCAGTGCCTTTTAATATAAGCTTGAGCGAGAACTTATTCCCTTAAACAAATATTCTTTCCCGTAAAGGGCATTTGGGTTAACTCTAGTTGGGTTAGACTTAAGAGTTTTACTGGTGAAACAGTGTGGAAATGGGAAAGAAACAGACCATTATGGCTTTAACCTTCTGAGTTTGAATTTTAGTTATCACTGAACGTTTTACTCTATTATCAATCATTAAGTTATATGCACTTTTAGTTGTAACATAGAAGGCGATTATATTATCGAGTCCCCTTAATTGGTTTGATTTTTTGATTGTTCAGCTTCGTTATAGTTACGTTAAATACATACTATACATTGCCTCGTCCTTGGCACACTCGGTTTCTAACTATTTTCTAGTCTGTAATGATGTATGCGACTACTATGTTTTTTCAGTAGCAATAGATGTAGTTTTTCTTAAAAATGTCGACTTTATTCGCTTAATACCCAATATTATTGTACCACATAGTTAGCTCTTGTGATATAGGACAAGTTTATGCTTTCAATAAAACACAAAATGATATTTTTCACAGTGAAAGATTTCCACTTCAACTTGGAATTTTCTTATTTGAACAATTAGTGTTGCTAATAAGCTAAGTACCCTGGTTAAAAAGCGATATGGTACACTCTTGGTTGGAAGATTATAGAGAAACGCCACTTTAGTTGCGCATATATTGACTGTTATTGTAACTTTTCGATCAACTTATAGATCAACTTCGTTGATACATGTGAATAGAATAGTTACATACGGCCAGAGGCCACAAGCCTTGATATTATCGTACACGAGACAAAGACTAAAGACTAGCAAGTATAAGATAAATAAGAAACATGACTTACATGGTAACTAGCATATATATAGCACACAAACCCCTAAAAGTTTGTGATAATTGATAAGATCTTCAAACCACTCATAGGATCATGCATAAGTATAACTACTACAATGCTCGTATTAGGAACCTTTATTGAGCTAAGAATACCATCTAGCACAGTAGACAATATACATAACACATCAGTCGAACCCAAAACACCTAACTGAAATGTAATAATACCCCATATAATAACATTGTGATAAGCATCTTCACTACCTACAAAACTTTTGCTTCAAAACTCATCCCTTGAAAATCATTATTTACCACAATCCCAATTGTGGTGAACAAAAATACAAAGAAGGAAACTGCTACTTGTTGTTCTAAAACCATATGAGACGACTTTCCTTTTAATTGTTTTATAAAACAAGCTTAGAAAGAACAAAGATTAGACCATGTAAAGCTGATCCAAACACACCCAACATAAAATCTTGGGAAACTAGTTAAGATTTAAGATATATGGTGAATTAAGTCTAAATACAATATGAATGCTATATCTCATGTGATGGGATTAAATGCTTAAATAGATGCCTTAAAGACGCACTAAAGGATTCATTAAGGGCTTTATATTTTATAAGAGATTATTTGTGTCATTTTCATAAATGAAAGTTGATTTGACAACATTTAAATTTAACGGAAAGATATTAGAAATAATGTTAGCAACATTTAAGTAAAATTGAAAGACATTAAAAAGAATGTTAGAAACATTGAAATCTAATTCAAATACATTAGTATGAACATTAAAATTAGTGTTGAGTAGGAATTTATTCTTAAACCAAATAATAGAAATAATATGGATATTATGGAAAGCGTAAAGGTGGGAGAATACGTTTTCATTACTATTTCAAAAATTTTGTATTAGATTTCCGATCAAGAGGGACATAATGAGAAGGTTTGATTATAGTCAAAGACTATATGAGTCGAGTATCATATTAAACAATCACATTACTTTTCGTTAGTAAATGTACGTTTTCGTCAATAAATTTATATTTTCCTCAGTATTTTTACATTTTCGTCAGTATTTTTACGCTTTCGTTAGTAAATTTACGTTTTCGTCAGTAAACTTACGTTTTCATCAGTAAACTTACGTTTCGTCAGTAAATGAATATTTTCTACGTTTTCGTCAGTAAACTTATGATTTCGTCAGTAAATTTATGTTTTCATCAATATTTTTACGTTTTCGTCAGTATTTTACGTTGAAGAAATCGTAAAAGTACTGATGAAAACGTAAGGTTACTGACGAAAACGTAAAATCATTGACGAAAACATAAATTTACTAACAAAAGCGTAAAAGTTCTGACGAAAACGTAAATTTACTGAAGAAAACGTAAAAGTTCTGACGAAAACATAGAAATACTGTCAAAAACGTAAATTTACTGACGAAAACGTAAAAATACCGAAAAAACATAAAATTATTGACAGAAACATAAGATTACTGATGAAAACGTAAATTTACTGACGAAAACGTAAAAAGTTCTGATGAAAAGTAAAAATATTGGGGAAAACATAAAATTACTGACAAAAACGTAAATTTACTGACGAAAACGTAAAATACTGACAAAAACATAAAATTACTGACAGAAACGTAAGTTTACTGATGAAAACGTAAAATTATTGGCGAAAACGTAAATTTACTGACGAAAACGTAAGTTTACTGACGAAAGCGTAGGTTTACTGACGAAATCGTAAAATTACTGACAAAAACGTAAATTTACTGATGAAAACGTAAATTCACTGACGAAAACGTAAGTTTACTGACGAAAACGTAAGTTTACGGACGAAAACGTAAGTTTACTGACGAAAACGTAAGTTTATTGACGAAAACGTAAATTTACTGACGAAATCGTAAAATTACCGACGAAAACGTAAATTTACTGACTAAAACGTAAAATTACTGACGAAAACGTAAAGGGTTAATATACACGCAGGTTACTAAAGTTTGGCCAAAGTAACGATTTTGTTATTAAAGTTTGGCAAAAAAATAAGGTAACCGGTTGCTTAACCGGTAACCCATCCCATGAGTAACGGCAGGATAGTTTTTCTAAACGTTTAGTAACAAATAAATGAAACCCGTATACAATAGTAACCTAAGTGTAAGGTTTTTTACTTTAGTAACAAAATCGTTACTTTGGCCAAACTTTAGTAACCTCTGTGTATATTAACTATTTCTATTACTCGGAAAATCTTTGCTTTCATACATTAATACTTTAATACCAAAAAGCTTGTGATGGAACTGTCAAGAATTTGCTCAATTTAATTTGAAGAAGAGTTATTTATAAATTAACGATATGAATATCGAGTATATGCAGCTTTGGGTTTGGTATGAATTAATTTTTGGGTCAATGTAGCAAACTTTTGGCGTATTTTGTAATATAGAACATGAGTAGAAGAATTGGACATGTATTTTGGAGCACGAGACTTTGTAAAAACTGGTTTTATTTTAAACATAAGGTCAAGTTATATTTACGAATGCATTGGTATAAACTGGAGCTCGTCACTCGTTGTAGTGAATAAACGGGGACAAAATCGAAGTGCACACTTTAAGTAAAGAATTCTAACACTCGAAATAATTTATTAAAAGCTGTTCAAAACGTCGTTTTATTCTGTCGCGGGATGTGCTAACTTTAAAATCGTTTGATAATGGGCTAAGGGATTAAAAGTCAAATTTTCTGCATTTCAGAATTTTTCTGAAATAAGCATTTTGATTAATTTTTCTTATTCAAGCTTCGACTAAAACTAATAAGTTATCCGAGATATTACTATGTGAAACCTCTTTAGTATGTGAGTCGAGTTGCGTGAATGTGATATAAAAGATCAGTTTTAAGGAAAGCATATGTACAATAAAAAGGCCAAGGTTGATTTTTAAGAGTCAATTGGACTAATTCGAGTCATGATGGATACTTGTATACACGTAATAAGATAAGCCATAATAATAGTAAAATGAAAGTTTGAAAATTCTTACTATGTACGTTTTTGGTACTTAAAATATGACCGTTAATGAGATTTTGACACAAGTATCGAGATTTTCAAGCCTAATGATTTTATCAATTATGATGACCGAGTCACCGAATCTACTAATGTTAGTAATCTTCTTGAGATTTAACTTTCGAGAAATAAAACTTTCTAAGTTGAAAATGACATATATGAAGTCTTTAATGGTGTAACATAAATTGAAAATATGCAGATGTTCGCTTTTTACAATGTACAAGGTAACATTAATTAAAATGCTCAAGTGGAGTATCCATCGCACGCATACTTTTATTACTTTTATAAGACGGATATCTAATATTTTGAGTCACGATGGTTCAACCATACGACCTCGCTTCTTCAATTTCGCGAGTCTATATTGGAACCTGGGTAGTCCTGTAATTGTTTATTTTTAATATTGTCCATGGTATGAGACAATTATATTTTTTATGGATCGTTACTTTGTAAGTATATGTGAATAAGAGTATGTCACCCGGTGTATTTTTTGTCCTCTTCACGGACCCCGTAACTTTCTCTTCTTCTAATTACCGGAACCTAATTTGGTGGAGTGTGTGTGTAACTCGAGACGATGGGAATTATGATCGTTGTTCCATTTTTGGCGTTTGTGATGATGTTCGATGTCCACCCCATGTACCTATAGATTTTTGCTGTTATCTCGAAACTCTTGTCATATCTTCGAAGTATTTTCAATTCTAATGTAATTCATTTCAGTTGGCAATTTTATCGCTCGTCCACCTCCTTCGATCTCATTGATTCTTGATTTTTACTACTAGTTGTGCTTGCAATGATTTTTAATCTGGAACCACCTTACTGTCATTTTGTGAATACTTAATTCTAAAAATATATGTATGAGTATGTGAAATGTTTCATTGAACCAAATGCAAACGGCGTCGATTTATTTATTTGTTTATTCATAAAAAGGCAAAGCAAAAATATGTTTCCAAAATGGATGAAAAATATTTTGATGTGTTCTTTGAAACGATGGTAACAATATTTTCCCATTTCAAATTTCATTTCAATTAATTCAATCATTTTGAAGAATGGGTCGAAAACTTTCATAGTCAATTTAGTGTGTAATAATAATGTTTGTGTCGTCTCTCGATCCTCAATTATGCACAGGTTAGCTAACTATGCATAATTCGGGAAGAGCCTTGTTTTGTTGGATGTCGTTGCTTGGTCCTCAAGTATGCATAATCTAGCTAATTATGCATAGTTTAGGAAAAGCATTGTAGTGTCAAATCGATTGGTCATATTTAAACATGTAGTTTTTGATAAATGGTTGGGTGAGAACGCTTTTAAAATGGTGGATCCTTATGCAAGTAACCGTATTCCCTTTGATTTCTAAAGAAAAAGATTGAATTTTCTTGTGTTCCTTGAAATCTTTTCTTTCTATTGGCGTTGACTTAGTAAGTCACCTTAACCGAGTAATTCTAGAAAATGTTTTTATGTGTTATATGTAACGTGCGAATTCCATCAAAATCACTATGTTGATGATGAAATACCAAGGGATCTCATACCGGCACGGAAAAGAAATTTTAACAAAACTAGGATACTGCCAAAGTGGAGGAAAGCCGAGTTCGAGTAACTCTGAAGGAAATGACGAAGACTTATCCTACATAAAATGTATCATATATTATCTATTTTCTTTTTCTCGTTCTTCTGATATGTCAAACGACACGCGATAGACTTTTGAAGTTTATGTGCGACAACCTTTGCTTGATTTTGTTTGTGTTATATGTGAATTAGTCGAGTGGTCGTACATTATGCGAGCTCAAGGTTGCATTACAAAATGACGTCTGATCGTGCATCACGTGTACCATGTAATATCTTTTCGACTTTCAACGGTGGTGCTTATTGGGATTTTGAATGCGCTTGGGGCGGAAGTAAGATGTTGTTCTTGTAATATCTTTTTGGTATGGATCCATGTGTGAGCACCCTCTGATAGCATATATATTTATTTTCTTTCTTTTTGGATATGCATCCATAATTTGCAAGCTCGTGAACATGCTTTAACTTGTAACTCTCTCTTGACTGGATTTATCCAAGAATCCCGTCGAGTATTCTTAATTATCATGGCTTGGCTGATTAGTAAGCATGAGTTAACCCGATTGAACTTTTGACTTGCCATGGTTTGGCTATATTTTCAAATATGTCGTATTGTGATTGTATGTGCTTAGTAATGACTTTTGTGTTTGAGCTGGATTGATGTTTTCAAGAGAGTTATGTATACGCCGAATGATTTCCGTATCGATGAATTCGTTTTGGCGAAATAGGTTTGTATGTACGTAATATTGCAATAAGGTGATTTTGTATGACTAGTGTTAATTACTTCGTCTTGTATATTCTGAACATTTTCGATGGGGGTTGTGTGCGACCCGTGCAATTTTATTTTATGAGTGATTATCTTTATGAGATTGATGGACCACGTGAAAGAACGATTAGAATGTTGGAAGACATGCTCCCAGCGTGTGTGTTTGATTTTTGGTAGTAGTTGGGATCGACAGTTGCCTTTGGTGGAATTCTTGTACAACAACATTTACCATGCTAGTATTGAAGTTGCACCATTTGAAGCATTGTGTGAACGAAAGTGTAGATCGCTAGTTGGATGGAATAAAGTAGGGGAAAGTCAGTTTAATGAACCTGAGATGATTCGAGAGATCACAGAAAAGATTGTGCAAATTAAGAATCACACTTGTTAACCGCGAGAAGCCGTCAAAAGAGCTATGCCGATAACCGTAGGGAGCCATTGGAAACTGAAGTTGGAGACATGGAAATGTTAAAGGTATCACCTTGGGAAGGCGTAATTTGTTTTACAAAACGAGGGAGGTTGAGTCTGAGGTACATTGGACCAGTTGCTTATTAGTTGGAGCTATCGGAGGAACTTCGTGAAATTCATAATACTTTTCATGTGTTGAACTTGAAGATTTGTTTGGCGGATAAGGATTTAGTTACCCCATTAGATGAAATCTGACTTGACGACAAGTGTCACGTCATAGGAGAACCAGTGGAGATCATGGATAGAGAGGTTAAGCGTTTGAAGCAAAGTAGAGTTCCAATTTTGAAGGTGCGATGGAATCTAAGACGTGAACTGGAGTTCTTGTGGAAACGTGAAGACTTATTTAGGAAGAAGTACCCTTATCATTCTAGTAGTACGAAATGCGAGTATAAGAAGAGGCGAGCGTCGGGACGTCACTCCCTTAAGGAGGGGAGGATGTGACACCTCGTAACTAATGTCATTATTTAATCCCAATTTTACGACTGATTTTAAATTTTTGAGAAGTTTAAGTACTATTATTATTATTTGACGATTTAAGTTGAAACCGAAGTTGGAAGTCTTATTTTTATGTTTTGGCAAGTAACGAGAACTACTAGTGATCGCGATACCGACGAATGCCCGAATTTTACGTTTTATTATCGGTTATCTCGATATTGGAGATTTTTGGAATTCTCGTTTCATTACGTATTAAGTCGAGTCGGAACTTTATTATTACTTTTCGTGTGCGTTAAATATTTGAAAAAGTATTTTTATTGAACGAGATATTAATTTTTATAAATCCGGGACGAAACCCGACTCTCGAAAATTTTTAAAAATCGACTAAGTACCATTTCCCGCTCTTTAGCTATTGTTTTATTACTAAGGCCAAAAGAAATCCTTAATTACACAAACTACCTTCTCATCATATAAAAGAAATGTTTTACACACACTAACCATTTTTAAACATTTCAAAAAAATGAAGATCCTCCCCCCCTCTTTGACCGTCAGCTACACCCACCACCACCATCAAACCACCACAAATTTTGTTTTTAAGAATAAACCAAGCATAGACCCATCTTAATTTTTATCTTGTAAGTGTTATTCAACCATAAAATCAAACATGCATTCACTTTGATTTTCCAAAAATTATTTTTATGAAAAAGATTGAATTGATCTAATTTGTTCAATGCATGTCTTTGTTTTGATGTTAACATCCATTGTTGGTGTATATTGAAGCTTGGAACAAAGGTTTTTTTGGTGTTCATGGCCTCAAAACTCACGAAACATTTAGGTTTTTTAATGTTCTTGATCATTTGATCTTTTAAATCATTTGCAAGGTTCTATAAAGTGTTATTATTATTATATTTATTTTTATTTTGAGCGCATGCATTGTTTATTAATTTTGATAAAATGCATGTGGATCATGCAAGTGATTAAGGTGTTAGGAGTTGTTGTAGATGATGGATATAGGCTAGTTGATGTGTAGTTGAGTTTGGAAATGGGTCAAAATAGGTTTTAGTATGCTTTTGAAAGAGTCATTTTTGACCAATAGGTTTAAGGTCAATTTTTGTGGGTTTAATTTTGGCTAAAGGTTGAGATGATAGGATATTGTTGTAGAGTTTTTCTCAAGCTTCAATTCAGTATAAAGTAGACCTTCCAATTCAAAACGATGAGGAAGATACGCTAGTTTGAATATTCGTGTACCGAGAGACGAGTATCGACACAACACGAAATTCTTGTCGATAATTGGTCAAATCTCAGGGGCTATAAGTAGAGTTCTAGAAATGATTGGAAGCTGATCTCAGGTCCTAAACTTAGTATTTTGGGTCTATTTTCAAATTCAAATGTTGGATTTGTAAATGGTTTTGGTTAAGTATTGTTAATGCAAACATTACGATGTTTAGTCGATATAATCTCTTCGTGTTTTGTTGATGACAAACGAATAAATCGCAATACATTATGTAAAATGTTAAGGTACTCTCAATCACTTAAGAATACATTTGTATACTTCTCTCGACACCTCCAAGATCACATTCGGCATGAATTACTCAAGGTATGAATAAACAGGTCATTAACCTAACTAAGTGATGAAGGATTAATATTTTTCTTAAAACTCACATTTAATCAAATGTGACAAAAGATTTTAATAAACTTTATTTTTAAGAGAATGTTCTATTAAAAAGAAAATGGAAATTTGAATTTGTAATATTCTAAAAAATATTCCCTAAGGTATATTTCAAAGAATATTCTTGAATTTGAATTTGGCATATTCCAAATGCCAAAGGAATATCCTTTGAGGGTATAAATGATATTTCCCCACTAAAGGACAAAAATGCACGGTCTACAAGCCGGAGGTTCCTTAAAGGAACCGCGGTTCCTTATTGATAAGGAACCGCGGGGGCATTTAAGGAACCGCGGCTATATAGAGCCATTGCACTCTTGTCCTATAAATAGTGGATCATTTCTAGCTTTTCTTTCAACCCTTTTTGCACAGTTTCTTCAAAAACATCTTTAAACTCCTTGATTAGTTAGTTTTGTATAATATTGTTTAAGATGTGATTCTATCCTCCATCCTCTCATCCTCTCAAGTGTAAAGAGAAGAACACTTTCATTACCATGAAGTGTTGGGTTCATAACATGATGAAGATCTCTCCTTCTAGATCAAGTCATTGTTTTCCTACTATGTATATGTAGAAGATCCAAGTGTTGGGTTCACTTGGATGTGTTTGTAAGGGTAGAAGATCCAAGTGATGGGTATCCTTGGATTAGGTGTTAGTTATGTAGATCCAAGTTTGTTAATACTTGGATATAGTGTTAGTGTCATAGATCTAAGTGTTGTGTGCTTAGATCTATATGGTTTATGTGTTTAGGCCATAAAACACAAGGTTTGTTATGTTGGGCCATAAAACATAACTAGTGTGAAGATCGGTGTAGATGTGTGTAGATTGGTCCTACCTAAGATTAGGACTCGACATCTAGCCTTATGTCAGAAAATGGTGAAGTAGGCGACGTGTGTAGATTGGTCCTACCTAAGATTAGGACTCGACTTTTAGCTTAGAGTCGGAAATTGGATAAGCGACGTTGTGTATGGTTTCTCCACCTTAAGGAGCTTGTTGACTAGTGAAGTAACTCTCGAGTAAGGTGTACTCGAGGAGTGGAGTAGGGCGAAGAGGAGCTTCGTGACCGAATCACTATAAATCATCGTGTCGGTACTTTCCTTTACATTTACGTATTTACTCTTATTGATGCATTTATATGTTATTGTGTGTTGTGTGCATCTCATAATCTAAACATCTAAGTTGCGGAAAAGTTAAGGCTTAGTACGTGTGTGCTTCATGTTTATATTATGGTCAAGTGTACATCACTTAGTCTAAACATCTTAGTTGCGGAAAAGCTTATGCTTAGTACGCGTGTGCTTAGTGTTTAGACTATTGTTTGATGTACTCTCGATGTGATGTGTTTGTGTGTTTTCTTACTTGTAGTATTTATATTTCAATCAAACACATCTCATTTCTAGTCAAGCTTGATCGAGAATTTAATACCAAGGATTGTTTAAGTTTCACATTCAATAAATGGTTTCGTCCACTGTCGGCGGTTCCCTAAATAGACCAACAGTTCTGTATTGATAAAGAACCGAGGGTACAATAAAGAACCGTGCACAGTGGATTAAGCCGAAGTGTTTTGAAAATGAACTAAAACTATTCAACCCCCCTTCTAGTTTCTACAATTGGTATCAGAGCGTGGTTATTCAAGATCTTTGAAGTATATTGTACTTTAAAGCTTGAATCGATCTTTGATCTCTTTTTTAAGACAAATGGTTTTTAACAATGAAAACGGTTTTTAAAAATAGAGACGATCTTTGTATCAAGTTGTTCATGAAGAGTGATTACTTACGAGATGTGTTTTGTTGTTTCATTCGTACAAGTTTTGGTGTTAAATAAACGTTTTTTTCTTTTGTCTTTGGACATTCTTAAGTGATCATTACTATTGGTACTAGTGTTACTTAGTTGTCTATTTATGTGTGCATTGCATATAGGATTAACATCTCTTGGTTTACAAATGTTACATAAACATTTTGTACACCTTGGCATGTTCTGTAACACTTTTAGGTTTGAAAGCTTTTGGAGCTTGTCAAATCTATTGATGTGGGTCGTCTTACTCGATCATTGTTAAAACATGAAACACCCTTTGAAAATCTTAGCTACTTTCTCTTAAAAGAGTGTTTGTGGGAATCAAGAAAGATTTTGATTAAATATCAATTCATTATTTAAACTATGATTGGTATCATTATCGAATCTAATTGACATGTTTTTTACTGTAGACATAAATGTGATTTATTAATAATATACATCGGATCATAACTCACACTTGTGTTGATGATGGTATATTGAATCTACTTGTTCAAATTATTAGACATATTTTGTTTAATAATTGCTTATAATGCACAATGGAGTCAGTTTGACAACTTGTATGTTTCATCCGAAATACTCAAGTAATTTACATTGCAATGCAATTTGTAAATGTGTCATTTCCGAAAGACCAATCAAGAGTGTTCTTTTGCTTTGTGTAAACGTTGTTTATACATTTCAAAGTCATTGGCCTCAAGTATTATTAAGGTAAATAACCTTAACTAGACTTGTTTGACAAGATATGCAATGGTGCATTCTTAACCCTCATTTGGTTGTGCATTGTGTCGTCATACATTTTTCATCCTTGGTACACTTTATTAGGCAAATGTAGGAATTACATTTTGTCTAACTTAAGAATGACTACTAGAGAATTTATTGCACTAGAATCTTAATTTGACCTAACGGTTGAATTACTTCCATGTGGGAAGTTGGGTTATTGTATAACTCGTAAAAAATGGTTGTGCTTAGCCTTAATTGAGCACATCTAGTGATAGTCTCATACTCATTCTCTAAATGGATTAAATGGCTCTTCCTAAATATGACTAATGATAGCTTACTTTGATGAACTTTGTATGTGTGGAAACCTAAGTTTCCTCGATCTTTTAGCAACTAGGAACGATTCTCATTCACTTGATTCAATCAAGGCGGAATAGAATGAAAACCGTTAACAAGGTGTTTATGCACAAAGAACACAAAGAATTACTCAAGGATTACTTATTATATTAATAATAAACAATCACTAGGTGTGTATACATTTAATCCCACACCTAGTCGACACACTGAATAAAACCTATGACCCTTGTTCCTTTTATAGAGTAAGGATTAGGGTTTACAAGAGATAATATCAAATAAACATGCATATCTTCTATTTAAATAAACTAATACATAATATTAATAAATAATATTTTGAATATTTATCCTAAATAGATTTCCAACAGCGTTGAAGGCTGTCAGCGTCTCGTTTAACACTTGTCAACATCTAGACATAATGTGTCAGTGTTGAAACAAATGCCTTCGTGTTTTCTTCGTTTTGAGTTTCTGCCACATCAACTTTTTGACCCAACAATCTTCCCCTAGTTGATGTCGGTAAAACTCTTTGTGTATCTCTTGTAAGTGGTACATCATCTTCAAATTGCTTCCCCTCAAGTCTAGCATGCATATCTTCCCCTTTTCGTCACATCAAATAGGGAAGGAAACAATGTATGCAATCGAAGATTCTCCAAATGTAGGCTCTGTGTAATGATCTTGAATAAAAATAACTATAATAATCTTGATGTAGAAGTAGAATAACCCAAACCCGTGTTCCATATCTTGTACTATCCATGTGACGAAGTGTCATCAGTATACAAAAATCCTCATCCTTTGTGAGACACTGAGCACGATAATGTAACTCCTTCAAGTGATAGAAAATATGTGCATAGAGTACCATAAGAAAAACCACATATTCCTAGATCTTGTATCACTTCATCAGTAACAATGTAAGCACAAACAAGTTATCTTAAAAGTCAGTGGTTGGAAGTTCACGACTTTAAGATATGATAAAACACAAAATCGCGAAAATCTTCTTCAAACATCAAACTTACCATAAGAATTATTCCCCTTAAGCCAACACCTCTTCATGACGAGTCTTAGTGAACCAATATCTTCGTATATAAAAGTCAATATGGATAACTCTTTCACAAGGCTACCCCGATTACATAAGAAATATTACTCCAATAAATTACTTCACGAATTGTTGCTAACTCACGTAAAAATCATTAATCCCCTTTTAAAAATATCCAAGCCATTAATATCAAAACGATATTCTGAATAAAAAAGAGATTCCATGTACCTTCGTGTTTAAATACCTCGTTTTGTGTGCCAAAACATAACCAATTTTCCAAACAGCAACATTTCCTTTGTTGTCCAATAACCTTCACTGTCCAATATATTTACCATATGTATTGTCCAATATCGGACAATACTTGTCAGTGCTTTGGACAACATATCTCGGACAACACATATCAGTGCTTCTGTCAGCGCCTGTTTTATTACTTGTAGGCGTCTACTTCCATCAGCGGGTGAATAACATATGGCAGTGTCTCGAATATATAGTGTGAGCGTCTAGAGTAACCACAGACATCATCATTGGTAATACAACACGTGACAGTGGCTAAAATTCTCTTTAGAATGTGTAACATTAATAATATGTGAATATCCTCTATTCACAAATAACGTGAAAGCTTTAGCTGCTCACATCCTGGATTCATGTAGTAATTCACCCTTATCAAATCATGTATTTTCCATCCTATAACCAAGATAATCATATCCCTACAAAGTAGGACTTATCTCGTAACACATATGTATCATATATATGCTGCGTAATATCTTACCAAAATATTCTGACCATGAATTAACAGCCTGTAATTTCCACATGATACTCGTAGTGTCTGACGTATGTCTCTATCTGCCCAAATAATAAACCAAATTTTATCATAACACGTGAACATATACTTCGTATCATTTGGACCATAAACAACTCGATCAGCTGTATTCTCTTGACTTTCATAACCATAACATCTTGTGACAGTCATATGTCACATCTGATCATCAAACTCATTACCAGATCTAGGGTTTATATGAAACCCTAAAAATGATTTCCAAAATCGAAACCCTAACCTAAGGTTTGAGAATCGACCTAGGATTGAGTGAAAAACCCTTTCCTTGCTGCTTTAATAGTTCGACAGGCTGCAAACATCCTTTTTCTGTTATAGAAACGATCTAGGGTTTTTAGAAACCCTAAATCATTATTTTATGTGAAAATAGAAAAATTGAATACCTTATCCTCAACCAACTTTGGCATACTATAACTCGATAATGAAAGCTCAAATTAAAGATCGCTTCGGTAAGATCCTAGACATAAGTGCCAAGAACCTACAATAAAAATTTCACGATGATCTAACGGTTCAGTAAAAAGTTATGGTCTTCTGAATACTGTTGCGCACACAAAACCACCCAGAAAAACCCTAAACGGATTTTTCTTCCTTCTCACCATTACGAACACCTTGTTGGTCCTAGCATCACGAGCCACGAGGCTCTGATACCAACTGTGGAAACCTAAGTTTCCTCGATCTTTTAGCAACTAGGAACGATTCTCATTCACTTGATTGCATCAAGGCGGAATAGAATGAAAACCATTAACAGGGTGTTTATGCACAAAGAACACAAAGAACTACTCAAGGATTGCTCATTATATTAATAATCAATAATCACTAGGTTTGTATACATTTAATCCCACACCTAGTCGACACACGCTTTATGTTTACATTGTATATGAAAGTTATGAATAAAACCTATGACCCTTGTTCCTTTTATAGAGTAATGATTAGGGTTTACAAGAGATAATATCAAATAAACATGCATGTCTTCTATTTAAATAAAATAATACATAATATTAATAAATAATATTCTGAATATTTATACTAAATAGATTTCCAACAGCGTTGAAGGCTGTCAACGTCTCGTTGAACACTTGTCAGCGTCTAGACACAATGTGTCAGCGTTGAAACAAATACCTTCATGTTTTTTTTCGTTTTGAGTTTCTGCCACATCAACTTTTTGACCCAACAGTATCCCATTAGGATTTTTTTCTTTTGTAGCCATTAGGTTTTTCTTATCTTTCTTCCTACATGCTAATTGAACCTTTGTGTTTTTCCTTTGTGTGTGTTCTAGTTTTTATTGCTCTTTAGCATAACTTTATGATAAGTTAGACTAGAACATTAGGATTTTCCGAATTGGAAAAATTCCCTTATCCTCCAAAACACACCCTCTGTGCGCGGATCCTTAATTGTCTGGCGGCTCCATATATATATGGAACCGCGGGTACAATTATTGAACTGGGGCCAAAAGCAACCAAAAACGGATTTTCTAAAACTTCCTAATTGTTCCAACACCCTTTGGAATCTTTGTTTCAAACCTTTGATTACTCCTAAAATATCTTGTGCTTTCTCCAATTAACCCTAAGCATTTTTTATTTCTTTCCCAAAGCAAAATGTATTTTTCACAAAATGAAAGCCTTGATTATCCACAATTTTCTCAAATCTCTTTCAACCCAAATTCACCACAAAACACACCTTATCAAATATTTTCTCATTTTAAGAAAACTGATTTTGGAAACTCTTCTTTTCCACCACTTCCCTTTTGTGTTCTTCCTCCATCACATGATTATGTCATGCATCATGGAACATATTGTATTTGTTATCAATATCAACATCTTGTCATGTCTTATATCTATGATGAGTTGAATTACAAGATTATCACCAAGCCTTCTCCACCAAATTCTGCCACCACCTTGTCTTTCATTTAAGCATGTGGATTGCTTATTGCTAAGACATCTAATTTAAGCAAATCTTAGAATTTTAGTGTAACTAAGATTAAAATTATACTTAAGTTTTAGGCTTGTGTTTCATACATCTTTGTATGATCTTTATTTTCTTGTATTTACTTTTATGTTTTTCTATATGATTTGTCTTTGGGTCTTGGATCTCATTGTTCTTGTGTTCTTTCTTTTCTTCTTTATTTTCTCACTCGGTTGTCAAGGAATGTTAGATTTAAATCTAATTCCTCTCCTGGTAAGATTGACAACTTAAATATTTCTTTTGAAATATTCAAGTAATTTTAACTTGCAAGTTCAATTATTAAAAGTCATATCTGAAGCATTGACTTTCAAGCCATTTAGCATCATATGTTAAATTGTTTGACCAAGTGATTTTCTTTTGAGTCGATAATCGTTTTTGGACACCCACTGTCCACGGTTCCTCAAATAACCTTGCGGCTCATTATTGATAATGAACCACGGACCTATTTAACGAACCGCGGCCAGTGAGTCCCTTTTGTTCGTCTTTTGTCTATCTCTCTCTTTGACGAGTTTTCTTGAAGATTCCTTCTTTTCTTCTCTTTTGAGTCTCTTCTCTCGTTTTCTTTCAAGACTTCACTATCACCTAATAAGGTATAGTATTCTTGAATTATTTTGTGAAGTTATCCTTAACTTCCTTGTTGAGTCTCTCCCGATTTATTTTAATCATGCCTCTATAAGTTGAGTCTCTCTCTTCTATCCTTTCTAAACTAAGTCGAGTCGAGCCTCACCCTTTCCTCATCATGTAATTGTTCTTTTAACATTCACAATGATTGAGAAGAGCTACGAAACTTTGAGCATGCAGTTTATCGTATGCTAAACATCATCCATCTTGGTCTTTCTATTCTTTGGCTTATTTGATCTCTTTCTCTATATCATTGAGTCATCTTTTTGGTGTCGACATTCATAAGCGTCCTTGCCTATAATGTCTTATATCTAGTTTTTTTCTTAAGCGTCGATTTATCCTCGCTTTTGGTTTTTCTTTATTTTTGTACCTTGATTCCCGACTTAAAGTTTTTGGTGCTTTCTAAAGGAATTATCTTTAAGGTAAAAAATGTCTTTGGTTTGAGATTTTTTCTGTCTCTCTCGCTGTTGAGAGTTGATTGCGGTTAAAATTTACAATTGGATTGGGTGATTCCAACAATTCTAAGTTTTTAACCTTTTGAGAGGATTTTGGTTAAATCTTGAATTTTCTTGGGTGATTCTAAAAATTCTAAGCTTTTTACCCTTTGACATATTATCATTACAATTGGTATAGATGTTTCTTCTCTACCTCTATTCCAACAATTGTGAACTGATCTTGTCAAGGTCCTCTCCTTTGACTTGTCTTTGGATTGATAGCATCGCGTGCACACTTCTTTCTCCAATGCTTGTCATTGTTTGTGCAAAAAACTTGTTTATCGTCCTTGTTTTCATTTTTTTCTCATAGTTATTCTTCCTCTCTTTTCGACTATGTGGAATTATTTTATTGTCCTTGTCATACTCTCTTTTTCGGTATTCGTGCCAATATATTAAAGTGGAGTATGTCCTCTCGACAATATTTTGTTTATAAATTGGACATCTCTTTTCTATCTTAGTCCTCTTTATATATTTTTTGGTGTCACCAAAATAAGTTAGGTTCTCTTTTCTATCTAATAGCCCTCTTATTTTTCTTAACTTGTCATATTTTTTACACTTCTAAAAGTTAAGATTGTTTTAGCTTTATCTTGAGTCCCTCTCTTTGTACTTAAGATGTTTAAAGCTAATTTCGCTTGGGTGACATTGCTATTCATATATGCTCTTGTCCACTAACTTTGTTTTGTAGGACTTTTCTAACCCTTCTTTGTAGCTTGTCACTATCCTTGCTTCATTGGTGTCTCAAGCAAAGAGGAGCTCATATTAAGGGGGAGCATCTGCAAGATTTCTAGTCATTACATTTGTGATCGTTGACTCACTTAAATTGCATTCATCGAACTTCTTGCAAGTAATGAATTTTGGAATCTCGAAGATAAGCATTTTATTATGCATGGATTTGGTTAACCTATGTTGATTGAAGACCTCACTAGGATAACACAAGCTCAATATCTTTAGATGATGGGTCAACGCTTTGGATTCTCGCCTCTCAATCGACGACTACAAGGGACGACTAGTTTTTTGGATGCAAGATCTTTCAAAGTCGATCCTCATTTTCTACAAATGAAGACTACCTTCCGGATGCAAGCTCTCGTGACGTCAATTATTCTCTTTCTCAAATGACGTGCAATCAATGACTACCACTTTGGATGCGTGCTCTCTCGACGTTGATTCTTTTCTTCTTCAAAGACGTTGACTACCTTTTTGATTCGACAAAAGGGGGAGACGTAAGTGTAAACGAGTAACTTATACATTTTAATATGTGTTATGGTTTACTTGTTTGTCATCATCAAAAAGGGGGAGATTGTTAGTGCAAACATTACGATGTTTAGTCGATATAATCTCTTCATGTTTTGTTGATGACAAAACAAATAAATCGCAATACATTATGTAAAATGTTAAGGTACTCGTAATCACTCAAGAATATATTTTTATACTTCTCTCGACACCTCCAAGATCGCATTCAGCATGCATCACTCAAGGTATGAATAAACATGTCATTAACCTAACTAAGTGATCAATGATTAATATTTTCTTAAAAGTCACATTTAATCAAATGTGACAAAAGATATTAATAAACTTTATTTTTAAGAAAATGTTTTATTAAAAAGAAAAGGGAAATTTGAATTTGTAATATTCCAAAGAATATTCCCTAAGGTATATTCCAAAGAATATTCTTTAATTTGAATTTGGCATATTCCAAATGCCAAAGGAATATCCTTTGAGTGTATAAATGGTATTTCCCCACTAAAGGACAAAAATACACGGTCTCCAAGCCAGAAGTTTCTTAAAGGAACCCGCGGTTCCTTATTGATAAGGAACCACGGGGGCATTTAAGGAACCGCAGGTATATAGAGCCGTTGCACTCTTGTCCTATAAATAGTGGATCATTTCTAGCTTTTCTTTCAACCTTTTTTGCACAGTTTCTTCAAAAACATCTTTAAACTCCTTGATTAGTTAGTTTTGATTAATCTTGTTTAAGATGTGATTCTATCCTACATCCTCTCATCCTCTCAAGTACAAAGAGAAGAACACTTTCATTACCATGAAGTGTTGGATTCATAACATGATGAAGATCTCTCCTTCTAGATCAAGTCATTGTTTTCCTACTATGTATATGTAGAAGATCTAAGTGTTGGGTTCACTTGGATGTGTTTGTAAGGGTAGAAGATCCAAGTGATGGGTATCCTTGGATTAGGTGTTAGTTGTGTAGATCCAAGTTTGTTAATACTTGGATATAGTGTTAGAGTCATAGATCTAAGTGTTGTGTGCTTAGATCTATATGGTTTACGTGTTTAGGCCATAAAACACAAGGTTTGTTTTGTTGGGCCATAAAACATAACTAGTGTGAAGATCGGTGTAGATGGGTGTAGATTGGTCCTACCTAAGATTAGGACTCGACATCTAGCCTTGTGTCAGAAAATGGTGAAGTAGGCGACGTGTGTAGATTGGTCCTACCTAAGATTAGGACTCGACTTTTAGCTTAGAGTCAGAAATTGGATAAGCGAAGTTGTGTATGGTTTCTCCACCTAAAGGAGCTTGTTGACTAGTGAAGTAACTCTCGAGTAAGGTGTACTCGAGGAGTGGAGTAGGGCGAAGAGGAGCTTCGTGACTGAACCACTATAAATCATCGCGTCGGTACTTTCCTTTACATTTATGTCTTTACTCTTATTGATGCATTTATATGTTATTGTGTTGTGTGCATCTCATAATCTAAACATCTAAGTTGCGGAAAAGTTAAGGCTTAGTACGCGTGTGCTTCATTATCTTCAAGTGTACATCACTTAGTCTAAACATATTAGTTGCGGAAAAGCTTATGCTTAGTACGTATGTGCTTAGTGTTTAGACTATTGCTTGATGTACTCTTTATGTGATGTGTTTGTGTGTTTTATTACTTGTAGTATTTATATTTCAATCAAACACATCTCATATCTAGTCAATCTTGATCAAGAATTTGATACCAAGGATTGTTTAAGTTTAACATTCAATAAATGGTGTCGTCCACTGTCGGCGGTTCCCTAAATGGACCAGCGGTTCTTTATTGATAAAGAACCACGGGTACAATAAAGAACCGCGCACAGTGGATTAAGCCGAAATGTTTTGAAAATGAACTATAAACTATTCAACCCCCCCCCCCCTTCTAGTTTCTACAAGGATGTCTAAATTGTTTTACATGTCAAGTGTGCAAATTGTCCGTTTTTTCGAGTCTAAAGATGGCTTGAGTAGAAGGTCTTAGAGGTAAAATATTTTGATAAAGTTTTAGGAGGGCTTTCTACAGGTTGTGAATGAGTTCACTAGGTTGTTTCATAAAATTTTGAGGTGTTTGAGTGTGGGAAAACAGCTTGTACATTTGGTATGTACGAGCATAATGTTTTTTGGAGTGTTGTCTAGTAAAGTGAACATGTAGAGGCGTCTAATAGTATCACTTGTATGGGTTGTTCTTGTGAGTATATTGTGGTTTTGATTTATTGATTTTGGTTTTATTAAGTATGGGTCAACACTTGGATATATCGATAAAGTACGCGCCTTATTTGGTAGGTTGCGGCTTTCGTGTTTTACCGGGCATCTACATCGTCGCTGATCGTCTTACTACTACTTCTAATACCTAAGGTGAGTCTATATCATCGCTTTTATACTATCTTGAAAATGATTTTAACCCGCGAGGGGGATACATGCTATTTGAAATAAAATGGAACACAAGTCATGAATGCTTGTTTGAACCTGAATGTTGCCATGATTGTATAATTTCATGAACCGTTAACTATTGTATTACCCTTGTATGGTATAGGAATAGCTGCTTATACAAATAGTAGTATAATGGGGTTGACGACCCTATCCGAGACGAGAGCTTTACGTCGAGTAACCTATGCGGACGGATAACTTGTGATAAGAATTAAGGTATAATTGCAACGATACCTCTAGAGGGGCGATGGTTTCACTTTAATCATGCTTGCACTTTGGCGCAGGTGATTAAGTTAAGGGGTCGGTGTCATGAGCTTAAAAACAATCACTAAATTTTGCTATAAGATGAAACACCTTAATAATAGATTGGATGATCATGATTGGTTTTTATACTTGTGTACAAACTGTGTTTTGATAAACCTATATATTCACTCAACTATTGTGTTGACGATTAGCATGTATTTCAGGTAATCGAGATTGATAGCAGCGGAGCATGCATGGAGGGATTTGGTGCTTTATTGGTCTAAAATTATGGATTTCCTTCCCTTTTTATCAAATTGTTTATTGTCATGTCTTGGTAAAAACTTGTTGTATTTGGATAAGATCTTTGGGGACAAGTAACGTTACTCTGATGGAAACTTTATTTTGGGTTAGAAATGTTTTAGACAATGGTTGTAAATATTCTTTTATAACTATTTCAAACGTCTCTTTTGTAGTCGTTTTCTATGACTGTGTGTGATGTGCTATGAAGTAACGCGCAAAGTGGTATTCCGCTGCATGGTAATTTGAGGGTGTTACATCGAAAATCCTTGTTTTTTCATTGTTTCCAATCTTTTTTATCCGTAATACATAATAACACATACCAAGTGTACTTTCAATATAAGTAATCATATTTTTTTAGTTATTTGTCCATTTTAAGGGTTTTTCGATATTAAAAAGGTGTGTGTTTAAGCACACACCGGTAACACAAAGTGAAACTTTTGGGTTTTCTGGCGTCGAAGAATGAAAATTGATTGTTGCTCATCTTACTAGAACCAGGGATGACGCAATGCTTCGTGACAAAGGTTAGTATGAGTTTGTGTTGGGAATCTAAGTTCATTAGATTCCCTGTATCATAGATTTAAACACAAATCAAGCTGTCTGATATTAACTTGCTTGTGCCTAGGAGGCAGACAAGTATCGCAAGACTCACAGAGATCTAAGTTTCTGTGAGAAACCTCAGAGGAGTCCATGTCAGAGACATTGTCAAGGAAGTCGAAGATTACTTGAAGACATACTCATTGGCTGTGATGGATAACAGCCAAGATGTATCAGGGACTTTGAGGGGTTGAGGGTTAAAAGGGGTGGCAATACCCTGTTAACACTCAGTACACTTTGGACATACCTTAGTGTGTACGAGACTATGAAGAAAAGGGAAACTATGTCAGCTCTATTTCCCTAAAGCATTGTGGCAGACTACCAAGAATAGAAGAGCATCTTGTGACAGAGGTTTGACAAGTGTCTGTCTAGTGTAGTCACCATCAACCAGTACTTGGATTCAACCTCGTACCACTATAAATAGGTTACGTAGCCTAGAGTTAATGTTCAACACTTTGACACATTTCACACATTAACTCTTAGAACTTGTTGAACCAAACAGTTGCGACTGTGTTCATAAGTTAGGTTTTAGTTTGTCCAAAGTGTGCACAACACATTGTTATCAAACGGTGTTATCCATAACACTTGTAATTCTTTATTATACAATAATAAGTATTACGTTTGAAAAGTAATTAATTGTGTTGATTAGTTAAGTTTATTGTTTCAATATTGGTTTAGGGACTTTCAATTGGTATCAGAGCGGTGTTTGATATTAAAACCCTTATAAACATCGTTCTAAGTTTTATAATCAAGATTCACCATGCCTGAAACAAGCAATACACCACCACCACCACCGTCTTCTGGGAACAACACTACTCCACCACCAACATCACCAAGACTTACTCATCCACCTCAATGAAGATGATCTACCTCAACTTCTTGACTCAAGAGACGGATATCATGTCACCAATGTACCAGTCTTCGATGAAGATGATTTTGCAAGTTTGAAGAGTCAATTCCTCGTGTATCTCGACGGACTTGAACCATTTCTTCTAGAAATTCTAGATAATGGACCTTATGTTCCCATGGCGCTTACCTCTGCTGATGAGAATCCTCTTCCCAAACCTCTCAAGTAGTGGACTCCAGCTGATAGGAAATTGGCAAACCAAGACAAACGTCTCAAGAGCATCATTATATCCTGTCTTCCCAAACACATCATGAAGTCTGTAATTCAGTGTCCTACAGCCAAACAAATGTGGACAGACCTTATCCTTGGTCATGAAGGACCCTCTGAAACCATAGAAACCAAGATTCAGGCACTCAGACTTCAGTTCAATGCTTTCAAGGCACTTGAAGGTGAAAAGGTTCAACAAACATATACAAGGCTAAAGATTCTTCTTAATGACCTTGCTATGAATGACGTCACCATTGCTCAAGCTGAAGTAAATGCCACATTTGTTAATAGCCTTCCAAGAAAATGGCTGAGTATGAATCAGACTCAGAGAGCTAATAACTCAATCAAGAATGACACCTTGGCTCAGCTATATGGAAAGTACAATTATGAAGAAGGGCTGATTGATACCATATACAAATCAGAGACTGAAAGATTTGTAGTTCAGGGAGCAACATCCAAAGCCTTGATTTCTACCCTACACCCTCATGACAGCGACTCTGGTGTTAAAGAAGACACACGTAGCAGCCAAGAGTTCTTGACAGACCTTAATGTTGAGTTTCATGAAAGAGCCTTGCTAGATAATCAAATGAGATTCTACAAAAGATTAAGGAGAGTAGGATCAACTAGTAAACAAATCGACAAATCAAAAGAAACGTGCTTTGCCTGTGGAGAACTTGGACACTTTCAAAAAGACTGTCCTTCTATAAAGACATCCTCACCTTCTTATCCATCATCTTCCACCAAACCATACAAGTTCAAATCACAACATAACAACTCATCCCACCAATTCAACTCCTTTGACTATGAGAAGAAGGATTAGAGGAACAAGTATAAGGCACTTAAAGCTGAGTTAGAATAGATGAATGTGAAGCTTGAAGCTCTGTCTAAGAAGAAAGGGGGTGATAAAAAGACAGAGAAAGGGTTGGTAGCTGAAGCGTATGATTGGAATGATGAGCCGCTGAATTCAGATGAGGAAGATACTACTAGAGTCAGGGCTTTCATGGCAATAGTTGAGGATGAACCAGCTGTTGGGAAAGGAGATGCAAGATCAGGACAATGGGTTGACATCACAATGAAAAAGGTACACAGGCTTCTTTCTATGGCTGAAGGTGATGAACGCAAACATGTCCTTGATTACACCATTGTTGATTTACACTTTGTTGAGGAATAAAGAAAGAACCTGCTTGATAAATTTCACTGTTAAACATGAACTGTTAACTGTTAGGGCTAAATATGAAACTCTCAAACAGATTAATTCTGAAAAGATATCTCTTCAAAATGAAGTAAATAGGTTAACCCTAAAGAACAGTGCCTTAAATGATCAAGTATCTGAATTAAATAAGGTTATAGAAAAATGGTTGGGCAGTAGGTTCACTATAGATGAATTGCTTAATGATGAACTACCTGCTGACATAAAAAGGGATATCTCTGCTAAGAAAAACAAATTGAAAATTCTCACCAAACCCAAAGAGATTGTTTTCAAATCTACAGAGACTATACATATGTCAGATCCCCTCTTGACAGATGTACCTATCTCTGAAGATGTGGTTGATTTACCACTCTTACCAAAACTCTCAGGAGTTGAACCAATCAGCTCTTCTAGAGGAGCTAAGGCTGAACCCAAAATAGATGTTGAGAAACCACCAACTAAGGTATTTGCCGTACCAGCTAAACAATTTGTTAAGCAAGTTGCATTTAAGCCTGTCTCAACAAAATCTGTGAATAAAGTTGATTCCTCAACTGAAGAACGCTTGTTGTCATTAATGAAAGAAGTAGAACTCTTGAAACAACATATTAAGCCTTCCGCTGAATGCTCTACTTCCTATGAACCTAAGTCTATTCTAGGAGAACCCAAAGGTGAAAGGATAGTCAAACCTTACTGTAATGTTTGTAAAAAATCCCATCACATGACCATAGATCATGATAGATAAATGGCTGTTAAGAGATCTCAGACACCTTCTAGGGATAGACAACAGGCTTCTAGGAGACAATTAGGTAACTACAGACCTTATCCTCCTTGTAAATGTTTTGGATTCACAAACCATCACTCAGATGAGTGTAGTGACTTTCCAGGATGTGATATATGTGGAAGGTTTACACATGAGACAGCTAACTGCCCTTCCCATCATCAAAATTTCTATAGGAACTCAAGAGTTGCTAATCAGCAATTCAGGGAACCCACTAGAAAGTGGGTTCACCATAGGAACTAACTTGTTTTTATGTATCCGTGCAGAAACATCTTAAGGAATCAGTATGGTATCTAGACAGTGGTTGTTCTAGACACATGACAGGGATTCGACAATACCTGCACAGATACTCAAAGAAGCCAGGTCCTAAAGTGGTGTTTGGGGATAATTCTTCAGGCGACACAGAGGGATACGACTCAGTGAACTGCAATGGGATAACGTTTACAAGGGTTGTATATGTGAATGGTCTTAAGCACAATCTTATTAGCATCAGCCAATTGTGTGATGCTGACTATAAGGTTTTGTTTACTAAGACTCAGGGAACCATATTCAACAAGAACAATGATGTGGTGCTTATTGCACCAAGAAGAAGAGATGTGTATGTCATCAACATGGCTACTTGCTCTAAAGACAGCTCCAACCGTTTTCTAGCCAAAGCCTCTGAAAGTGTCAATTGGTTGTGGCACAAAAGACTTTCTCATCTCAACTTTAGGAACATCAACAAGATAGCCACACAAAACCTGGTTGCTGGTCTACCTTTAGTGACTTTTTCTAAAGACAAGACTTGTTCAACTTGTATCAAGGGAAAGCATCACAGGTCTTCTTTTAAGACCAGGCAATCATTCTCTATTGACAAGTGCTTACATCTCCTTCACATGGATTTGTTTGGGCCTGTCAAACCTCAGACCATTAATCACAATAAATATACCTTGTTCATAGTGGATGAGTTTTCAAGGTATACATGGGTTTTCTTCCTCAGAAGAAAAAGTGATGCAGCTGATACTATCATGTCCTTCATCAGACAGGTTGAAAATATGAGTGATGTTAGAGTCAAAGATCTAAGAAGTGATAATGGTACTGAATTTAGGAATCAACAACTTGAATTCTTTTGTGATGAAAAGGGAATATCACAAAACTTCTCTTCAGCTGGCACCCCTGAACAAAATGGTGTGGTTGAAAGAAGAAACGGGACTCTGATTAAAGCAGCCAGAACTATGTTAAATGGTGCAGCTTTACCAAAGCAATTTTGGGGAGAAGCTGTTCACACTGCATGCTACACTTAAAATAGGTCAATCATTGTCAAGAGACATGGCAAAACTTCCTATGAAGTTTTTAGAAATAGAGCTCCATATGTCAGCTATTTCCATGTTTTTGGATGCCCTGTGTTCATATATACCTACAGGGATAAACTTGGAAAATTTGATGAAAAGGCTGATGATGGTTTCTTCTTACGATACTCTCCAACTGCCAAGGCCTTCAGAGTATTCTATACTAGAAGACAAGAAGTAGAAGAAACCTTTCATGTCAGACTCAATGAAGATGATGACGTCATACAGAGATCAGGAACAGAGGGTGATGAAATTGATTTTAATGAAAACGTGTCTTTTCCAAGTGATGAATTCTTAGAACCAAGACCTCCTTGTCATCACCATCATCACACCAACACTCTCACTCCTTATGTTCCTGCATTTGACCCTCTGTTGGAAATACGTTTTTACGTATTTTGAAAGGATCGGTCACTCCAATGATATTGGGCTCGTGATCCAATATAGCCCATATAGCCCACATGTAGGGTGGGCTATATAAACCCCCTCCTAGCATGTTATGAGGGGTTGGTGATTCACTTTACACACACTTCAATCTAATACTTCTTATTCTCTCCAACCTTTCTCTACTTTCTCTCTCTACATCTTCATCTATCTTTCAATCTCTTTAGATAATCACAACACAAGGATAATCCAAGGATTACGAGGACCTACAAATGGTATCAAGAGCCTTGGTTTGATTGGTTTTGTTCTTGTGTTCTTGATTTTGTGTTTTGATAATCCATACCCACGTCCAAATATTTTTGTGTTTTTATGCTTTGATCTTGATACACGTTATCTAGTTACTTGTTGTAGTGATTTTGGTATCTTGGTTTTGGTTAAAAACACAAACTTTCTTGGATCAATCGTTCAAAATTTCTTGGTTTTTTCTTCATTCCAAAATTCAAGCAAAAACCACCATCGGAAAGTACAACTGAGAGGAATTTGATCGCAATAACCAGCTGGTTCCACTTTGCGATCACTGTATTACGATAACTTATTCCGACGTGACATTCCGATCTAACATCGCGATCTGGGATTCCGACGGCTTTAAGGATTCTTGTGACGTCACTCTGTCCATTTTATTTTAGCAACATTCCGATCGTGACATTCCGATCTGGACATTCCGATCAAACATTCCGATAGGCAATATTGCGATGTGTATTCCGATGGGTAATATTGCGATGGGTATTGCGATGAGTATTCTGATGGTTTAAACATTAATATTCCGACAGGTATTCCAATCCACATTCTGACATACTTTCCGATAGGACATTCCGATGGTTATTCCGATGGGTATTCCGACGGATTAAATTTGAGGATTCCGATACAGTGACAAGTATTTCAAGATTTTTTCAAAAACGTGTTTTTGAAAATTTTTATCGTGTGTAATTTTGTCTTGGAATTTTTGGTTTATCGAGAACAATTATTAGGGGATTTTAACATTATTTCTCGACTTCTACTCACAACAACAAACACAATTACTTTCTTTCATTGATCGATCGACAAGTAATCCTTACTTTCATTTATCATCGATTTTCAATGGATTCGTTGAATTCGACATCTCGATAGGGAGACTTGCATCTCATGCAAAACACAGCTAGAGAAAGTGGTATAACGTTCTTTCGACTACTCCAGTCTCATCTAGTGACCATTTCTTGGTTTCAAGGAGGAAGCGAATTTTTTACACTCTTCGGTTAAGATCGTTATATATTCATCGATTCCATATTCCTCAACTTGAACCAAATAGCTGAGCAACTTCACAAAGAAGACTTTAATCACTCTGCATCAGCATCTGCATATCAAGCTCTAGTGACACAACTTACGCACTTCTTCAAATTCAACATTTTTAAGTCTGACAATTCAGGGATATGTCAATCATTTCTTTAGTACACACAAACGGAAATTAAAGAATTCCGTGGTACATTGTTGAAATTAATGACATCGGTCTCGTCTTCTATTCATGACAGATCTCGACTTTAGAAAGAGTATGATAATTGAGTGCAAGAATCTACGATGCAGATGCAAGAGGAGAATGATCATACGGTTGACAACTTGGAGCCTAAAGATTGCAAGAGCAAGGATTCGGGAGGAAATCATGATACAAGCAGCATGTCAGGGATTGATGACACCATACCCGTATCTGACGAAGAGTCTACAAACACGGTACAAAGGAATGTGGTATATGATGTCTATGCCGATGAACCACCACATGTTGCGCATTCTGAACCTAATTATGACAAACATGGGATGGAAAAGGGTGATAGTTTTACCACTTCAGATTCATCCAATGTGAGTCAAAATAGGGGAGAAATTGTTCAGAATGCTATAGTTCATCAGGATAAATGATTTATGACTGCTTCTCTAACCGATTCTGATTCCAAGATTAAAGAGCTTGAAACGATTTTAGCTCAGCAATCTAAAGCTCTTGAGGATGCCAAAATTGAATTTTCGAAGAAAAAGGATAAATTTGAAAAGTATTTTGAAAAACTTGAAAATTCAAACGTTGTTCTTGAAAGAAAATTAAATCAAAAATTTCAAGATTCTAAAGCTGAAAAAGATAATTTTGTGAGACAAATTAAGTCGCTTGAATTTAAGTTGGCATCCCAAGATGAATTGCTCAAAGAGAATGAGACTTTAAAGGCTCAAGTACAAGAAAATGTCTTTGCTATAGCTGCGTTGAAAAACGAATTGAGAAAAACTAAAGGATCTAGTGTGGATACTAAGCTTGAAAAACTATCAATCTTGGGGAAACCGCCTCAAATTCAGTATGTTAGACAACCGACTGCATTTAGATCTGAGCGACCAAAATCCTCGAGACCGCGGTTTGCCTCCCAAGTTGATATGGTTCATGTTTCTAGACCAGTCACTCCACTATCTAGGCCCATTGTGACTAAAACAGCTTCTACAAGACCTAATCACATGATTGCCTCTAGTCTCCCTAGACATAGTCCAAAGAACACGTCTCAAACTCGTTCAAATGACGTTCGCCATACATTTGGTCTAAGGGAAGCTAAGCTAAAGACACAAGTACGAGATAGAAATTTCAAACCTAGTCAGATGCCTTCTAGTTTACCCAACACTGCTAATCGTAGCATGTCACTTCCTAGGAGCATCAATCAATCATCTAGGAATTCTAGATATTACTCGGACATTAAATATGCTACTTGTAAAACATGTAGGAAATGTGTCTTTAAATCCAATCATGATTCTTGTGTCAAGAAATTACTTAATGAGGTGAACTCCCATGCTAGACTTAAAACCCAGTGGATAGCTAAAATCAAACCCGTTGGTAAAATGTGGCGCCCCACTGGTAGAACTTTCACTCTTGTAGGAAACGAGTGCCCTTTAACTAGGATAGTCTCTGATTCTACTAAGACTGCTAGGGAGGAAATTGAAAAGGATGATACATCACTTAAGCATGAACTTAAGGTTTTCTATAAAAGGAAACGTTTGCCATCTAAGATAAGTGAATCATCTACTCAGTTCGCCTCTGGCACAAGAAAAGACAACTGTGAACCCCCACTTGCTTCTAAGATAGATATCGCTAACCCATATCAAAGCATGCAAATTCCAAATGAGAATGTAGGTACCAAAGAGGATGTTCCAAAAGGACGAAGCGGTCCAATCATTGTATACCATTCAATTAAGGACACTCTCAGAGTTTGGTTGTTGAAGAAGCTGATACCTAAGAAACAAGTGTCTCAGGGTATTTGCAGTTAAGCTTACAGTGCATAATGACTTACAGTCACATAACAGACTGTAACTCGCTCTCAAAAGACAGGAAAGTTCATCCCGATGATGACTTATCCTCAAAACGAGAAATTAAATTTTCTCGAACACGAGCTTACATTTAAACTATTCAAAGGTTTTAAGCTCGTGCAAATGGCTCCTCGTTAAATGACAGACGATGACCCGGACTTCAGAGACAGGGAAGTTTATCTACGCAACGATAACTTACCCTCAAAACGAGAAATTAATTTTTCTTAGACACGAGCTTATCCTAAAACCAATCAAAGGTTTTAAGCTCGTGTATAAGGCTCTTCATTAAATATAAGATGATGACCTGTTCTTCAAATAAAGGAAAGTTTATCGCCGATGATAAACTTATCCTCACAACGAGAAAGTAATTTTTCTCGGGCATGAGCTTATATTAAAAACATTCCAAGTTTTTAAGCTCATGCACAATGGCGTATAATTATATTTCAGATTATGCCCCGGAATTCTATTTTAGGAAAGCTTATCTTTAAAGATAGCTTATCCTCGTAACGGGAAATTAAATTTTCTCGGTCATGAGCTTGTATTAAGACATTCCAAGTTTTAAGCTCATCAAGGAAAGTGTATCTTTTAAATAAGAGAACTTTTCTTCATAACGAGAAATTCATCTTTCTCGGTCATGAGCTTTCCGTTAAAACATTCAAAGTTTTTTTCAAGCTCATGAAAACGACTTCTAAGTAAATGTCAACTTAGGACTCGTTCTTCAGTTACAAGGAAAGTTTATCGCCGATGATAAACTTATCCTTAACAACGGGAAGTTTACAACTTCTCGGACTTGAGCTCGTTTTGTAAGATATTCAACATCTTAAGCTCAAGTAATTGGTTTTCAAAACATTGAACACAATTTTTCGAGAATTTCTCAAAAAGGTTTTCTAAATCTTTCAAAATTGTGTGTTCAAAAAATGTTTTGATAAAAAGAGCATGTCTTCTGGAATCGATAATATTTACGATACTAGAAATGTCATTCAATAATGACACGGGGTTGTAAATAAAGTTCGAGCATAAGTTCAAATGTTTTAAAACATGCTCAAAATGGTTTGCTATTATTTCAGACAGTAACCCGATTTTCTTATTCAAGTCAAGCATTTCACCGGAAAGCTTTGACTCAACAACGGGAATTAATTTTCTCGGGCATGGTTTACTTTATAACCATGTAAGGGATTATGTTTACGTAATAACACAATCTAACACAAATTTATGTACGTGTCAATGCACTTATTTGTTAAAAGAAGAGAAATCTTGTTTTTATGAAGTTTTCATCTCCACCAACCGTAGCAATTTACAATTGATATCTACATACTCAACGATGCGACTACTCAAACGGTGACTACAACTCTTTCAATAGAACACGGGTCAACAATTGAGGGGGAGCAATTGTCCCGCATTCAGAATCTTTGACGCCGAAAGTGCCAAATTCACATGTTGGTGTCAAGACAACGATATCAATCAAAAGGAGTTAAGAGATAACTTCAGACGTGATGAGGCGACCAACATTCGTGAACAAGAACCATGTGCTTCTTTCATATGATGTTCTCCATCATTCAGGTCCAACCTCATAAATCGTTAATCTTGTGATTACATTATCATATATGATCTTTGCACGTGATAAATACCTTACACTTGTGTTTAAAAGGTATTTAATTTACGTTTCAGCACACCCTCATTAATTTGAGGGGGAGCTTGTGTAATTCATGAAGATAATTGGATTTGTATTTTTCTTCCTAAATTTTCTTAAAATGCTATTAAATCAATTGATATTAAAAACATCGATTGGGTTAATATTTTTAATATGGGGGAGAAAATGTGATTTAATATGGGGAATGATTAATCACAAATGGTTTGACTTAACATGCTAGCTCATCCCGACATGTGCGAAATGTTTTCGAATATCGTAGCATATGTTAAGGGGGAGCAAAATGGTTTTGCATATCAAAAATGGATTTCATGGTGATTTATACTTACCCAAAACCCATTTATTTCACGACGATGAAGATTGTGGTGACATAAGGATGGTAGGATAGGTTAAGTCCTATGATTCTTCCAGAACCGGAGGAATCTTCCCAAGGACATTCCATAGCTAGAAATAGTAGTCCTTAGGAAAGATGGAGAAATATTGTGAACGTAGCTAAATGTCGACCAAGTACTTAAGTTAGCACTGGAACAATCACAACAAGGTGCTAGTTATGACGTATTGGTAAGCATTGAAGGGGTTGAAGAATGAAAAAGAATTGTAAAGATAAAGGGTGTAAAGAAAGAAGCCCTCCTTACAACTTAGGCAGAAACCGGGCCAATACATATGCTATTAAGATCATTGTTTAATGATTCTTGATATTGAAGACAGACATCATGGACCCAGTGATGCAAGGCACAACCCATCCCAGCTAACTCAGATATCTCTTAAAAGATATTTGTTTTATTCACACGGAGACAACACATTATCTATTGATTTATTCACTCCGAATAAATTGGTATTGAAATGGTGGCACTCCTCTCCAGCCTTCGATCACTAAAAATCCAAAATGCACGATTGAGTCTAGAGCCATTTGAGATCATCAAATATCTCATTAGGACACACTTTCATATTTCCTTGCTTCTTCACACACTGTGAAAAGTAAGAAAGATCTTAAGAGTCCTATGCAAAATCTTCATGATCTTGCCTGAACATCCGAGTAATACGAAAGTATTTACAATGAAGATGGAAATCCTTCTTGAGCGAACATCAAAAAGCTCATGGTAGGTGACTTGTGCGATTCTTTATGAATCAAACTTGTGATAACTGGAAAGCAACAGTGGTTTAATTCTTAAATGAATTTAAACACGTTCCAGGACTCTACGCATTATCTTAGTGATCTTGCCAGAACACTCAGAGTGATACCTTAGTGTTCACAGTGATGAGTGGAAATCCTTCTAGTGTTAACCTCAAACAGCACTTGGTAGGTAACTTGCAAGATTCTGTACGAATCAAGCTCGTGACAACTGGAAAGCAACGATGGTGCGGTTCTTAATTGAATTTCACTTGTTCCAGGAACATGAATTGATGGCTTCAAATCATGCAGATATTATTATCCAAATGATTCACTCTTTATGTTCGCAGTCAGCTTTGGACGGTCGAATAAAGAGAACGGGTTTACCCGCGAAATCTTGTCAAGGAGGTTCTTAATTGAAACTACCTGCCACAAGTATGATAGTTAATATCGTCCAACGGTCTTCACCGACCGGAGGTAAAATGCTACCGAATTAGAATGAAATGTTCAAGGCCATTTCATCCGTGTATATGTTTTGTTGCTAACTGTCTTATGAAGCATAACAAGAAGGTGGCATTGCGGTGTACAATCCAGAAGAAATTGTCACCACATGCTTATACTATATGCACTTAATACTTCATCAAATTCAAGAAAGTCTAAAAGTCAAGTCTTCCGCTGTATCAAACTCTGAAGCTTTCAAGAATTTATAAAAGTATAAGTATGTGGAACATGAAGTCACGAAGAGGCAAATATCACAAGTGATGAATGCACAAGGTCAAGGCAAGGAAACATGCTCAAGGCTAAAGTCAAAGATCTCATCAGCATATTCACAAGAACAAGATCGAAGACTCAAGCATAGTATGCTAGGTTTAAGATTTTGTAAAATGGTGTGACCTCCCTTTGGGGGAGATTGTTGGAAATATGTTTTTCCAAGGAAAGTCTCGGTCACATCATTATTAGCACAGATCACGAGCAATAGACTATTTAGGACATTGTAACTTGGAGTGACCTCCCTTTGGGGGAGATTGTTGGAAATACGTTTTTACGTATTTTGAAAGGATCGGTCACTCCAATGATATTGGGCTCGTGATCCAATATAGCCCATATATCCCACATGTAGGGTGGGCTATATAAACCCCCTCCTAGCATGTTAGGAGGGGTTGGTGATTCACTTTACACACACTTCAATCTAATACTTCTTATTCTCTCCAACCTTTCTCTACTTTCTCTCTCTACATCTTCATCTATCTTTCTATCTCTTTAGATAATCACAACACAAGGATAATCCAAGGATTACGAGGACCTACACCCTCTGTCAACACACAACATTGAAGTTCCCTCTTCTCAGGGACTTGATGAAGAAGAACCACAACCTTCTTGTAGTCCTTGTTCCCCAACTGCTAAATATGACTCACCAATTCTTCAAATCCCTGAAGACTCTCCTACTGATAATGAATCTGTACCCCTTGTAATAGCTGAAGTTGACACAGATACCAAGGTCATATTTGAAGAAAGTCCTCCTATTCAGCAGGATGAAACTCAAATAGTGCTAGCTACCTCCACAGATGTCCCTGTCCATGATTCCCCAGCTCCCCAAACTAAATGGTCAAGAGAACAACACATTCTTCTTGTTAACATTATTGGGGAACCTAATGCAGGGGTTACTACTAGATAGCGAATTCATGACTCAGAGTCAGCCTCAGCCAACGAATGTCTCTTTGCTGAATTTCTCTCTCAAATTGAACCTAAGAGAGTAGATGAGGCTCTTATAGAAGATGGGTGGGTAGCTGCTATGCAGAAAGAAATTAATCAGTTCAAAAGGAACAAGGTATGGACTCTAGTGACAGCTCCACCTGGTAAGAACATCACAGGCACTAGATGGATTTATAGAAATAAGATGGATGAAATTGGAAACATCATCAGAAACAAGGCTAGGCTGGTTGCACAGGGGTATACACAGACTGAAGGGATTGATTATGATGTAACTTTTGCACCTGTGGCAAGACTTGAAGCTATTAGAATCTTCCTTGCTTATGCTGCATATATGAACTTCACTGTGTATCAGATGGATGTTAAGAGTGCCTTCCTCAATGGAGATTTGGCTGAGGATGTATATGTTGAACAACCTGAAGGATTTGAGAACAACGAGTTTCCTAATCATGTGTACAGACTACACAAAGCCATGTGGGTTGAAACAAGCTCCAAGAGCATGGTATGAAACTCTATCTAATTTTTTAACTGAAAATAAATTTGTCAGGGGTTCCATTGATAAAACACTCTTTACCTTCAAGGATAAGAGTGATTTCATCATTGTGTAGATTTATGTGGATGATATCATCTTTGGGTCAACTAATGTTAATCTTAGTAAACGTTTTGCTAAATTAATGACCAAGAAATATGAGATGAGTATGATGGGTAAATTAACTTACTTTCTGGGTTTTCAAATTAAACAATGTCCTAAGGGAATTTCAATTTGTCAAGAAAAGTATGTTAAAGATTTACTTAAAAATATGACTTAGCTGATTGTGCATCAGTGAAATGCTCCATGCTTCCACCCAACAACTTGGGTCCTGATGAGTCAGGGGTCTCTGTGAATGAGACTTTATACAAAGGCATGATTGGGTCACTCGTGTATTTAACAGCCAGTCGTCCTGATATCCAATTCTCCACATGTCTTTGTGCAAGGTACCAAGCTAACCCAAAAGAATCCCATCTAGTGGCTGTTAAGAAAATTTTCAGGTATCTCAAAGGTACAACCTCCCTAGGCTTATGGTATCCCAAGGAATCAGGCTTTAATCTCAAGGCCTATTCAGATTCAGACTATGCTGGATGCTGCATTGACAAGAAAAGTACCTCAGGTAGCTGTCAAATCCTAGGAGTAAAGTTGGTTGGATGGAGTGCAAAGAAGCAAAACTCTGTGGCCATGTCATCAGCTGAAGCTGAATATGTTGTTGCTGCCAGCTGTTGTGCTCAGGTGCTCTGGATGAAGAGTTAATTGGCTGACTATGAGATCCTATACGAAAAAGTGCAAATATTCTGTGACAACACCAGCGCCATTGCCATCTCCAACAACCCTGTTCTTCACTCACGTACCAAACACATTGATATCAGGTATCATTTTATCAGGGATCCTATAATGAAAGGAGATATTGAGTTGCATTTCGTTCCCACTGAGCTGCAACTAGCTGACATTTTCACCAAGCCTTTGGTTAAACCTTCGTTCAATAGGCTAGTTGCTGAGCTAGGGATGCTCAATATCTCAAAGCATGTGGTTTGATATTTAATGTGTTCATTAATGTCTGATCAAAAATTAAATGTTTTTCGTATGAAACTAGGTAGTTACTTTCCAAGTAAATGCTAAAAAACATTCCTTATATTTAATTGATATTTTTCCGAATAACGAGGAGACAAATGGTTTTGAAAGGTCAAGGGACCCACTTGTGCAGTCTTTTTCCCACTACGCATTAAATGCGTTTGAATAAGTGTTTCAAAGTTTTGAATATAAATATTGTCTCACGTTTCTTCTCACCTACCATTATTCTCATTTCTCACAATCTCGTCTCTCTCTAAACTTTCTCTCTCTAAACCCTCTCACCATTTTCGTCTTCATCAACCTTGAATCCACGGCGTTCCCAGTTCCTAAGGCTTCCAATGTCACCTTCGAACTCAACGAGAGCATCCTTGCTTCTAATAACTCGATTGGATGGCTCAAGTCTCCTAACGACTCCTACATAGATCTGGTGAATTTTATGAAGAATTGTGATGGAAGTGAAGCACTCACAAAATCCCCATCCGTTTTCTACCAAGAATACCTTAGGGAATTCTGGTATTCTGCTGAAGCCATTGACGACACCATCACTTTTAGCCTCTCGTGCAATGAACACCCCTTCGCCTTCTCTCTCAAAGACTTTTCTAATGTGGCTGGGCTAAGACATGGAGATGAATGCCTGAAGGTGGTAGACAAAAAGGCTGTAAAGGATGCCCTTGCCACACTTAAACCCATACATGATGTAAACCCAGCCCCCACTCCTGCTGAAGTCCTTGCCAAGTCTCCTCTGAAGATCAAATACTTTTCCCTTATGTGGCGTGTCCTCTTCACACACATAGTCAAATCCCTAGGTGGTATGTTGGGATCTCAAGATCAAATATCATTTAATCACCAATTCATTGCTTTTGGGTTAATTTAGGGCACAAACGTAGATGTTGGGAGCATACTCTTCTCAAACCTTGTGGAAAAGCTTAAGGGAGAAAATCAAGTCAGGGAGAAAAATATTTGTTATGTTCACTTTCTTTCTCCTCTCTTTGAAAGCCTGTTGGGTGACAGTTACCACAACTCTGCACTCACAACCCTAAAGCCGTATCGTATTACTAGAGCTATCTACAAGAAGATTGGACTTGAGGATGTGCCTGCTACTTCTCATATGCTGAACATTGCCAATAAACAACCTTCTGTTGTGAAGTCCTTGCTCCCTTCCTCTGAGAAGGTGAATACATCTGGTATGTCTGATAAGTCAGCGTCTTTGACCTCTGGGCAGCACACCACGTCGTCCAAGGCAACAACTGGCCAACAACCAAAGAAGAAGAAAAACCCATCTTCTTCTCAAACTAAAACTGTTACAAAGGCCAGGGTAAAGAAGACTGTGAACCTCTCATCCTCCTCTGTTCCAGATATTTCTGTGGACTCAGAGACTTCAGCTGATCAACAAAAAGGGTCTAGCGTCTCGATGTCAACCGAGACAACAGGGAACCAGCCAAATTCTGCTGATATCGCATAGGTAATCAGTCTTATCATTTTTAGAGGTCCACATGCAGCCACTCTCAAATGTCTATAGGTGAGAGTGGTGAAGTTAGGGTTATCCTCGACCCATAGGAGTCTTTGTATGCACTTAGAAATCCTTTAAGACTTCTGTACACCCGGTCTCTGCACCAGGGAGTGATTCATTTGTGTTTATAAAGCACCCCGATGACCCTGCGCGCTCTAGATAGTATTCAGGCAACCAACAATCTGAATACATATATGTCTCGACCTAGAGTAACTGTACCTTACACAGCCTCCTAGTTCCTTCAGAAAAAGAATCCCAAAAGTTTTACTTTTAGGGGAGCTGAATAATCATCCTCAGCTCTCCTAGGGACATCATTACAAGACGACCTTAACCTACATCTTTTTCACACTCAAAAGAATCCCAATGGATTTATCCTTTCAGGGGAGCTGAATCATCACCCTCAACTTTCCTAGAGGCGGCGTAACAGGCGATCTTTAACTACATATGTTTCACATAAAAGAGTCCCAAAGGTTTCTTAACCTTTTGGGGGGCTGAATAATCACCCTCAGTCTTCCTAGGGGCAGCGAATGGCGATCCTTAACAACATATGTTTCACAACTAAAAGAGTCCCAAAGGTTTCAACCTTTGGGGGGGGGGGCTGAATAATCACACTCAGCTTTCTTAGGGGCAGCGAATGGCGACCATTAACCTCATAATCTTCACTCTTAAAAGAATCCCAAGGATTTATCCTTTGGAGTGGCTGAATAATCATCCTCAGCCTCTCTGGGACAGCGAACTGGCGACCATTCCCTTTATTTATTTCACTGTTACTAACTTAAAACAACTTACAGGCTGATGTTGTACAGCCAAACATAGAATCTCTGGAGCAGCCAGATAAAGGACCTGATACATTGATTCAGGAGTAACCAAATGATGAAGAGCCCATACATGATATTGAAGAAGATGCGCTCGCCTTAATAGACAGCTTCTCTGGACCTGAATCCATGCCAGATGATGAGATTCTCTCTGCAGGGATGATTGAGGAGGAGGATGATGATGAAGAGGATGATGACCAACAGTCTCTATCTCCTCCAAAGGATATCGTTGTGTCCACACCAGCTGTTGACACCACTCCTCCTCCCAAGGAAGCTGTAGTAACTCCCACTTCTGCTACCTCTATCACTACATTTTTTCAAAGGCCTGCCTATGATCCGACAGCCGAATTCTTGTTGTTTGATCATCCTACACAAACCAACTTTGATATATTGCCAAGAGAGGATGATTATGCATGACAAAGTCTGAACATCCATGATCTTAAGCCTGAACATCATAAATCAGACATGGAACGCCTGTCAAGAAAGCTGGACATCATAAAATCTGAAATGCATTCTTTCACTGTCAACTTTCCTCAGATCATCACACAGGCGGTTAGGGATGCAATCACTGAACCAATTAAGGATGGTGCAAGAAAAGGAGTGTCCTAAGGACTTAGTCATTTGTCCACTCGTATCAAAGATGCCATCATCACAAAGGTCCTTGCACTTTTCTCTTCTCATGAATTGACTATGCATAGAGAGTTTGAGGCTGTACGAGATAGGCAAATTCGTCACACCAACTTCATAGTTGATCGTGTTCATCGCAACACAAATGGTAATTGCAACCAACTGCTGAAAATTGCCAGAGCTTCAAGAACCAGGCAAAGAGAAATGGTTGCCTCTGTTTAGCAGATTGCTAAACACTTTCAGGCACGTTCATCCAAACGTCTGAAAAGACAGGTTGAACATAGGGGGGAGAAGGAAAAAGTACTTAACCTTGAATCTACTAAATAAAGCTCAGAATCAGCTGACAACACTATCCCTTCACCTATCCCTCTCCAAGTCATCACTCCAGTAATCATACCTGATGATGAGGATGAAATTAAGGGGGAGCAACAAACAAAGGATGGAGTTGATTCATCAAAATTCCTGACTTTGGTTAACACCAGCGAGGCTGTGGATGATGGTGAACCAGCTGCCAAGAAACTTAAGTTCACTGTTAGCTCCCTACCCAAAGCTGTACAAAACCAAGCTCAGATGGATTTCCTCAAACAAACTGAAGAGCTGAAAAACGCAAGTGTGGTATCCTCTGTCTCAAAGAAAGGAAAGGAAATAGTTGTGGTAGACTCAGATGCCAAGCTAAAGAAAATAGCTGCGATGCTAGAGACAGGAGGATCAACCACTGAACCATCCCAATTCACAACCTTCAAAACATCAAATGAGAACCCTCTAACAGCTGAAGAAATTGAGAAACAGGCTATTGAATTCAAGAGGTTGAATGAAATCAAGAAAGCCAAGGAGCTTAATGAGGCAACTCTGAGAAAAATGACTCCAATTCAAAGGGAGAAGCAAAGACAAAGGTTGAAAGAAATGGAAGTCAAACGCACAGAGGCACTGAAAATGGTAAAAGCTGATTATGATGCCTGCGCCAACAATAGGTTTGCACCTGGAAAAATCACCAAGTTCAAGTATACTATTCAAAAGTCTACTAACACACCACAAATGATTTTGTGGAGAGATAACCAACAGGCCAACATGGATCTCTTTGAAGACTTTAAGTTAAAGAAACTTGGCTTGACTGAATGGTTTGGACTTGAGGCTTTAGCTGCTAAAAGAACTGGACAGGCAAATTTTACTCTTCTTAAGACCCTCAAAGCTAAGTTTAATTGGGTTAAATAAACTACAGCCAAACTCAAGATAGATCTCCCACCACAGCTGTTTGAACAAGATCATCCAAAGTCTGGAAAGAAAAGAAGAAGGATGACTCAATTTATTAAGGAAACCTTCGTTACTGATGATGTTCAAGTGGATGGAATGCACATGGATTTGATTTTACCAAATGAGATTGTAGGCCCTATTGATGGTCAGACTTATACTGAGCCTGAGAAAGGTATGGCCTTCATGAACAAGGCATGTCAATATGCATTCCAAAGGGAAAATGAGCTAGGATTATCATCAACCATTCAGCTTATTTATCTTAAAAACGCACTTAAAATCAACACAGAGTATTCCAAGGTATTTGCACAAGCTTTGTAGGCCGAATTGGATACTAGGACAGACTTAGCTAAAGCTGAAGAAAGAATCAAGAATGATGACTATTGAAGTGTTTCACAGCTGAACTTTACTTTCATATTTTGTTTCACTTATGTTTTGTACTTGTAATTTATTTTAAGTCATAATAAAATCATGAGGTATGTTTGTTTAGATCTGTTTTGAGTAAGAAGAAGTTGTCATCTCACTTACCTTAACTTAGGTAGATCTAGCTGTATTTATGTTTAAATAGGGGGAGATTGTTGGGAATCTAAGTTCATTAGATTCCCTGTATCATAGATTTAAACACAAATCAAGCTGTTTGATATTAACTTGCTTGTGCCTAGGAGGCAGGCAAATATCGCAAGACTCACAGACATTGTCAAGGAAGTCGAAGATTACTTAAAGACATACTCATTGGCTGTGATGGATAACAACCAAGATGTATCAGGGACTCTGAGGGGTTGAGGGTTAACAGGGGTGGCAATACCCTGTTAACACTCAATACACTTTGGACATACCTTAGTGTGTACGAGACTATGAATAAAAGGGAAACTATCTCAGCTTTGTTTCCCTAAAGCATTGTGGCAGACTACCAAGAATAGAATAGCATCTTATGACAGAGGTCTGACAAGTGTCTGTCTAGTGTAGTCACCATCAACCAGTACTTGGAGTCAACCTCGTACCACTATAAATAGGTTATGTATCCTAGAGTTAATGTTCAACACTTTGACACATTTCACACATTAACTCTTAGAACTTGTTGAACCAAACAGTTGCGACTGTGTTCATAAGTTAGGTTTTAGTTTGTCCAAAGTGTGCACAACACATTGTCATCAAACGGTGTTATCCATAACACTTGTAATTCTTTATTATACAATAATAAGTATTACGTTTGAAAAGTAATTAATTGTGTTAATTAGTTAAGTTTATTGTTTCAAGCTTGGTTTAGGGACTTTTAGTTTGTGGTGTGAGATTAGTTAGTTTTCACTGAGTTATAGAAACCTAGAGAAAAGAGTGTTTATATAAATGTGGGCTAATAGTAACATGCAACTAGGTTTAGTATGTAATCTTGGAGAATATGAACTTAGTCATTTTCATGAAAATGCATGTGCGCTTATAAGAATGCACTTGGGGTTGTGTGTGATCCTATGCAGGCGACAAGGATGACACGTGTTTGTGACATCCTTGACTCATTCAGATACAGTAATATTCATATGAGACAAGATTTGCATGTCATAGCGAAATACAGGACGCGTACCTATATGCGAATGAGGTAAATGCATGTGAAAATTGTACAATAACATTCCAAGAACAAATCATGATGTCAATTGTTTTCTGGGAATTTATTCTTCAGGAAAAACTTGTTAGTCATTCGGTTGATATATGCATAAGCAACTCACTTCCTACACGAAATATATTGGGCCTTAACTTTGTGATCCAACTATCGTCATATAACCTTTAGATGTTTGAGCTTGATCTTTTATATGCTATTACACCTATTATAGTCTAGTAAGTTAAAGTTAAACAATATACCACGTCTAAGTAAAAGAAACACATTTTATGGCTGTGTTTGGCAACAAGTTTTTTGAAGCATTTTGGAGTGGTAAGCGATAAGCGATTAGCAATTTGATTTAAAAGCTTGTTTGGTAAAGGAGCAACTAAAGTTTAGATATATACAACTGCTCCTATTTGAAATACTTTATGTAAAAGTATTTTAGATAATACTCCAAGCGGTTTGTTTCAAAATTACAAATATACCATATAATTTTTTAATAACTTTGTTATTTACTTAATTAGTTTCCTAATTTAATTTGTTTATGCTCTTTTTCGTAATTTTATAGTTTATAGTTATTCATGCTGCTACCTTTATCAAACACTTTTTTAACAAACAGCTACTACTAACTGCTTCGAGTAACTGCTATTGTTTACTGCTTACTGCTTCTGTTTCAGCAACTGCTTAGTATTACGTTTCGCGAAACATACCCTATCATATATATTTCACAAAGCAAAGTAAATTAAAAAAGCCTCATGTAGACGTTTTCAACTCTCTTTAACCATGTACACAAAAGAATTCAAACTAAAATTAAACAACTTAGTTCTCATCAACTTTATTACACCCTTAGGCTACTCACAACGCTAACTAGGTCGCGACCTAGTTTTTTCAATTTTCTCTCTCCGGCGACCTAGTGCGACCTATTTGTCATAACCCGGCGACCTAATGCGACCTAGTTGATTTTTTTTAAATCAGTATTTTCATGTTATAAATATGAAATAATTTTTTTTAATTTTCGAATAAAAATTGTTTATGTTTCCGTTTACGGTATATGGTTTAAATTTTAAATTTAAAAAAAAAGTTTTTTTTCTTTATGATTAAGCTCAACTCACACATTACGTAAACCAAAAAAACATTACGAAACATTAGAAGTAAAGGGAGTATAATGCATTAGCTAAGAGCATCTCCAATGCAAGGTTTATGAAAGACTTTTCACTATTTATAAAACCTTTTCTAATGACTTTTTACCATCGGAGGTAAGGACTTTTTGTAAAGCTTTTAGCAAAAGCTTTGAGTTTATCAAGTGGTTTACAAGTTTGGTTTGCACTAAATTATCTTGCTTTCATAATTACAAAAAGCTTTTAAAAAGCTTTTAAAAAGCTTTTTACCATTGAAGATGTTTAGTAAAAATGACTTTTTAATACTTCAACATTAATGAAATAATGTTTTAATAAATGTAAAAAGTCTTTTGTAAGACTCTCTATTGGAGATGCTTTAAAAGTAACTCCAAAAATTGTCAAATTAATATATGTTGTGAGGAATTAAATAAAGCTCAATATATTAAAATTTGAATTTTTTTTATAAAGTTTATATAATTAAAACAAGAAAAAATTTCACGTTTGGTCCCTATCGTTTACACCAAACATCAAGTTTGGTCCCTATCTCAAACTAAGTGCACAGATCGTCCCTATCGTTTACACTTTGGATCAAAAATGGCCCCTATCTTGGATGGACGTTAGATTTGCCAGTTAAATGATATGACTAGAGGGGTATTTTGGTCCTTTCATTTATTTGACTTTTGGAAATAGAGGGTTATGTGGCTGGATGACATGTTAACTGTAGTACATCATGAACCTACCCTTTGTTTGAAATCAACAATAATGATACAGTAGTATGCAGCCTCATAAAGCATATAAACAAAATCCATAAAATCATTGTTTTCAACATCCATACGCTATAAGACACCATATAAACGAGAGGAACCATTTGGATAAACATGGCTTATACAGATATACAATTCAGGGACCCAACACATACAAAAAATGTTGAATACAGAAGCATTCCTGAACACACATCTACAAACACCAAACACTAGTATTAAACACATATACCTAACTTTCCTTTTCACTCTCAAAAGATTTGTGATACCAACACCATTACGCCACTATCACGCCACCACATATCTGATTTACACAGTTTCTTCATCTTTGCTGAATAAGCTGATCTAAACACCACTACGTCCATTCGACTCATTAATCCCGCCATCGCCATCATCACATTCGTTCATCTTCCACCCTACATCAAACAAATCCATTTTATCTCTTCCAAAACTCAGCTCATCTACTGATTATTTTAATTATTTTTCTTAAGATTAAACTTGATATGTTCGGGGTTTAATCTCCACTGGATCCACAGGAAAAGCTTTCATTACCTTGCAAACTGAAACAAACCCAAAAACATCTCTTCATCAACAACCGTCGTTGCAACCACCACCACCACACAATCAAAATGTCCTCATCATTCATCGAACACGTAGTCCTGTTCAAAGCCAAACCAAACATTGACAAAACAAAGTCAACTCCATAGTCAACGCCCTCAACAGCTTAACATCCCTCAACCTCACCCTCCACCTAACCATCTACAAAACATTTAAAAACACAGCCACCAAACACCTCGTAACCTTCATTTCATAATCCTCTCCATCATTAGCTGCTTTAGCAATGGCTTCTTAACAAGCACCACTTTTCGATTCTTCAGGAGGCACGTCACTAAACAACTCCTCAAAATCAGATTCTGAAAACGCTACAGGATTTTGCGAGTGCAATATTTGTTTAGATTCAACAAGAGAGCCTATGGTTAGGAGGCACGTGTATTTAATGAAATCAAAAAGACCAAAATACCCCCAAACGTCCAAGAGATAACGAGCAAAATAAACGCCCATCTAAGATATGGACCATTTTTGATCCAAAGTGTAAACGATAGGGACGATCTGTGCACTTAGTTTGAGATAAGGATCAAACTTGATGTTTGGTGTAAACGATAGGGACGAATCTTGAATTTTTTTCTTAAAACAACTTAAAACATGTTAAAATCTTTTTTTGTTTTTATAAACACACAAACACAAACACAGCCCACTTCAATTTTTCTAAAATCGAGCGTGACTAAGACCGAATAGGAGGATCGAGTTCAGCGACCGAATCACCGTAACAGGCCGATTCAGTCGCGACCGATTGACGACCGAATAATTCCGGTCGCGTTGTGTGAACATATCTCCGACAAGAATTGCCACCATTCATTTCAACCCGACCCAACCGACACTACAAAATATCCATTGACTGGATCAATAAAAAGTCAACCAAATCTTCACTAACAAAAACAGCTTCACTTTCTAAAAATAGCAGTTTACTACCACTACATGATCTCATTGTTATTATTCTTTCCCCATTGATCTAGGGTAGACATCATTTTGAAAGTAAAAAAAGTAAAAAAAAAATGTCGAATTTTAATCGTCAGATTCGGTTAACATCAACGATGATAAGAGGGTTACAGTACAGATATTTTACTACGATTGAAGGTCATAGACCTACTATTGTTCATAAACAAGGTCTTGATATTCTTCATGATCCTTGGTTTAATAAGGTATATTTTTTTTTACTTTTAACTATTTTTTAATGTCATTTCGTACTAATTATGTTTTTCCTAAACTTTGCGTTTTTTGTCGGGGGGACGATAATTTTGCGGAGTTTGTGTTTTGATCTGAATTTTAGTTTGTAATTAGTTAGTTAAGTTATTTTGCTAATTGAGCGATAGTTGCGGTATTTATGCGTTACTGTTAGTGGAGTGAAGGGTTGCGATCATACCAGCATTAATGCACTGGATCCCGTTAACCCGTTGGGTGTGTCCTCGTGTCGCGCACCTTTTAAGAATTGGTCACCTAAGGGTAGGGGTAGGGGTATGATCTGTCTACATTTCACCTCCCCATACCCAATGGCGGAGACAATGGGAGCCCCGGGTGGGCAAGTGCCCCCTATCGAAAAAAATTGTATTGTGAATTTTAAAAAATATCCAGCTATTTTTGTAGTTTGCTCTCCTATTGAACCAATTTGTAGTGTAGTTTGTAAAAATAATCAAAGTTTGCCCCCTCGGCCGTAAATTTCTGGTTGAGCTCTCGCCCATATACCTTGCTCTGGTAGGATTGGGTATGTTGATGTTGATTTTGATGTGGTGGTTTGCGGAGTGAAATTTGAATTATGTGTTATAATTTTTTTTTTTTTTGTAACCGTGATTTCCGACTCATTGGCCGACTAATCCACGGGGTTTGAGCCCACCGCCACACAGACTCAAACCAGGTAAAGCCCTCCCTTTTCAGGAGGTTGGCGTGGCCACTTCAAGGTTGTTTGCACCTAGTGGGAATTGAACTTGAGACCTCACACACTTTGGAGTGATAGCCACAAATCTTTTTGCCACTAGGCCACCCTTGAGTGGTTAAATGTGGTGTTATAATTTCCATTTCATTTGTTTTTAATGTTGCTTGTAATGTGGAATTTAAGTGTTTTGATTTGAATTTAAATTTGTTAATTGTTAGTTAGATTTAATTTGTGTGTGATCTGGAATAATGATATGTGAATTGGATGGCGAGTATATAGGGATTAGATGAAAAGATGCCGTGTTTGCGTAATGCGGATAGTTACGCATTGTGGTTTGCGGAGGGGATAGTTTAGATAGAACTGTCACTTGGACATTAGATTGATTGTTATGATGGCTATGGGCGGACTTTCCAGTAAGTTACTAAGGGAGGGTGTTGAACTACGTGCAGTTGGCTGAGCTAGAATGTGGTTATTATGAAGTAGTATAAGGAAATAAGGCATAGAATGTGATTCAGGACTAGGAGTTATTTATGCTTTTGAATCAAAATGGGAACATCATTAATTAAACAAACAGTGTGAAGTGCTTAGTACTCGCAATGTAAAGAGACTACCCGAGGAAAGTTGAGCCTTTTTGGCTCTGATGTCACGGCCTAACCGGTACTCCCATGGCCATTTCCTGACTCATTCCTAGCGATCCCAAGATGTGTAACCAGCGAAATTTGAACCCGAATCTCTTTTAAGACCTTACCTTGAGATGGTTGCTTACTACTCAGTGTTTAGTCAATTAAGTTGACTATGTTATAGGCATTGACATGATTCGGTGTGGCTATAGAACCATTTATCTTTATTAGAGAACAAGCTCTACTTTTGCAAACAATCGATGATAGCTAACACAGTAAGCAGTGACTATAGAACGGCCAAGCTTTCATGATTTACGAAATAATCTTTTCTTTAGTAATTTTCAGCCAGCTAGTGAATGATCATGTTCTTAAAAGTGCTTGTTAGGCCAAATGGAATTCTTGACAATAGTCATTTGGTTTTGAAAGTTTATTTTATGCTACTTATTAGAGCTTTTGTTTTAAATTAGTAACAGAATTGTTTAACTTGATTAGTTGATAGCATCAATTTTTTACTCTTATTATGTTCAAATTTTGACAATTTATGGATTTATTTATAAACAGGATGGGCATTCGCCAATCTTTTGTATAACGTTATTTTTGTGCTTAAACAGATTATTGTATTTGATTGATACTACGACATTATTGAGTTTTTACCCTTTTGTGGTAAAGGGAAGGGTACCGGGTACCCTTTAAAAATAGTACAAATATGTTGAAAGTTTCTTATCTTGGTGTAGATAACCAGAAAGATAAAAAGAAACAGTGGCAAATTCTTACCAAAAACTTACAATACCAACGAGGATCTGGCCCCTTTTGTTTCTGAGGGTTTAGTTAAAAGTTTTTAATTAACTTTAAAAAATACATGAAATGGAATAAGACTATTCCACCATTAACGAGTTTTCTAAGGTCCGAGAACAATAAACTTTGGCTGCATTTTGGTGAGAACTAAACCAATAATACTAGTACTCATTTACTCATTTACTCAATTACTCCTTAGAAATAGAAAGACGTAGTTGCATGCCGTATTTCCATCTGCTTTCGTGATTAAAGAATAGAGATAATGAAAAAAAATAGAATCTTCGGGGGTCAAGTGGGTTATTGTAAGTATGGTTGATGCATGATTTCCGTAGTTGCATGCCGTATTTCCATCTGCTTTCGTGATTAAAGAAATAATTTAATTTATATCTTGTAGTTAATCATGGGACCACATGCTCCTAATTTCACAAACGGCTATGTAATGATCACCTACCAATTAGGATTGTCACCTGAAATTATGAATAACCTTGGCAATTTTGATCAACAGGGAACAGCATTCTCCATGACTGAACGAGATCGTCTTGAATTACGTGGACTTCTACCTCCAAATGTCATGAGCAATGAACAACAAATTGAGCGCTTTAGTAAGTGACTAACTTCCTATAATTTAACTTATTACTACAAACGTCAGGCCTTCCTTTGCATAGTATCTTGGTGTGCCTAACCAATTGGATAACGTATTTGCTTATGCGGTGTTTTAAATTAGTTGCAGAACTTTATAACTTGATTAGTTGATTGCATCTTTTTTTACTCTTAGTTGCAGAACCAGTTTAAACCAAACATATGTCTATAGGTTTTTACAAGCTCTGTTCATCACTAAACATAGGCCACTGTGGCTTTAGATGTCTAGAGGAACTATAGTATCTTTAAATGGACATATACAATGGGTTACTATGATTAGAGGATAATGTCTCTCCCACCAAAGTTTAACGTGAGACTATATTGGTTTGCCTTCCCTTTCTATTTAAATGTTAAATTGGTGGGAAACATTTTATTGTCCGTTCAGTAAAGTTTGATTTAAAGTAACCTTTTTTTTAGTAAAGGGATTATACCCGGTGAATATATTACGGAAAATATGATTTAAAGTAGTCTTGGCCACTTGTAAGGTAGTTATTCTTAAATACTTCTTGTGACAAGCCTTTCACAGTTCCGCGCAGCTTTTAGTTGTTTCTGAAAGAAGGTAATTTTGAACCATCTAATAAATTAGACATTGGTCAAGGATACTGGTGCAGCACACCTATCCCTGTTCTTCCAATATAATTATCAAAATTGGTTGGTTTTGGTGATGTATTTCTGAAAACCTGTCGGTAGAGATGCTATAATCACACATGATAATCTCTTTGCAATCCACTGCATCTTAGTTGTATTGTTTTCAATGTTATTTCGAATGAGGGGTGTTTGGTCTCTATGATGTAACACCATAATTTATGGGGGCAAGATGTAAATTATTAGTTAATGTGCTTTGGAGAACTGAAATGTGGTCAAACAAAGCTTCTGGTTTATTTACATTGAAACTTGTAAGTGAAGTTACTTTAGCGCTCTTCTTATGCTATAACATGGTCAATTATTCTCTATCATTTTCTTCGGAATTATACTACATAGAGTACTCATATTTTCCTTATACTATAATGCAGTATATGCCGTCTTAATAGCTAATATAGTTCCTGATACATGCTCTCTTTTTGGTCTAAGGGCCCTTGTTCTTTGTGTGCTTTAATGCATTTGGAGGCTACTTGGAAGTGTATTCTTTTTCTTCTTGACATTCCTTAATAATTAGTGCATGTATTCATAAACCCATTGTTTGGTTCCTCAGAGAAGTACTTTGACATGAACTGCTTACATGATGCATCAGGATCTGATTTTATTATACGAATGAGGTATTTAACTTTAGTGTGCTGGATTTTCAGTGGCTGACTTGAAGAGATTAGAGAAGAACGCTAGAGATGGGCCATCGGATACAAATTCTCTGGCCAAGTGGCGAATACTTAATAGGCTACATGACAGAAATGAGACAATGTATTATAAGGTGAGTGATTACTGAAGTTATTACGTTCACATGCTAAACTGCAATCGTGAGTAAATGTCTCTACAACCATTCAGATAAAAACTAGGGTCCAATCAGTTTCTCTGTCTAATATATAATGGACCATGGACCTCGAATATAAATGTATTATTTCAAGGCTTATAGTCACTAAAAAGTTAAGGTCGGCTGTCAACAACTAATGGCAGGTTCTAATTGCCAAAATCGAGGAATATGCTCCTGTAGTGTACACTCCTACAGTTGGACTTGTTTGCCAGAAATATAGTGGGTTATTTAGAAGGCCAAGAGGGATGTATTTCAGCGCAGCTGATCGTGGAGAGATGATGTCAATGGTTTACAACTGGCCTGCTGAGCAGGTGTGTATTATCGTACTTCATATATATTTTGATGGGTTGGTGCTTGTAACTTATAATAGCTTAGTGTTTTAATTTATGAAAAAACCCCACATCATATGAGTGTGGCCCATCTTCTTTCACATAGGCTGATCCCTCTTTTTTAAATAGGTTGATATGATTGTTGTTACGGATGGAAGCAGAATATTGGGTCTTGGTGATCTCGGAGTTCAAGGAATCGGCATTGCAATTGGAAAGTTGGATTTATATGTTGCTGCAGCTGGAATAAACCCTCAGAGAGTAAACTTTTTTCACTGCTCAGTACATATATGTTTATCTGATGATATATTACTACGTTTGTACTCGACTTAAAAAATGCATCTTCCTCTTAACTTTTGTGTTAAACACTACATCATGTAATTTTTAGCATTATCTCTGTTCTTATAACAGGTGCTTCCTATTATGATTGATGTTGGAACCAACAACGAAGCCCTTCTTAAAGACCCCCTATGTATGGTTTTTTGTACTCGTGCATGATTTCCAGTCCGCTAATCAAATTAAAAAAAATAGTTGCATTAATAAATTTCATCCAGTTATTAGATTATTGTTTTAGTGACTTCCGTTCTAGATGATGATAATAGTTCCATTTGTCTAGATTTGGGATTACAGCAACACCGTCTTGATGGGGAGGAGTATATTGCTGTTATTGATGAATTTATGGAGGCTGTGTTCACCCGTTGGCCCCATGTTATAGTGCAGGTAATCTTTTATCCTAAGATTATAATATTTGTCTATCGAATGCTGTAGGAGATACTCATCAGGTGTAAACATCTATCTAGTTTGAAGATTTCCAGAGCAAGTGGGCCTTCAAGTTACTGCAGCGCTATAGAAATAGCTACAGAATGTTTAATGATGATGTCCAGGTAAATGTTTGACAGAACTTGGTCATGTTAAGATTACTTTAGCGGTATTACTCATGTCAGCCAAATGATCAGAATAATTATTTTAAAAAAAGACGATAATATGTATCATTGATTGGATTTGGCAACATCAACTCAGTATCTCTTTCTGCACAGGGAACAGCTGGAGTTGCAATTGCTGGTCTTCTTGGAGCAGTCAGAGCGCAAGGAAAGCCTATGATCGACTTCCCAAAGCAAAAGATTGTTGTTGCTGGTGCTGGAAGGTTTAGAAACAATCTGAAGATCTTTTTAACTTTTGTGACATAAAAGTGAATTGTTCTTGATTTATCTTATTCATTATTGAAAGATTACAACATAAGAAACAACAATATAGAAATATCTATGTTGCTAATGATGAACGATGGGGCGGTAAACTATATTCATAATTTGATTTTTTTAAAGAAATACTAAATTAATACATAAATGGTGATGAGCTAAATGCATTTCCTATCGCTTCATGTCTTTTCATTTCTCACTTGGCCTACTTCTCTAACTGATACTGTGCAACTGCAGTGCAGGAATTGGGGTTCTGAACGCTGCTAGGAAAACAATGGCAAGAATGTTGGGAAATAATGATTTGGCATTTGAGAGTGCAGGGAGTCAATTTTGGGTTGTTGATGCTAAAGTAAGTAATAGTCATTATTAGCCAGATGTTAGTCATCACTGATCAAGGAGTATCACACACAAATCCTCAGCTGGTTTGTTGGACATGGATCTCACATACTCTCTTGATTTTTGGCGATCAAATAGGGTTTAATAACCGAGGAGCGTGAGAATATTGACGAGGATGCAAAACCATTTGCCAGGAAGACTAAAGAGATTGGCCGCCAAGGATTGAGGGAAGGGGCAAGTCTTGCAGAAGTGGTGAGTTTCATTACCTTACAGTTTTACTATTTTTTAATGGACTTCTATTACTGTTTATATTGATCAAACTGTTGGGTACTATTTGCTAATCAGGTGCGGGAAGTAAAGCCTGATGTACTTCTTGGGTTGTCTGCAGTTGGGGGTTTGTTTTCCAAGGAGGTATAATTTAAAATATTAGATTATACTGTTTTTCTCCACTTTATGTATGGAAAACTCCAAGTAGATATTTTCTTATAATTTCATTTTACTAAATTTCTTAACGTATTAATAGGTATTGGAAGCACTTAAAGGGTCAACTTCAACAAGGCCAGCGATATTTGCAATGTCAAATCCCACAACCAATGGTATGCTTTGTATCACATAAACAACTTGACATGTACATATGGTTCAAAGATGTAATTAGATTTTCGTTTCCATAACAGCTGAATGCACCCCCGAAGAAGCATTTTCTATTGTTGGAGAGAATGTTATTTTTGCAAGTGGAAGCCCATTTGCTGATGTGGATCTCGGTTTGTCTCCTAATAGTTTTATGATTTAACCTTTGAATTCTGAGGGCTTCGTAAATTAGGGAACTTGTTTGTGCATCAAGCTGTTCAAATCTGACCAGCTTGACTTTAAACAAGTTTCTCCTCTTCTACGTTGGTTTAGTCTGTCAAACTTTCTTTGTGCTCTGTTATTTATTTAATTTATTTTTGCAGGAAATGGACAAATTGGCCATTGCAACCAAGGAAACAATATGTATCTTTTCCCTGGGTCAGTTCTTATTCAGTCTATAGTGTAAAATTTTCATATAATTTTTCATTACTTCTAACTTTGTAACAACAATTTCTGCAGCATCGGTCTCGGTACTCTTCTGTCTGGCTCAGGAATTGTTTCGGATGGCATGTTACAGGCTGCAGCTGAGTGGTAAGTCTCTTAATGTACAAAGTGGAACCCGTTTTGCTAGTAGACTGTCCTCAATTGTGTCCACACTGAAATTTTAATGTTTTTATTGTGCTTAATACAAAAATACAGCCTAGCTGCATATATGACCGAAGAGGAGGTACTCAAAGGAGTTATATATCCTTCAATTTCCAGGTATATACACAAATTTTACTTGTATATGTCTTGAACTCTTGATATTTATAGAATATAGGAGTTTCTATCTACATGTTCAAAGAAACACGTTTAAGAGTTGTTGTAAATTGTAATGCTGTATTTTGTCGTTCTTGTGCCCCAGCATACGTGATATAACAAAACAGGTAGCTGCTGCGGTTATTACTGAAGCAATAGAAGAGGATCTAGCAGAAGGATATCGTGAAATGGATGCTCGTGAGCTCAGAAAGCTAAACAAGGTATTGTCGCAAATGAACCAGTGGCACATTATCTTTCTTACTGCAATACTGTCACTGTGATTTTTAGAAAGGAAACTTTATACTATTTAACTACCATATTTTGTAAAACAAAACTAAATCTGAAACTGAATGACCTACTAAGTACTCACACACTAGCCTGCGTCATTTAATTTATATTCACTTGGTCCACCAAAAATTCTATATAGATAGAGTTTTCCCTCCTTCTATTTGTGTTCTTATGGGCGATGAATAGTTTCATTTGCAACTTATTCAAGCTATATATACCTTGTCATTGATCATGACAAAAGGTTGATGCTGATGATGTAGTCCGTATATAATCTTATATGGTCATTAAAAGACGGCTTCTATTAGCATGACCTTTATTACCAAGTTTGTATGTTTATATTGGTTCTCACAACCTCGTCTGTTTTGCAGGATGAAATACTCAAGTTTGTTGAGGACAACATGTGGAATCCTGAGTATCCAACACTTATTTACAAGAAAGATTAAATGCTCCCAAACATGGGAAAAAGAACAAAATCAAGACGAATGGTGAAATTTGACCTTTTTTTGTTGGATTGTGCGCTCATGTGATCCTGGTCGACCATTATGATTTCTTCACGATGTTCATGGTGAAGAAAAAACTTATCTTTTGTGGTTGACTTGTGTTCAAAGTATGTCGTCTTTTCAGAGTTATAAATACACTTGTAAAATAAATCGATTAAGTAGCTGGGTTCAGAGTAATATATAAATGTAGCAATGTTAATGTAAGCTTATGTGTAGAGTGCTTGCTTTGCCAAATAATGTTGGGTTTTTAATTCACTTTGGACATTCGCATCGAACTTTCTGTAGAATTCCATATCGACCAATTACAGGTCTATTATTTTTATGTTATTTATTTATTTTAGCTTGGTATTCTAGCTAGCCATAGGCATTATCTTCAGAATCTCCTAATGAGTAGGGGAATTCTCATATCAATTTAAATAGAAATTGTGGTGGTCGATGTGTCAAAATTTAACGATGCAAGCAATGTCGTTTGAGTATGTGAACGCAAATATGTTATCTAGTTATAAAATTTCAGCTAGTCAAGAAGGGCTGTTAAACCGTATGATAGTTTCCTATGCTTCAAAAGTCGGTCACAAAATTTTTGCAGATATAAGATATCGAGGTAAACGACTCTTTCTGACAATACCTATTTAGCTTCAGAAAAACTGGTGGTTTGCTCTCACTGTATATTCCCCATTTTGGATTTTCGGTATTTGGAAATTTTGCTAAGCCACAGAATCATCATCTGTGCTCTCTTTTGACCCATACCACTTACCAAAAGGTCATCAATGCTGCAAGCCTGCGATGAACCTCATTACATAGCTCAAGGATCATACAAGCAGATTTTATTAATAGATGCCTCGGGTTAATTCTTACAAAAGGCATTATGGTGGTTATTAAATTTTTTGGGTGGCCAAGAGTACGGTTCGCCCAACACTCTTATCTACCTCTTTGTTAACGTCTATAAAAATGTCACGCTGAGTTGCATTCATGGTTATGTTGTCAAGGCGTCGTATGTAAGATTCTGATCTTTATCTTATAGTAGTTGTTGACCTGGAGCCAAGTACAGTAACTAGGAGATGTATAGACAGTTTACAATCATAAAATTCTTAAGACGGAAAAGGTTACAACTACTTGACGAACATGTTAACTGTTTATACATGCACTGTCAATATGAACCAATGTTATTGTTCATCCATCATGACTAAGAGAGAAAAAAAAACAAAACAAACAAACTAGCCTCACAATCTCAACCTTTACCCCCTTGTTTATCGATCATGCGCAGTCATTCTTTACACTGAGCATATGGCTCAAAACCAGCAACAGCAGCAGGTCCAGAAGGTCCAGCACTTGATGGGTCCTTCATGAAACCACCAATGCTTGCAGGACCAAAGAAGCCGTTATGATGATGCCCCATGTGAAAAGCAGGCACAAAAGGACTCATACCAAAGTGACCCTGATCAGCACTTCTCTTCACGAGTGGCTCACCCCTTATGGACCCACGTTCACCACCATCAAACTCCCTATAGCGGTGCAGATACACAGTCAGAGGCTCTATATAATCATCAAACCCTAGTTTGCTCATAGCCCAAAGCACATCTTCAGCAGTGATGGTCTTCCTTTGTTCACGCTGGCAGCGGTCATTGGCTTCACCTGTCACAAAGCTGATGTACTCAGAAACACATTCTTGGATGGTTTCTTTTGCATCATCAGATATCTTAGCATGAGGAGGAAGGATCTTTCTCATGATTCGGATGACATTTGCTATTGGCATGAAGCGATCTTGTTCCCGAACTGTGCACTCATTGTCATCTGTAGGTGTGGTGTTGTTATTGTTGGTCAGTTCTGGTAACTTCATCTTCATGTCCGGTTGTTGTGTCCCTGGTCAATGTGATTTTAAGTAACTAAAAACCTTATATAACTTCATATGATCATGTCCATCTCAATCTCCTTTAAATCAAAGTAGGAGTTAACACAGACATTATAGCTAAATAGAATTACAAATTTACTGAAAAACATAAAGAGTCTAACTGTGGAAAGATGACAGAATATGCTTGCATTGCATGCATGCCACTTGTTTTCAATACTTGTCTTTCTAACACCAAAAATTCATACTGACATATGCAATGACACATCTTGCTGATATCATACTTAACAATCAATTTTAACAAATTATGTATACATATATATTAAACTTGTTACAAATTAAATTGTTAGCTAGCCCTATGTTTGAGGAAAGCTACACACATTTTGCATGTAATGAAAATAGAGAACTAACTTAAAACAAATTAAGAAGAATCTGAAGAGGCCAATAAAGTGAAATGAAGATTATATAAAAAAACACATGTATGTATAGCTAGCTAAGGTAAAGAGTAGATACCTCCAGATGTAGGGTGAATGGGAAGCCTGTGGAATCCATGAAAACCTCCTGCATGTTCCATTATGTTTGATTCCCACTACTACTCTACAGAATGAAAAGACACCAAGATCTAGATGACAGATAACTAACAAGCTAGCTAGAAATATGAATGAGTATGTTTTATATGAGGTTAAGTTATAAAAAAGCATGGTGGGGTATAGGGGTGGTGGGAAAATGAAGACACTTGGCATAGAGGCTCAATCATCAAGAAAAGACTATTAGCCGGAGCAACCAAAGTTGGTTACCAAAGCAGCATTCACTGTTTTCTCTTGGTTTAATGCTTTTACTTTGGTTAATGCAATGCATGGCATGCACTTATTTTCATATATTAATTACTTTTTCATTTATTGAATGTTCTATGAATCTGTATTTTTACAAATGTCATTTCTTAGGGGGTGTTCATTTTGGTTTATATTTGTGCTTATTTGATTTTATCTATATAGCATTGCTTTTGGAAAGTCTGTAATTTGGGTGCTTGGGTGCATTTTATTTTCTAGTCCATGTAGTTTAAAAGCAATGCTTAAGCAACTTATATTTGTGAACTTCATATAACATTGCAGGTTTCGTGATATCTGAGTGTGTTAGCTCAAATCTAATGGTACGTTTTATGTTATACCATTAGCATAAGACGACTCACTCAGTCATGGAGAAATTACTTATATTCTTATAATTAATATTATGGGTTCTATAATTAATAATACTGTATAAAATATACCCTCATTGCTAATGTCACTCATGACAAATAAAGTATGGCCTGAAAAATGCTGCAATTTAGAAATGTAGACTTTCAAGTATTACAAAAAAAAATGTTGACTAACAACTAATTGAAGAGTACTAGGCTTAAGACATGCTTCTTAAATACTACAGTAATATGTAACCTGTTTCAGTCATGTAAGATATAAACATATAATTGTCAGAGTCAACCTAAATCAATAGTCTTCCTATTCTGATGTTGGTCTCTTACTGATATCTTACATATATTTGGTCTCTTACAAATATATGTGAAGCTATTTGTAAGTTATTATGTGAAGCTATTAACACTAATGCATCAAGCAACTATCAAGTTGTGAATCTTCATTGGGTACAAACTCTAAAACATCAGCTATTACCACTGCAATCTAGACTGCACATGCATTCTACTCCGCGCAGTCTTGTATACTAGCAGCCTCCCATTTGAGAGAAACAGAAAGCAGCAGTTTTCTACTAAAAGGAGATGAAGAAGGTGAACCTTCCCCGGATAATTGAATAAAGGTATGTTTGCACAACAAACGTTAAATGAGAAAGAAGGTGATCACGCAGGTAAAGAGGCAAAGCTGTAGCAGCTATAGCTTATCAGACCATGACCTTAAACGAAACAGTTAGATTACACAAACCCAACGCAAAATCTTTTCAAAAGCTGAACTTATTCTAGATAATGACATGAAGTAGCAAGAAAAATTTACAAAGATGCGAACTTACATTTGTTTGGGATTGGGCTCAAACTGACCATGGATGTAGCCTAACATCGTCACCTAGAAACAATACATGCTTGCTGCTTTTATGCGTATTTTCCACCCAACCTGTCATTCAAACCGTAGTACAAAAATAAGTTGTATGTGATGGTGACATGGTTTCATTGAGCAGCAACTAATGAACATTGACAATAGAGATCTATCCTTAACAAAATTGAAAAAATGTAATGTCACCAGAAAGAATATTAAAGATTCTCGTTGTGATAGCAGCATAACAATTGATTATGAATTTTCTGACTGCATGTTATGAATGGTCCAACTGCATGCTCTACGAAAGTTAGTCAGGCCTATACTTAACACTTCAAGTAAACTAATAACATTATACATCAATGAGCTGCAACCTGTTGGAGACTTGAGCTGCAACCCACCAACCTTGGTTGGTTGCATGAAAGTACCCGGTTGGTGGCTTAAGCATACATGATATCTGGTTGTAATTGCAATTTTATGAAAATAGTTTTACTAGTTGGTAGCATAGCATGTCTTGACCAGTACCATACCCTTACGACCCACCTTTGCATAATATGATACGAAATTATGAATAAAACATACCTGTCCAATGGACAAGAGAGAATAGATCAATGAAGAAAGCAGGTCCATGAGTTGTTGTACTGGTTTGTCCTGTCCATTAACTTAACCAAGTGCTACTCAAAATTCGAAGGACTTCATCAGTGTACACTGGTATAAATGCAGGATATAAATGGAATGTCAAGAGCAAAAATGATAAAATGACGCAATAAGTGATGAAAAAAAAGCCAACCTTTCCAGACCACATTCAGCAAAGGGTCTAATAATTCCATAATAGCTAACACTCACATTCAATGCTGAAGAAAGCCCTGAAACAATGTAAATATTTCACAATAAGGCAATGTCGTAAGGGATCTGATAGACACCTGCGAGCAGATTAAGGACCCACGAGAATAATATAATATCACCTGAAAGAGCATCAAGCTGGAGGTAGCTTCATTAGTTAATCAAAAACGGAAAAATGCCACAGTTTATCATGCAAGAACAGATATTTATAAGTCAGCTTATGATGATTATATCTGATATAAATAAATAAAGCACATCACAGGGAGATATTATGCATTCTACATAGATTCCTTAAAATACTTTAAATTTTGCAATAATGAAAATATATTTAGCATGAACAAGTTGCTTTTACTTAAAGTTTGTATACTATGCATTAAGATTTGTAAGTTGAAAATTCAAGTATGCTAAAATTATAAGGCAAAAATACTTTATAAAGAATATAGATATGTAACGTGAGCGGCTATAACTCGCACCATTCAAGAAGATAAATACGAGATAATGAGATGCAGATGACAGGAAAATAGTTAAAACAAAAAAAAGGATGTTAACCCACATGATGGGATAATCCAGCAAATATCAATCATCTAACCCAAACAAAAGTTGGTTTCTAGTATTCAACAACTTTTCATACACATTGAAAATCAATTTAAGAAAATTTAAACCGATGATGCAGTTGAAGGAGCATGTCTAATATTTGCCAGCTGATCAATCCACCTATCTTCAGGAACCTGACCCACCCAATCAGGTGCAGATCCTCCAAAAGATATCCCACGCATGGCTTCCATCACTCTCGTAGCATTCTCCTCCGTCAATGGAGCCCTTCGACGACTCTCATCCTCATTAAATGCTCTCTCAGTCAATGCCTCTCTCATCCTCTCATTCTCTTCCTCATCTTCCTCATCATTCAGATCCAATGAATCAATTCCATTTTCTATACAGCCATTTGGTAGACGATGGAAGTTGGGTTCGTAATCATGATCATTATCCGAGTTCTCATCGGATGAATCTGCAACGTTTGATATTGGCTCATAGTATTCTGGTGATTCATCAGGAGACGTGTCGGTGTCGCTCCCGCGTAGGTTATCTGCAAGACATCAAATTACAACCAAAAGACAGAATTATAGATATATAAACATAAATCAGATTGTAAGTCATAGATATCTTAAGTACCTTCGGGGAAGTTGATTTCTATATTTGAGACTGCATTCATTGTTGAAGGATTATTGAAAATAAGGCAGATGAGTGCTCCCCTTTAACTGTTTGGTAACAATCGGGAAACCAAAAACACCATATCTATTGTCAGTAAGAGAAAGAAATGTGCAAATGCATATGAATTATTGATTATTCTAATTCGGTTTATTTATATTTCATTTTTTAACACTCCTTATATGATCAAAACAAAGTAGCTAAAAATGAAAATAAACCAAAATTTAGAGAACTGACAAATAAACAGTTACATGCGTATGTAACTGGTTTTGCCAAGAATAATACTCTATTTAATTTGGCGCAATTTCATCTTCCTGTGGTTTCCATATTCCTTTGTTTCTTACAACACTTCTAGCTAGGTGTACATGAAACCTTCAAAACCACCTAAACCGGCCGAAGCAACAAGCAAGATACACTCTTATTCAACAAGAAACATGTCAGGTAGGATCCAAAAATAAGGAGAAATACAAAAACCCCAACACTCGCATACTTAAAAAAATTACCTGCGAGGCTACAACCTATCTGGAACTATCCAACCTTTTATGTCCTATCTCCAGTTATGAGCTCCACGTAACTTTCTGTTAGGATTCTAATGTGGCGACACTTACAGGAATTACATTAGTCATAAGTATACGCAAGGACTAAAACTGCTAATAATGTAACTTAGGGCGTGTAAGGGCTTATACAAACCCCTCTAGACTTCACTAGAGGGGTCAGGCTCATTGTGTGTGTAAACCTTCCCATATTAATGAACACGCACATCTTACCTTTCGCTCTCTAGAATGACAACTCACTATTTGTGCTTGCCCGGCCTCCCGATTTTGATATAACACTTTCTCATAAGCAAAACAAAACAGGGGGCAAGTAAATCTATCTGAATCGATCAGTCTATCACATACTTTAAATGCGTTGAACTGTTGAAGCACGCAAATACACAAGCAGGAGCTATGGTTGTACAATTTTTTGAAGGTTTATATAAACCTTTTTCCTGAACAAAGATTTGCTAGTACTCAAGTTGCCTAAACAAACTCAAAACCGGCCAAATCGACCTGTTCTATTTGACCATCAAGTCCCACTTGTCGCTTTCGTTTGAGATTTTTCAAAAGTGTAATTACAGGTTCGGCCAATATTTGACCTTATACGCCCAATGTCTAACTGTACTCAAATTTGTCCTGGCTAGACATAAAAAGAAATAACAACAAAACTGATCATATGTAACGGGCTTAGTATGGTGGATATTAAGCAATAGCCTTTTGATTATAGAGTGTGAGAGATAAAGAGGTAAATGGACTTGCTTTCTAAGGCTCCGCTAATTATCTTAATGTTGTAATGTTATTTGACATTTTCGTAAACAGGCAAACGGACGAGGTTTTCCATGTTCACGTTACCAGAGAGACGGTTATTTGACTAAAATGTACGCAGCCTAACCAAGGTATCCCAGTGACTATTTCCAAACCCCTTTCCTTTTCACCAGATTTAGCGACAAGGGGGGCCAAATTTATTTTCCTAAACTAAGGGGCTGTTTGGTTTGGCTTATATAACGTAAGCCCATTTTGGCTTATATAACATAAGCCTCAATTTTGTGGCTTATTTGGAGACCTTATGGGCTTATATAAGTTGATTATATCATGATAAACTTATATAAGCCCCCAAGTCTCCAAATAAGCCGCAAAATAAGGGCTTACGTTATATAAGCCAGAATGGGCTTATGTTAGTATAAGCTAAAACAAACAGCCCCTAACAAAATCATAAAACTTAAACATTAAATGACAGATTCTTATGATCACAGACGCCAACAAATTCGGGTCCAAATTTGATCAGTCTATGATTCACTTAAATAAAGACAAAACCTGTTACAAACTATTGTAGACACTATGAATGTCACTTTAACAATATTAGATTGATGAAACATAAGGTATTGTCAACAAATGGTATTATAATAAGCTTGTGGTGATACAGGTTCATCCATTAATCATTTACTGAAACAAATAATAAAGTGAGACATACCTAACCTGTTAAAATCAACAATAGAACGAACACCAGATCGCCAAATTCGCCAAAGGGGCTGCCAAAAATACCGTTCTAGGTACGGGTTATGCCCGGATCCGACTTCACTCGAACTAGCTTTTCCGGTTCATGTATTACCGGATCCAAGTGCACTAAAATGAGTAAATTGCAAAGGAAGTCGCTTTAGCCAAAAAAAAGTTATCCTTTCCTTTTTGAAACACGTCTACTATCGTATTCGGTCTAGTAAGTATGGATTGGATAAATACTGTCTTGGGCTCACGAGGCCTAATGAACGGTTGCCGCACACGATTTCATGTGCACCGTGTCTTAGTCGTACGTAGACAGAGTTAGGGGTGTTTCTTTTTCCACTAAATTGCATGAGTGGGATAGAAGTGCGGTCAAACATTATTTTAATATTAAAATTTTATTAAATCTTCCATATTTACAAGACAAATAAAGCTTCTCTTTACTCATTATGATGTTCTAATGGATGTGGAGTCCACCTTCCATATGAAGAAGAAAAAAAAAGAAACAGACCCTTAGACAGAATCACAATCTAAATAGGATTGTGATTCACTTAAATAAGATGTACACCCTCCTTATTTAGAGGATAAGGATCGCACTAAGTATAGTAAATATCTCTTGCTTAGGCCTCAAGATTTGAGAAGCCCAATTAGGGTTTCACCGGCTATATAAGGAACCCTATAGGTTCCACAAAGGTATGATTCATTCACTCTTAAACCATCACCGATTATATCATAAACCGATTACTTACTCTCACGCCGGAGTCTAATCGTGGAAAACAATCCCACGGTAAACCTAACGGCGCCTTTCTCGCTAGTGTAGGGTCTTGCTATAAGTTCACGAGGTGCAAGAGCCGGAGTCCCAAACACCCGAATTAAGCCTAATTCAGGTCAAACGTGGTCCATCAAACTTTTGTATCAACAGGTTGACGTCATCCGTGGGACCCTACACTAAACTCTCAAGAACATGACTAAGAGTGGTGCGTTTACGGCTAGCCAAAAGACGGTTGGCAAGAAAACGCTGACGATTTAGGCGCACATCGCCTCCACTCAATCAATGACTAAGCACCCAATTAAACCACAAATCGGCCTGATTAGAAAAACAAACAATAGGTACAACGATAAAAACATAGCAGATTGTGCTATGTTTAACTTGAGCTGATGAGATACCTGATGAGATGATTGTAACTTTTCGGCTTATCAAGTAGAGCTTAAGGAATTATTTAAAGAACATTTCACAAACCGAATGTATTCGGTGCGTGCCTAAACAATCAGTGTATATATATATATATATATATATATATATATATATATATATATATATATATATATTATATATATATATATATATATATATATATATATATATATATATATATATATATATATACATATATATATATATATTTATATACATATATATATATATATATATATATATATATATATATATATATATATATATATATAGAGTAGGGATCCAGTAAGAAGAAAAAATAAAATGAGAAGAATAAGAAGAAATCCTGACCACAAATTCCACAAAGGAAGGAGAATTTTAAGGGGAGATGCATCTGACTTTGTAGGTGCATCTGAAATGTGTGACTGTGGTTTATTCTCATTCTTCTCATTTTACTTAATCTTCTTATTTGATCCTAACTCTATATATATATATATATATATATATATATATATATATATATATATATATATATATATATATATATATATATATATATATATATATATATATATATATATATATATATATATATATATATATATATATATATATATATATATATATATATATATATATATATATATATATATATAATATATATATATATATATATATATATATATATATATATATATATATATATATATATATATATATATACATATATATATATATATATATACATATATTTATATACATATATTTATATATATATATATATATATATATATATATATATATATATATATATATATATATATATATATATATATATATATATATATATATATATATATATATATATATATATATATATATACATATATATATATATATATGCATATATATATATATATATATATATATGTATATATATATGTATATATATATATATATATATATATATATATATATATATATATATATATATATATATATATACATATATATATATATATATATATATATATATATATATATATATATATATATATATATATATATATATATATATATATATATATATATATATATATATATATATATATATATATATATATATATATATTTTGGTTATAGTAGTGTAGGTATTTAAAATTGTTATAATGAAAAGCATTTTGGACCTTTAGATCCAGATATTGTTTATAGATGATATTAACTTTGATTAAAAGAAAACGAAAAATACAATTAATTGCTTTTGTATGTAATCAATGATATCTTTATCAAATTAAATTTCCGTTAAAAACACTGATTGATGCTTCATCTCTCACATTGTACTGACTTGGCTTTCTTTCCAAGTTTTATATTATAGGTTCCTTTTTTCTACATAAGATTCATTATGGTCAACCGACGTCGAAGAGTTCTTATATTTTGAAATATGTATAAGATCAATTTCCTTCTTTCATGGTCATTACAATTAATATGTGTATTAATAGAAAAAATATCACATTTCTTTTACACGTTATCAAAACTACATTTCATTATAATTTCAGATATTCTTTTTTAATCTCGCTTAAAATCATAATTTCAGCCGATACTCATCATCAAAGCTAGTAAAATGTACCGTAATCTTTGTAAACCCCAAGCAGTACATGAACCCTCGTCGTGAATCAGTAGATTAGTTATCTTCTTCGTTTATTTTTTCAACAGTTTCGTCATGTTTTGGCTAGAAATGATCCATGAATATTAGTCGGTCTTCGACCATCGTGTTGAGATTGGGTACTCACGTTTGGTTATAACTAATTAGCTATGGTGGTGTACGAGTCGTGGGGGAGAGGTTTGAGTTCACCATCGTGCCCGAGTTCGCGGTGTATGATTCGATGGCTTATGAGTCGTGTGTGGCCAGGTTCGAGTTAACCATAGTGTACGAGCTCTTGGTGTACGAGCTCGCGGTGTACGAGCTCGCGATGTACGAGCTGGTGGTGTACGAGCTATGTGTGGCGAGGATACAAATCACCATGGTGTACGAGCTTGTGGCCGGTGTACGAGTTCTTGGTTTATGAGTCGGCGGTTTACAAGTCGTGTGGTGTAATGCTCCCGTTCACCATATATGGTGTACCAGTTCGTTCGTGGTGTATGAGTGGTTAGTGTACGAATTGGTGGTGTCCGAGTTGGTGTACGAGTGATTGGTGCGATTCTTAATTTGAAGATATATTGCGCTGATGTGATTTTTTACAATCTAATTTTGTACGTAGTATAGTTTATCACGTATCATGGTTATGAATGGGGTGTAAATTCATAAGTTGGTATCACCATTTGGTGGGTCAACAATGGTGGCTAATGAGAATGGGCATTTGTATGTTTCCTTGTAGGCAACCACTAGTAATTCAAACATTACTCGATGTATATCATTTGTGTAAATATTGTTGGTTTTTTAGTTTTTAATTTGTGTACCATCTGTTATAATTTTTTTTATAAAATACTACATACTATTTTATGTACCATTTATTATCATCTTGATCTATCACTTATGTACCATTTATTATTATTTTGATCGATGTATCATATATGTAATATTATTGGTGGATTACATAATTAAATAGTAGTACTAAATAATTAAACATGTTTTATAAATTTATAGCTAATCAAACTTCTTTTCGTTATAAAATGCTAGTGAAAAGCACTCACTTTAATGATCTTATTAATGACTCTCAAATGTTGCAATTAATTTAGTTATAAATATCAAAATGCTATTGTTTTAATCTAATCTAATCATCTCATCATGTACAAATCTAATGGTTTAAATTACTTTTTATTTTAATAACTTTAAGCCATTACATCACATTAACCTACCTCTCTCTATATATATATATATATATATATATATATATATATATATATATATATATGTACATATATATATATATATATATATATATATATATATATATATATATATATATATATATATATATATATATATATATATATATATATATATATATATATATATATCTTTATATACATATATATATATATATATACATATATATATATATATATACATATATATATATATATATATATATATATATATATATATATATATATATATATATATATATATATATATATATATATATATATATATATATATATATATATATATATATATATATATATATATATATATATATATATATATATATATATATATATATATATATATATATACATATATATATATATATACATAGAGGGAGGTTAATGTGAGAGCTTTTTTAAAGTTTTAAAAATGAGAACTAATCTAAAAACACCACTAAAACATTGGTACATGACCATTTTACTAATACTACACCAAAATATACATTATTTATACAACTAACACTCTACCGACTAATAAACAACGGATAAGTGTGTAATAAATTACTGATACATAATGAAGAATGTGATACATATACATCAAAATCTCAAAAAGTTAATATCTTATACATAAATTGGTACACTTGATACACAACCACCACAAAATAACTTGATACACAATACCAAAACATGATACGTATCACACCTCGAATCATAATGTATCACTTAGATTTCGCCAATTTTCAAAGGAAAACCCATCGAATCTTTAAAAATTATATTTTTACTTAATCACGTTTTAAAATTGTTTCAAATAGAGTGTCATTTGTGAGATTTTGGTTGGTTCTCATTTTTACAACTTTAAAAAGTTCTCATATGATCCAGATTCTATATATATATATATATATATATATATATATATATATATATATATATATATATATATATATATATATATATATATATATATATATATATATATATATATATATATATATATATATATATATATATACTAGTGGCTAAGCCCGTCCGATGGACGGGCTTGACTTATAATTATCGTTTACATAAATATTTTTGGTAAAAGAATTGTATATTATACAAAGATTTTATCAAACATAGTAGCAGTGTTTGTCATATTATTTGCATTTATTGTATTACTAAGTATATTTTATAGTTTTGAAAGTAACCGTTAAAATTCGTATTTAAATTTATTAAAACTATACACAATAAAACATCAATAGACTTGGATATTAAGTAATTAAAAAATAATAATTATACTTTTTAAAATTTTATCGTAAATTATATATATTTTTTTGCAAGCGGTTCTTAAAGAATAAGGTATACATGATAGGATGTAATTTACTTATTTATTTATTTATTTACATAAGTTTAAAATAGTTGAATGTATACTAATACATGTAGGAAGTATAATTAATAATTCAATACATCAATGTAAAAAAATTAGCTTTCTGTGACGACGCATATTGACCCTAAACGATGAGTTCTCATAGTCAGCAGTTTGTTAAGAATTATACTCCATTCGTCCTAAAATTATTGTCCATCTTTCTATTTTGGATTGTCTCAAAATTATTGTCCAATACTAAAAATAGATAGAAAACTTTGATAAATTTACTATATTATTCTTGATTGAAATTGTTATTATAAACTTTAAAAAAGAATTAATTAATTAGCTAAAGGTAAAACTATCATTATGATAAAAAGTAAGAGAGAAAAAGCTG